>CM041646.1:25804300-25848704 GCA_023333625.1 Bothriochloa decipiens
CTAAGATTCTAATCTTACATAGTGAGAAAAAGGAAAACATACACACCATATAATAAGTAGAAAAAAATCAAATTATTCTCAGAACCAATTGACATAAATAGTTCTATGCATGCAGAGGATTAGATGAAGCATTATATATATTGCTCTGAACAGGACGTAGCTTAGATTAATCTGCGTTAGAGTGACTATATTTCACAGCAGGCCTGAAAACAGGCTCAACAAACTCCTAGGAGAGTGGTTGACCGATAGATTGCTGCATAATCATGTGGTAGAGATGTTCACCAGATGCAACCATCAGAAACAAAGGTTCAAAGGAGCAGCACTACAGTTAAAACGAGGAGAACTCCTCTGCTTTTATAGAAAGCAAATGGTAACCGGTTACAGCACTGGGGTTTCCAGTTTACAAGGATTAAGATCAAAACTACCACAGCCAACTAGCTTAGAGTTCTATTACATCAGACGGAACAGAGCTAGATGGATTAAAGTTCTTGAGCCAGGATAGCATCGTCTTCCTCATCTCCTCGACCGCCAGCTGGGCTTTTGCCTTCATTCTAATACTCCATTTCTGTAACAAAGAGAGTGCCGAGTAAATCACATCAGTTGGTCCCATGGAAAGATTTTGTCTATAGCCATTTTGTTCCTAGATGTCCAAATGGCCCATGCAAACCCCCCAAAGATAAAAAGCAGCAAATTAGGTGACCAAGGCCCCTTGCCTCGCATCCAAGAATCACAAAAACTTGACCAGGATCCAGGATAAGTATTCAGGTGGAAAATATCAGCTAAGACCTCCCATATCAATACAGCAATGTGACAATTGAAAAATAAATGGTCTATGGTTTCCAACTCCCCACATATACAACATTTGGAGGACCCTTTCCAGCCTCTCCCTTTCAGGTTAGCAGTCACCTGGAGCTTATTGTTAGTGAGTTGCCACAGAAAGACCTTGATTTTCAGCGGTAGTCTGCTTCTCTAGATAAACCCTTCTATTCTGCTCTTACACCCCCCATCAGTCAGGAACCTATAAAGTGATTTAGTGGTGAATGTTTTTCTCTTCTCAAGAGCCCATATCACCCCATCAGCCCTATTATCAATCAGTGAACAGTCCCTAAGCATGTGTGTCAAGCCTAACCAGCTATCATGTTGTTGCAGACTCAGGGATCTTTTAAACTGAACAAACCATTCCCCATCCACCCAATTATCAGCAACCACACTGTTCTTATCCCTAGCCATCAAGAACAGGTCCTCAAATAAGACTCAGTGGGACACTGGAAATCCAGCAATCCTCCCAGAATCTGCAAATCTTACCATCCCCAATTTTGAACACAGAGCCCCAATTAAAAAGATGCACTTTGTGTAAGCCCTTCCAAAACTGGGAAGACCTAACCATTTTAGAATCAAAGAAGTTTTTGTCCCCCATATACTTAGCTCTAACAATCTGGAATCATAGCTCATCTGGCTGTTGGTGAATTTTCCAGATCCATTTAACCAGAACTCTATCATTCATGAACCTAGTGTTAATAGCCCCCATCCCCCTCTAATCTTTTGGTCTACTGATCATTTTCCATTTGGCCATATGATATCTAAATTTATCCTCGGCCCCCTGCCAAAGGAATTTGGCTCTAATGTTATTCATCTGTTCATGTATCCCATCTGTGAGATGGTAAAAACCCATATAATAAATTGGTATAGAACTGAGGCAAGAGTTAGTTAGGATGAGTCTTGCCCCTGAAGTCAGCATCTTCCCTTTCCAGGGATCAATCTTTGCAGCATCTTGTTGGTGATTGGTTTGAAAGTACTCATAGACAAGTGCTTGTGAATGATTGGAATCCCTAAATACTTCATTGGGAACTCCCCTAAGACACAGTTCATCATATTAGCCATTTTCTCTTTTTCATCTTGACTGACCCCAAACACAAAGACTTCACATTTATGGTAGTTAATCTTTAGTCTAGATAACCATTCAAAAGTGTAGAGTATAAGCTTCAGGCTGGTTACTGACTGTTCAGAGCCATCTATCATGATGACAGTATCATCAGCATACTGTATGTGGGAGATTCCCCCTGGGATTAAGCTTTCTAGGACCCCTTTTAAATGTCCTTTGCTGATAGCAGATTGCAGCATGACCCCCAAAACATCTGCTACTAAATTAAATAAAAGAGGAGATAGTGGGTCTCCTTGTCTCAATCCCCTAAAAGTTCTAAAGTAATTGCTCCTTTCCCAATTAACATTAACACAAACTTTCCCTTCTCAGACTGTTTTCATTACCCAATTGACCCATTTTTGAGGGAAACCCCTGCCCATCATGACTTGTTCCAGGAAATCCCATCTGACCCTATCATAGGCTTTCTCAAAATCAATCTTGAGAATTAGCCCTTTGGAGTTAGACCTATGTAATTCATGTAGAACTTCATGAAGAACCACTACCCCTTCCAAGATGTTTCTCCCCTTTACAAAGCCTATTTGGTTTTTCCCTATGATCCTTTTGGTTACTGGTACTAATCTGTTTGTTAGAACCATTGTGAAACACTTGTAATCCACATTCAGGAGGCAAATTGGCCTGTACTGTTTGATGGTATTAGCCTCTTTAATCTTGGGCACCAGAGTAATAACCCTAAAGTTTAGTCTCTTTATGTCCAGCTGTTCTGCCCACAAATCCTTGAACATTGCCATCATATCCTGATTAATGATTCCCCAACATTTCTGAAAGAAACTGACACTATACCCATTGGGTCCAGGAGCAGAGTTAGTTTTCATCATGAGAATAGCCTCTCTGACCTTAGTTATGGTAAAAGGTTTAATCAGATTGCTTTCTTCTTCCTCATTGAGCCTAAGTTCTTCAGGCCAAAAGTTGTCCCCTAATCTCATATCACACCTTTCACTGTGGCCAAAGAGAGTCTTGTAATAGTTGACAATATGCTCAGTTATCTCCTTTTGTCCCCTAATTTCCCCATTATCAGTTTCTAGGAAAGCAATAGATTTTTTCCTTCTCCTTCCATTAGCATACTGGTGGAAGAAGTGGGTATTTGCATCCCCTTGGAAAACCTAGGTTTTGCCAGCTTTTTGCTTCCACTGTAACTCTTCATTTTTGCTCATGCTCTCTAGCTTACTATCTAAATTCATTCTTTCTTCCCATTCTTCCATGGACAAAAGTCTTTGCTCAGCCATCTGGTCTATCTCTTCAATTCTCTTGGTGCAGTTTACTTTTATCTTTTTTCCTCTCCTACCAAGTTCAGGTTCCATCCTCTGAGGTGTTTCCTCAATCCCTGTAAGCACTCATGCCAAATATCCATGGAGTACTATTTATGTGAGCAAAGTCTCTTTTTCTCTATCCATTTCCCCTAACCATGTCTCCAAAGTCCTTCATGTTCAACCATCTCTCTTGAAAGTAGAAATACTTGGACTTGTTGTCTCTTTGTTCACCTGTATCTATGATCAAAGGAGAATGGTCTGATCCAATCCTTGCTTTGGTCCATGCAAAGCAATTAGGATAAGCACTTTCCCCGCATGTAGTTACTAAGATCTTGTCTAGCTTGACTAGAGTGGGTGGATGTTGATTATTTGACCAGGTGAATTTAGCCCCACTCATGAAGACCTCTCTAAGCATCAGATCACCAATAAAAGAGTTAAACATATCCATCAGCTTAGGGTCCCCCTAACCCTGGTTCCTTTCATGATTATTTCTGATCAAATTAAAATCCCTCCAATAATCATAGGCAACTGAATCCCAGCACAAAATTCCAGTATCTCTTGTATGAAGTCAGCAGATAAAGAATGCTGGGCAGGGCCATAAACATTAAAGAACCAAAACCAATGATTAGATTTCCTGTTTCTCACTAGAATTGCGATAAAATGGTCCCCCAAATGTGACAGTTCCATTTCAAACACATCATTGTTAATCCCAGAAAGTAGACCCCCAGAGTGACCTTTAGCAGAGCCCCAAATCCAAGTAAAATTCAGGCATCCCCCAATCTCCTTCAGTTCCCTATCAGTAACGGTTTCTTTAATTGTCTCCTGAATCCATACTAAATCCAGATCTTCTAAGACAATATGCTCTTTGATCCAGTTTCTCCTGTATGATTTCCCCAGCCTCCTGTATGATTTCCCCAGCCTCCCACATTCTAGTAGAATACTCTCATTGAGAAACATCAATATGTTGGTGATCAGAACTCCCACCCCTAGGAGATTTGTCACCTCTCTCATCTAGAGAATCTGGCTTGGGCATATTGACACCCCTATCAGCATTGTCAATGATACCCAAGCTTAGGTCTTTTTCAAAATCCTCCCCTTGGGGTTTATCCCTTTCCTTCTGTTTATTCAAGAAAACTTTATAATTTGCTTCTACCAAGGCAGCTCTAGCGCGTTCGTCAGCTCTAAAGGTACCTATTTGTTGTATAGGCGACTTTAGCACAATATCTAGGTCCCCCATAATGTTTTCTAAGGTAGAATTAGTGGCATTGCAAAGAACAGTAAAAGGGTTGGAAGTTTTATTCAGACCTGTGATGTCATTTTTCGCCATAACTCTGTTGGTAGCCTTTAGAGCAATTGGAACCCCATCCCTTGGAATCCTGTTACTGGTCCTGGTAGCCAGCACCACCTTGTGCCCCTTTTTGGTGGTTCTCTCCCCTAGGTAAGGCTTTACTTTCATCAATCTTAATACCCCTCTCATCCTCAGCATGGTTGATGTCAAGCATACCCCAGATTGGGTGGAAGGCAGCAATAGGAGACACTTGGCCAGTGAGAGAGCTTCCAGACTGTTTGGTTGATTCCATCTCCTCTTCCATATATTCTTCCTGTCCAGAATCATTTTCCCTGTCTAGTTTTCCCATTCTGTCAAACTTGCTAAGAGACTTCCTAGAGTTATTCCCCTTGGGTTGATGATCTTTATCTTTGTCAGAGCCTTCAGGTTTGCCATCATAATTGTCAGGTCCTCTGGAACTACCCACTGCTATCATAGAGTTTTTCTTGCTCCCTTCAACTTCAAATTTGATTGGCTTTCCAACTCCATTGAAGAAGATCTCAATAGCTCCTTTGATAGCTTCTGGGTTCCTGCATCTCCCTCTGACTCTGACAGCATCCTCTCTAAGAAGGCTCAGCTCATCAACTGCTATTGGTTCAATCACAAGGCCAACAATATCTTTTATGGAATCCACATCCCTGGCTAGATCAGGCACCCCAGAAATTTTGAGCCACACAGTATGCAGTAAGGAAGAAGTATCATGATCCCTTGCTGTTTTGAGCAGTTTCCCCTTAAGCCCATACAGAGACATCGGAAAGTCTGTCAGTCTGGTAAAAGTCTCTAGGGTACCTTTATCTGGAAACACCACCAAGAATTCTGTAGGGAGAATCTGTTTTACTCTGAAATCCCAACTGTCCTGAACTAGGTTCCTCAATTCTTTGTCAATCTTATCTTCAGTTGCCTCCCCGTTGAGAATCATGAGCCAACCAGTTGATTGGTGAGACTTGATCTTGTCCTCAGGAAAGTTCATGGCATAAAACCCCGGACCTGGCATTCCAAAGCCATACATCTTCAGTCTTTTTGCCTCATTGGCCTTACAATCAGAAGCAGTGTGCCCTTTCCCATTGCATTTGAAACACACAGGCTCTTCCTCACAGTCAGTCTGATAGTGCCCAGTGCCCAGACAGCAAAAACACCTCACATCAGCATTAGGATTGGAGTTCTCAGCTTTACCACAATCTTGCACCACCCCCTTCTTGTAATCTTGCTCTGGTCGACGATAGCCACTCACAGAAGACCCCTGATTCACTTTGGCCCTTTCCCCACTAGCTTGATTCAGATTTGGGTGAGAGCGGTTAGACGCTGGAACTGGTTGCCTCTCCCCTGCCGGTCTCAGTATCCATTGCCCTGAGGTTGGCGGCCTTGGTACTGCTGTTGATACGCTAGCTCCTCACCCAGTAGATCATCCTCTTCCATCCAATCCTTCTACCTCCAGTCCTCTGACCTCCTCTCGGGCGTTTTGGACCCCTATCTGCCATGGCTACTTGAGCAAAGCTCTTGGGGGAATACGCCTTATCTTCTTGGCCAGGTATTCGTATCTGCCTATTTCGATTCCCCGAGATGGGTAGTAGGCCCCCATGGCCATGGATCCTTTGGGCATCCAGAACCAGCCCGACCCAAGCCCTGACTCATCTGGGATCCAGGAATGGTCAAACCTGGAATCTTGATTCGATTCTCTCTGTTCCTCCCACTTATTCGGACTAGTCCCCTGTTCAGGCTCTATGGCCCAAGTCCCCTCATGCAGCAATCTCATCTTCTCCATGGATTTTTCTAAGCTGTTGCAGGACGCATCTAAGTCTCGAATCAGTGCTTCTTCTTCAGAGATAAACATGTGTTTGCAAATCTCATTAGCTTCCTGCATTCGAGCAAATTTTTTCCCCCTGCTGTCGTAGGCTTAAAGCTCAAGTTCTTCAGCAATTCAACCCCCTTCGGAGTGAGAGTTAATCTGCGAGGAACTCCCCGTTTCGGTGTAGACGATCCCAAAGCTGGCCATTCATCCTTGTTCGCCTCAGGTCTTTGATCTTCTTCTCGGGCTGAATTGGGGAGGAGCTGTCCCCCTGACAGCGCCAATTTCCCCCATCCGCTCCCCACGGCATCAATTGGTTTGTCATCCGTGGCAATCCCTCACGAACTCGCACTAAGCACAGATCGATTATGGCGCCGTGCTAAAATGTTGCTCTCATGAACATCTCGATCGCACTTCGAACAAAGTAACGCATCATCTGCAGCGCAAAAAAACACCGCCGTATCCCCACAAATCGAACAAGCTCTAGTAGCCGCCCCCATGGCAGCAACTAGGAACCCCCTACCCCCACCGGATAAGGCACAGGAACGGGGAAAACTCACCGGGGAAGATGATCCGCGTCGAGTCCCGATTCCGCTCCCCTATTTTAGTCGCCGGGCGGTGGACCCCGTCACCGGGATTTGGCCGGAGAAGACGACGATGGTCGGACCGCCTCGTCGCCCGTCCCACCTCGAGTGGCTTCAGGAGCAGCACTACAGTTATCATTGAAATGCTTAAAAAGACTATAGATGGTATATATAAAGCCAACGAAAGAAAAAACATGCATTTCAATGTACCACACAGCAAGTCTTTTTTAGGTTTTACAAACTGTTTAGAGCTATAACACAGAAGGTTTAAACTATGTGGTACAATATTAAACATTAAAGTATTAAAAACATATGAAGTTGGTGCTCTAAGACTAAGACAAGATGCAGGTAACACCACAGCACATAATAGCTGACCAGCCAGGTTATATACATGGACCAAGTAGCAGATTTTCTTCACGATCCTCATGGCCTCCATTAACAAAGCACTTCACAGAAGCATTTGCCAGGAACAGGCCACAAAGCTCCTTGTATCCTCGGCCATTTTGTGAAACCCCAGATGATAATTGGATTCGCAATATCTTTAGCACAGATGCAGATTTCAACAGAAGCTTAAGGAAATCAAGATCGTGATGAATTACGTTGAAGCCTTCAATCTCCACCTCTTCAAGGCGAGTCAGTGAAACATCTTGATTTCCCACAACGGTAGTATTTTCGAAAAATGGTTCCTGTGCAGAAAGAACATATTAGGTACTGATGCTGCAGCTATTATATATGCCTAGTTTAGATGTATGAAATAAATAATTTTTACTATATTTCGAGATAGGACCGGCTGGAGCCTTTGGATACCATTAAGAATCTTAAGGAGATGAATCACATTGATCAAAATCACGCCCTTCCATTTTGAGTTCCAGCTTCAAAACCGAGAAGTTGTTCACTGGAAGGCGTGAAATTTCTTCCACAAAGCTCCATTTTGCAAGACGGCGATTATCAATATCCTTGAAAAATAAAATTTGCATACATGTAAACATAATGACAGAAATCGTGCAGTTGTGTGTTCGAAAATTGTACAACAGAGAATACTACCTCATTGGCAACTACCACCAGGGACAAGACATGGATGCCGTTGCTAGCACAGTTTACCTGTCTATCTTTGTTGTCCATCTCCATCGCTATTGTTAGACTCTCGAGGTGCCACTGCTTATGATACCCAACAGAATGAGACACTATGGAGAAATACTTGTAATAGAGATTCTCCACCATGGGTGCCAAGAACTTGGTGATGACCAAGTTCTGGTCCCCGGATAGCAGCTTAATCTTTTTGAGGATGGGTGTCACTATTTCGACATGCCAAGGTACAGTGCTCCCAACGTTAAGCGGTGTATCCTTGAGAACGAGCTCCTCAAGGGAGGTAGAGCGGATGGATACATCATCGAGCATCCAGTAGCGGCCCATGTCAAGCTTTCGCAGGCGTGGGCACTTGGGGAGAAAGACGCTAGGGTCGACGCAGCAGAGCAAAAGTGAAACATCCTTAATTTTCCACGAAGGAAAAATACACAGAATGAAGGATATAATGATAGCCCAAGAGGTCAAATCATTAATTATCTGATAACAGTTAATTACAAAGCCATACACCGAATAAAAGAATACAATAGAGGGGTTTACATAAATTATTACATCGCCACGTGGCGGAATCCTCAGAGTATCTAGCATTCAAAACAGCTACGAAACTAGACGGGATTTCGCGGAAGCGTCATCTTGCACCATCTTGAGCGTATGCACGAGACCATCTAATCCTTTCATCCTTCAGGGGCGTCGACAAGCCATCCAAACCTGAATCCAAATTTTCAGTACGTCTTTTACTGGCCACACCTCTCACCCTATGCTTTGCTTTGGCTATGTAGTTTTTTTTGTGGATACAGAGGATATAATCAAAGAGGCCTAATATATGGTTGTGGTTTCCTATGCAAGTAGTGACCAATATTATAAATATAGTTCATCAAGTTTTAACTCATCTCATCCACATCTATCTCATCCCATCACCGTCACACACATCTCACACTCTCGCACTCAGTCATGTACTGGCCACATCTCCCATCGGGCAGCTCATGCATCATTGCAAACCTCCTTTGCTGAAACCTGAATCCTCTTGAAAGGGATCATAGCTGGTGAAACACTGTCGATCCCTAGGCAGCTGATGACTTTGTGACCTGGTTGACCACATCCAAAACAAATGACGGGTCCACCACTTGCAGGTGCGGGCGTGGCAACCTTGTTACTTGGGCATCCTAAAACTCTATGGCCAGGCTGGCCACATCCGTAGTAGGTGAAAGGCACATTGGTCGCAGGGGCAAGTGCGGTAGCCTCCCATGTGTCACAAACCTGAAGGGGGCGACTCTGGAAGGAGCTTCTTGTAGGGAGATCATGTGTGCGCGGTAGTTGCTGGACCGGGTTGTGAGATGATCCTTCAAGGTGACGCTTCATACGGACAAGCGTGCTTGTCTCAGGATGGGTCTTCTCTGACTTCATTGCCTTGTTGATGGCCTCCTCAAGGGTGTGGCAAGTCCTTCTTGTGATAGCACTGCAGTGGGGAACTTCCAGTCCCTGAATGAAGTAATATAGCTTGTCCTCCTCAGTGGCCACACTTTCTGGGTTCACATACTGCATCAGGCGAATGAAGTGGATAGCATACTCGTGGACTGTGCCGGCTCCTTTCTTGATACTGTGGAACTCTTCTGTTAGAGTCTCCTCAACTTCTGCTAGCACATGGCGCTCGTAAAAGGCCTTAGTGAACTCATCCCACGAGATGTTGGCGGGGTCTCGGTGAGACGTGCTAAATCCATTCCACCATGCTTGAGTGTTACCCTCGAAGTGGTGGGCTATGATCTTGACCTGATCCTCCTTTGTGTAGATGGTCGGTTTTAGCCACTCAGTCATGTCATATAGCCAGTCCATGGCGGTGATAGGGTCACCGTTGGCGCCATCAAAGGTAGGGAGTTCTAACAGGAGTGCACTAGCCAACTTCTGCTGGAATCCTCAGCCAAGGTTCCCAGAAGGCGAGTCTGCTGAGTCAACACCCTAGCCAAAGGTGTTGGGGGTGGTGGAGAATGCTCCTCAACATGGGTCCTGACAGTTGGCGAAGTGATGACCGGAAGTTCTTCCTTCTCTAGGTCGAAACCAATGGGGGTCCTATGCCGCATGCATCTATGACTACCACCTTATCCATGGCCCATGGCGGGCCTTGGGAGTGGTGCATGGTGGCTCAGATGTGCTGAACGACGGGCAGACATCCTGCTTCAAGATCACCAGACTTAGGAACAAGTGCAAGTGATATGAGTTATTATCAACTTAGCTAAGTAATTTAAATTGATTTAATTAATTTAAAATATTTTTATCTATCCAACACTCATTCAAAGAAGCAATGAAAATCCATAAGACACGATTAAAATTCAAGCATCCATTACATCAAGTTGGTTACACGGCGATGTCTTTAGCAGCTACGCTAAAAGACTTGTGGGAATTTCCACACTACGCGCAGGTAGGCTTTAAAAGGGGATAATCTACTCTACTTCAGGAGTGAGTCGTGTCATCTTAGCCATTGCAGGGCCATCATCAGCTTGGTTACTCTGCATCATTTGCGAATCACTGCTTGGGCGTCGAACTGGGTGGCAAGAGAGGGAAAGAACTAGCAGCCATCTCCTGGAGCTGTGCATTGGTCCTGAACATCCTTCGCACATGCCTCCGGGCTTCTTCCCACTCTGGAGTAGGTTTTGCTGAAGGTACGGGGCAAGCATCCAGGTTGAGACTGGTGGATCCCACTCTGAACTTCTCGACGAGAGGTACCTTGCGGCGGTGGGTAGGTAGCTGCATCTGCACCTTCCAATACTGTCGGATACAGCGAGCATTAGACTGCTCCCACTTCTCTCGTACTATCCTCACGATGTTGCATAGATACACATAAGGTTTCATGTATTTAGCAAGGTGTGCTATGTTGGACCAGCTTGACTTCATCTTGGCCAATTCTTCCTCTTGGGCCTTCACTTTCTTCTCTAACTCAGAGACCTGATGCTTGTAGAAGTGCTTGGCAGCCTCCAGTAGCATGATAATCTTATCCTGTATGAGTACGTGTCTTCCCGTACTCTTGAGTGTAGCATCATTCTCCTTAGCCCAAATGCTCATGGCCTCAGTCCAATGTTCCTTGTCATCCTTGGAGGGGTCGAGAGCTCGGGGCAGCAGATGAAGTGGTCCTGTCTTGAGTAGCTCATAGGTGTCTCGCATCACTTCTCGAATGCTGTGTAGGTGATGGTATGTTCCACCTCGTGGACTACAAAGGTCTTCAGTGCGGGCACCTCCTCGCACCCGGTAATCTAGATACTCACCACATAGCACTCTTCTGATTTATTGGGTTCGATCTTGCAGTGGCAAGTCTAGCTGCAGCTCTGCTTGGGGACACCAAGCAGCTCGAGTGTCTCATGTAGGATCTGAGCGTAGTCTTGCTGCTTCTGTCCATCGAAAGGGACCTCTGCAAAGGTTGCCATTTGCATTTGGAACCGAGAAAGAAGTTAGAAGGTGAGTAAGGGAAGGGTGAGCCAAGCATAAAAGTGTATGTCAAGTTGGTATATAACCAAAAATAGTTTAAGGTCTCCTATTCTATCGTCCAATCCTATGGGTCTCATCCTAGGGTCAAGCATAGCTCTGATACTAACTGAAACATCCTCAATTTTCCACGAAGAGAAAATACACAGTTGATTATCAGTCGATTACAAAGCCATACACTGAATAAAAGAATACAATAGAGAGGTTTACATAAATTATTACATCACCACATGGCGAAATCCTCAGAGTATCTAGCATTCAGAACAGCTATGAAAGTAGATAGGATATCGCAGAAGCATCATCTTGCACCATCTTGAGCGTAGGCACGAGACCATCTAATCCTTTCGTCCTTCAGGGGCGTCAACAAGCCATCATCCAAACCTGAATCCAAATTTTTAGTACTTTTGTACTAGCCACATCTCCCACCCTATGCTTTGCTTTGTCTATGTAATTTTTTTGTGGATGCAGAGGATATAATCAAAGAGGCCTAATATATGGTTGTGGTTTCCTATGCAAGTAGTGGCCAATATTATAAATATAGTTCATCAAGTTTTAACCCATCTCATCCACATCCATCCCATCCCATCACCATCACACACATCTCACACTCTCGCACTCAGTCGATAGGTCCAACTCCCTCTCGGAGCCTATTTTAGCGGCTCACAGCCAGAAGGGTAACACCAGGGGAAAAATAGAAGGACTCCTCTCACTACTCCCGAGAAGCGTAGGTCGAGGGAAAGGCCATACTGAGGCCGCAGACTATATATAGATTCAAAACTCTACAGAGCGTATACTCCCGTAACCACAAGATCACCATCATCGGCGGTGTACTCCACCTAGGCTGATTTCGGCTGCTTTCTTACCGGTGTGATGCCACCCTACCACTCAGTACTAGGATATCCCGGATAAATACCACTGGCACACTGAGACTATGAGGCATAATTACTCGGGCCACCAAGGTAACTATGCGGCTTTAAGGAGGGTGTGGGTCCCAAATGCCCGTACCTCCCGACACTATCTGCTAACAACCTAGTAGTAGTGGCACCATCCTAGCTAGTCAGACATCCGTCCCCCGCCCATTTAGGGGCGAGCGGTGAGCAAACAACAAACATAACTTTTATTACATCGATTTGGTTACCAAGCCAGATTAAAAGGTCGGCCATGTTGACAACTTCAAGAAGACATACACAAAGTTGACCCTGATCTCTGGTCATAGATAATGCATAACCTCTAGGCATAAGAATTGTCCTCTCGTCTGATATATTCAAAAATTTGTTCAAAATATCATTTCTTTTGTTGTGAATTGCTTTATTAAAAAAAGATCTTCGAGAATGACCGAAATTTGACTATGTTTACTAATATTTTTTGAATAATACGAGTGATCAAACTTCATGTCAAAAAGTCAAATGAACTGTTTGTTTGGTCGTTTTTGGCTGGCTGATTCTGCCTGATGATGATTTGTTGTGAGAGGAAAACACTGCTGAATCTGTAAGCGCTGATAAGACTAAATGAACAGATACAGCGAACGGATTTTACTGAGTTCGCAGTAGTAAATTTCAATAGTCGTCTACTAGTCCATTTGAACACGCCTCCTGTGGTACTCCGCCCCACAAATAATGCCCGTTTTGTTTCCCGAGGAGTCAAACTTTTAAAGTTTGACCAAATAATGGTATTTTTTATAATATAACTGGACATACTTAAGGTACTAAAATGTGTTACTATGCTAAAATTGCATTCTTTTCTGGACAGAGGAAGTAATAAGTATCAACAAGCCTTGCCTCTATCTAATGTAGAACTGCATTTGACTGAGAACTCCAGAATGTCTGGCCACTGTGTCTCTGATCTTGTCCGAACGGTCCTATGCATTGTCATCTTTCAGTGTCGTGGCAATCAGTATGTCTACCCGTCGACTGTTGTTGTTGTTTGGATTGGGGTGAAATATACTGTAGACCTATCAAAACCGCATCAATCAATCAAATCTGAAGCGTGTCATGTTGGTCAAAAGCTCTTTTTTTCATGATTCCTCTTCTGCCCCATTTTCCTACCGCATTCACTTCAATCTCACCAAACGCACAAGGTCTAATATGAAAGAGGCTGCCATGGCTTGCCGCATACTATAGTTCAATCTAGTCCAACGTTCATGATGGTAAATTTGATCGGACGGGTGTGTAACTCATGTGCTGAGCTAGTCCCATCATAATAAATCCAACTAAGCTAGACTCGCCTTCAGTCTTCCCCTTGATTGGCGTGACTGCTTGGATTCGAGTGAATTAACACACGAAAAGACCCATCACTACCACACCAGACATTCATGTCTCGCGTGCCAAATCTCCTTTTCTTGAATCACCTCACGTGTCTAGATTTCCAGACGCATATATTACTGGGCTCAGAAGAAAGTCCGATATTGGGCACATTTGTTCTCGGCAGACAATTAGCAGTACAGAACTCTTCTTATTTTTGAGTCGGTCACAACATTTGTATCAGTAGTAGTGATGAGTGGCTTTGATTTGTTTGTAACCCAACTATTCTTATTTTTGTGTACTTGCAAGAACTCAAATGAAGGATTACTTTTATTCAGAAATTTAAACTTTACTGGATCACAGAAGGTTTGGCAGTCTCAAATCTTAGCTACCAGTAGACGTCCTCCTGCAGTTTCTCGTGCTAGTTTATTTCACTCTAGTTATGTCATATTTTTTAAATCAGCATGTGAGGTTTTTTATGAAAAGTAAAGACACAAACAATCAGTTAGATTGTAGACAGTGGAGACACAAGGAGGAGACACGACCCACGCAAATGTCTCTGTCGTGGGGTGGTCAATTACTAATGGCCACTCTTGTAAAAAAGAAAAAGAAAAAATCCAAGCTATAAGAGCATAAACAAGGGCGCGAAAAAGGTTATACTTGCTGCCTTCTCTCTCCAGAGCTCCTCATTCCATCCCAAAGCTTTTGCCTTCCATCGTACTACACCTCCGACCAAGATAATGGCTGAGCCAACGAGCTTGACTGTCGATGGGAAGGCCCCGGAGGCCGTCCATGCTGAAAATCCTGCACCTACGGATGGAAGTCTGGTCGGCGTGGTCTCTGACCCGCCAGATCTCCCTTTGAATGTGTACCATCAATGTACCGCTTATACATGTTGTTTATCTTCATTTCACCAGAGTATGCTAGAAATGCTCACACTAGTATTTGGATCTTGCCTACAATCAATAGGTGGACATGGACATGATTGCATCCCAAGGACCGTTGCCATTAGAGCCAGATTCTCCATCCGCGGTTGCGCCCGAAAAGCGGTCCCGTGAGGCATCCCCCGATGGAGGCAGCCACCCACGACTCCGTGCCATGCTGTGTCGGTCAATTCAATAAAAGTCATTTCCCTTCTCAATCAGATGGCTCTCTTGCTTTATGGGCTTGAACTTAGCTTGCAGTGTGCAGCGCTTCCTCCACGGTGGCGCCGTCCCCAGATGAGCGCCCCCTACCCTGCTTGCCCACCGTCTTTGAGCTGTGGTGTTCGAAGCCATTCATCAGGGTGCAGCCACAGCGCTGGGTACTGCCTAGCTTCAGATTGGCATAGCGACAAATCTCGGAGTGGTGGAGCAGGGTTTTCCACCGAGTTCCATGGACGATGACATCGCATATCTGATGGTCAAATTCGAGCCGGCCGCCAACGCTGTCCTACCGAAGGTTGAAGTGTACGAGATCCTGCGTGCCCATCTCTAACCATAATTTATGGGACATATCAGTATTATTAGTTGTCATGATTAGGTTTGATCTGCGGGGCGCCCTTGATATGTGAACTCTTATTTTCATGGGTGTCTTTGTGAACTTGTGCTGCACTTTGTAATAGGTGCATTAAACTCTGTTGAGCGCGGTGGCTCACGTCATTTTGTACCTAGTTTGTAGCCCCTGTGGTTTGCTTCTCGCTGCAGATCTCTTTTAGGTTGTCTTTGCTGTAATCGATAATATGCCAGACATTCATGAGTGCCTTTGATCTCTGTTGATGACTCATGTCTTCATTAAAATCTGTATCCATTAGGGATTCAACAAAAGTAACAGTGATTTGTGTCCGGCCCGATCCGAATCACGATCCTTGGACTTTCTTGCATGCATAGTAAATTTGAATAGCTATGTAATTCCTCCATTACTATTTCAGCTAAATCAATTCCAACCATCATACTTGCAATCAAATTACCAAATGACAATAGGGGCTGAGGTTTGATTGCACTGCTTATTCCATGTATTAGTAGCCATCTTTAGCTATGCTGCCTCGGCTGCTACGAGCATGGGACTGCGTGGCGTTGGAATGCGCTGTTTACTCTACCAAGAAGGTCTGGCCGTCTAATAATTTCACTACTCGGACAATGATGAACGTCAAGCGATCATGTCAGTAGACTATTCCAGCCCTGCCATCCTTGTGATGTGCAAAATCCTAGCCTCACCTTGTATAGCCAACTCCAGCTAGCTGACTGGCTCTGCTCCTGACAATTATTACTACTACTACCACTGCTACTACAACTACCACTGACAATCCAAATGCATTGGTATCCCCTTGTTCATCTGGTAGATATCTAACACCAGGTTCCCTTTGAAGCGTTCTCTACCTCTAATCGCTCCAATTCAAAAATCATAGCTACAGACTAAGCCACCAGTCCCATAGAGTTGCCATCACCATGAGTTCCACCGCAAATGCTGATGCCCAGGTTTCCACTTTCCGTCACTTTGTCCGGCCGACAATGATGTGGACAAAATCCTTGACTATGTATGATGCTAGTGAAGCACCGTTGTCTATGACCCTGGAATGCAAGGTCACCAGGATCTTCAAAGTCTGCGGTCACTGGCAGTCGGTGAGGATGTCGTACCCAGGACATGACGCCAACAGGACCTTCACCGTGAATCAAGCCGTGGTCATCCCTATCAATGAGGATGGTGTCCGTGAGGTCCTTCGTGTGTTGTTGAGGTCAGTCCCGCCATTGCAGGATCTGACCCTTAGGGATCGGCAGTGGGATAGAATCCTTCCTGAGTTGACAGTTCCTCTGCTCACCGCCTTGTCACGCGTGGCCTACAAGGATGGCTGCTTCACCCAAGCAAAGATTGGGCTTGCGGTCAACCAAGTAATCGAGTTCATCACGTCCTCGGTGCTCTTGATGCTCTGCAGGAAAGCGGTGGCACCGGGGCATTGGGAATGCAGCTACTGCTTGGAGGATTTCAGATCTAGTGATGCGGTCGGTCTTGCTGTGCATACGCCATGCTGCAGCTGAGCATTCCACCACAATTGCATAATAAATTGGTTTGATCTGATGTCCACCTGCCCGTGGTGCGGGAAAGATTTGTCTACGAGTCTTAACCCATTGCTGTAGGCAATCCTCAAGCTCCTCGCCATGTCGGATGAGTCCATCTCACTCATCGGAGGATGATGACAAGGATGACATGACAAGGTGGATGGTGGCGACATAGATGACTTTGAGGGTTGACACATCGATCGTAGGTGTACTTAGCACCGTAGTAGAAGATCTAGTAGTACTAGTACAATGGCGGGTGCATGTAGTTCATTTTGTTCTATTTTCAAATGGCCTTATGTACCCCAAAAATTATTAGAAACCAATATAATTTTGGTTTAACTATTTTTGAGTGGTTTTCATGATTTTGAGAATGTGCTTTTGACGGGGATGAATAATAGATGGTAGGAGGGAATGGACTTGGTCACAACATTGGAAACCGTGTGTTAATAGTACTAGTGCCTTTCATCTGTGTTGGACCATACAGTAAGTTAGTCGCATAAACTAGTATAAACGACACAGTAACAAGCATCACAGGATAACGAGGACAAACCATGGAGGAAGCTATCCGACGCGGTCAAATAGAGAGAGGCCGGACTTTCATACGTTTGAAATAGCGTTTCATCTCCAATGGCTCCTCGATTCTACATTAGGATGCAGCGAGAAAGGCTCCTCGCTGCCAGATGGGATCCACCAGGCACCAGGTTGGCGATTGATGCAGAGCTATCGGTTCGCCAGCAGACTAATTGCTAAGACATTCAAAACAAACAGCCCTTGGCACTTCGTCCTCATGATCAAATATGTAGAGGTCGAATTTTCTTGCTTTCATAGTAAAACTGAACAGCTACATCTCATCCGTGCTGCACTAGATTGAGGCGAGACTTGTTGAGATGAACTCCTCGCTACCAACGGTTTACAATAAACAAGGTAAAAAGAACCACCAGGGGCCACAAAACCAGCTAAAAAATGACCAAGCGACCGATGCTACACCATCCTCAATAAAGCTTAACCCTCCTAATTATTACATTAAGGTACAATTGTCTCCATTGAACAATCAAAACACTAATCAAAACATTGGTTATGAGGTACTTGAACATCACACCTATTTCAGAAACATATAACAAGGGCATGTATGTAATTCCATAAACACTAAACGATGACATCATCTGACCACATGGTTAATGCTCAGTTCAAAAGGAACATCACCAACAAGATTTTGGAGCAAAATTGATCAAAAGAGTTTAGATTTCAAAACCTGCACAAATTAGCCCTGATGTCTTTTCCTCTGCATCAACAGTAACCACGTGGTCAAATGCACAATGAGTAACAAGCATCATATGAAAAGGAGGTAAATGCACAACGAGTAACAAGCATCATAGGAAAAATAGGGTAAACTTTGCAGGGTACTGTCCGACGCAGTCAAATGCTCAAGGTCCGGACTTTCTTACCTTCATGAAAATTTCAACAGTTGTCTATATTATCCAACACCTTCGCATCCTTCTTTCCCATACTCTTTCCAAATTGGAAAAAATCCCCCTTCCCGCTGCCTTCTTCCCACGCGCGCGATGAGTTACCCGCGCTAGATCTCATCGCCGAACCATATATTCTCAATGCGTGCGTCGCAGTTATTAAAAATGCAACATATCCTCTGAACACCAACCACTTCTCCACTACGCCGAACCATATATTCTCTTTTTAGTGTGCCACGGTGGCTGTTGACATTTCTTAACATCGTTACTAGGTTTCTTAGTCCTCGACAACGGTGCCAGAAATGCTTGTTGATATTTCTTATGCTCATGTAGAAGATTCCGCAAGTGCACAGAATATCGTTATAGCATTTCACCTAGGAGTATTCCATGGTATCGTATTTATCCACAGAGAAGCAATGGTTAAACATAGTGATAGTGAACCATCCTGTATCTACTTACTAGTGTACCAACTAGACTAAAATGGTATATGCGATATTTAAGATAGGATGCAACCCAAGAGGTTCTACTCAAAGACAAATAAATGATCGAGTAGTTAATAGCGAGAGCATGGGAGTCTTCCAAATAGGCACAACTCTAGCTATGGATTATGGGAGAGCATGGGAGTCTTCCAAATAGGCACAACTCTAGCTATGGATTATGTAGATGTACCAAGAAATAGAGGGGTTTATCATGCACTTCGGGGCGTACTCACTCGTAACTCACCACAGCAAATGGTTCTGACACAAGCACCTAGAGCCCTAGCGATTTAATGTACTAATCCAAGCATGGTGGACTACACAGGCAAACAAGGCTGTCACCACCTGTTGCTACCACCTCCGGAGGGCTAGCCACCATTCTAAGGTAACATATTAAAGGGTTATGAGGGTGCTACGCTAGCCAGAAAATAAAACTTTTCTGCCTCACAAACTAGGATCTACTGCTAGTTATAGGTCACGAGATTACCACTAGACGCGCAGATGTAGAGAAAGATGACTCGATGTAATCATACGCGTTGCAGTAGGCAGTGTAGTTGCATGGTTGTCCATCACATCAATCCCCTCGCGCGGTTCGTCCCAGTGCTCCAGATGCAGCACCTCCGAGGTATCCCACACATACAGGGAAGAAGCGATGCGCCTCCGAACTGCTAGGTCTGCGAGGAACAGAAGGCGCGAGCGTGGGGAGGGCGATGGCAGCTATCAAAGGCGTCCAACCATAACCGCGTGCCCTAACCCTTGCTTATATAGGCGTCACCAATGAGCTCACGAGTTGGAGGCCCATTAGTAACCCTAAGCCTTGTCTAATTCGGGTCCAACCCGAATTAGGCTTCCAGCCCCTTAAGCGTGCGACCCTATGGGTTCACGCACACATTGACATGGGCCGAGTACTCCTACTCGCCCAATAGTTGACAGCAGCCTCTAGCAAGGGGTGACAACTCCTACGTGCACGCAAAGATCATATCAGACGAACTACTACAACCATATACAAGTTATTCCCTTTGCCACTTGATATATGGTTCAACTCGTGGGTTAACACTTAACCCAAGCACGGCCATGCATTTGTTGATCCAATCACTTGAGTGATCCAGTGATATCTCTCTCGAGTAGAGAGGGGCAAATTCCATCTTGATTGTCTTTGTCTCATAGCATGCTTCCCGACCACCCGAAGACCAACTTTATAACTACCCAGTTACGGAGTGGTGTTTGACAGTCCCTAAGTAGGCCGTTTCACATCTTGAGTACATACCACAATATCAGATCTAAGGACATAATGTATACAATGTGAATAGAGACTTTCTCATGTTGAGTCAGTCCAGCCTACATGTCTCACATGTGCCCACATTATTAGTTTGATATCTCCATGTCCATGACTTGTGAAACATAGCCATCAACTAATCCATGTGCTGGTCTAATATTCAAGTGTGTTCTCACAAGAACGCCGACCAGGGACAATGTTAGAATGACCATTCAGGTAATTGAGTTCCACAAACAATTCATATAATTGCTAAACAATACAAGTTGTCTATAATGGATATTCAATGAACACTTTATTAATCATGGATACAATCAGAATATCATCATCTCATGATTAGCTCTAGGGCATATTCCCAACACATATAGTCTAAGCACCTTGCTTACACTACAAGCTACTACTCTAATCTAGCTAGGACTAGAGCACTGACTAAGCGGCGTAGAACCCACACAGGATAAACCACACTAAAGAAGGCCAACATGGATATTGGAGCATAGCTAAAGGACAAAACTATTACTTGAAGTAAAGATTTAGAAAAGTACTTGCAGAGAAAGTAATTCTTTATTGAAATAAGCAAAGTATTACAAGAGAGGTACAAAGCTATACCAGACTCCTAAAGACTTCTCCAGACTCCGAGCAGAGCTCCCGCTAAGACTACTACTAGAGTTACATATTTAAGGGTAGAGAGAGCTCCTTCTTGATGTGTGTTACAAATGAAGGATTGGGGACCTATTTATAGTGCTCTGGAGGTCGGTAGCTATGGACCTGGGGGTGGGTGCCCTGGGTCCAGGGTGGGCGCCCTAGACATATCATCCACTCACACCGCCTTTAAATCCAACGGGGATGGCTCACTTCCCAAGTCGGTTGCATGCGAGATAAGTCAGTTTAGAGTTGGTTCCAACCGACTTATCCTTCTTGAGTGCATGACAATGGGCCCATGAATCCAAGTAACATCCGTCGACCACCATCAGATCAAACCAACCTTGTTGGACGGTGTGAAAGCCATGGGGAGTTGGTCACACAGATCAGTGACATGCCAGAGTCGATTCTCGGGTTAGACACCGTTAGCATGGGGGCGGGCACCCTGGCCAGGGAGGGCACCCTAGCTAGGGTGGGAACCGTGTCACTTGGCACAAATGGGTAGCCCTCCTTGTTAGCTTCATGGGGCCACCTGGATCACCCAAAACGGAGTTCGAATGAGCCCGTTATGGCCGATTTACTCCAAACTGCTCTTGGAATCCATTTGCAATCTTTCGGAAGGCATAACTTTGTCGTCCGGACTCTGAATTGGACAAACCAAAACTATATTTCTAGCATCTCGATGATCTCTTCAACATGGTGTAGTAAAAATGAGCATTCGATGATTTCATTTAACCATGAATTTGGCCACCTTGTACCTATACTTACATAGTCATCACAACTAGTGGAAATGGTTAGAAATAAACCCTATGACTATGGTTTATGTCACTTATTTGACCAATTTAGGTATTGTTGATGGTATAAAATGAGGTGTTAAGGACCATCAAAAAGCTCCCCCACTCTAAACCTTTGCTCGTCCCGAGCGAAGATGTGGGCTTTAGCATGTTGGATCAGGAGTTGCTACAATGTGACGCCCTGCAAAAACTCATATACAAACCAGTACTACTCTTGAGTTGAGTAGGTTAGAGTTAGAAGTCCACCATTAATCTTAGCCATATGGGGCTTATAGCTTTCACCTTGTAATATGCAAGAGTAAGATAGAGTAGTAGGTAGAAACTTTGTACCTTGCTTTGGTAAAGCCGAGACTCTTTCTGGAGGTTTTCAAGATTTTCAAAGAAAATCATGCCTAAGTTCCTTAAATGGTACACTTGATCGCTCAATGGTGTTTGATAATTCTCACCAAGGCTAAGATAGAGACCTTTTGCACCTATACTAAAGCTTATGTAGAGTTCATAGGTGGCGAAAGCATAAGCAGACTTGAGCTAAATATATTGCTATGTTAGACACTTAGATCAAAAGGAGCAACAAGGCATACAAAATGGTCAAGATGTGCTAGTGTGAATATTTGGTGGAGCTCCTTGAGACTTTTTGATGGTAACTTATTTTTGAAGAGAGCATGGCTACCCGCTATTCTACATGGGACACTTGGTCCTCTTTTTTTTGCTCAACTTTTTTTTCGTTGAGAGCACTTATTTTTTCACTCACAGCAAGTACCGAGGCTTTCGCTATATCATCTTTCATTTGGGGACTGTATCGCTCTTTTCTTTCAATATATATATTAGCTCATGCCCTTCAAAAATATGTCTCAAATAGTTTATGGAGCTAGTTGCATATTTCTGATGTGGAAACAGCGGGGGGTGCATGGTTATTTGGTGGTTGCGTACTTCCATTGTAGAAGTAGCAAGGGGTGCACGCGCAAGTGATCTTGATCTAGAAGCATGACTAGTTTCTCTACTTAGATCAATAAGGCCTAACCAAGGTCAAAGCAATCAAGTAGCTTTTTGTGGGGCTTTCCTATCTAGGGAACATGTATATGGCTTGTGGTAGGAATTATAACACCATCTAGGAACTTTTGGCAAGGTTTTGAGATTTTGCAAAAAAATGAAACTCTAGATTTGTCTCAACCATTCCTCAGACAAGTTAAAAGATTTACTCTATTCACTACCACATCTTATCTCACAAGAGCACAAACTTGGTTATTGTAGGGTTATGAGGTTGCTACGCTAGCCAGAAAACAAAAATTTTTGACCTCATAAACCAGGATCTACTGCTAGTTACAGGTTACAGGATTACCACTAGACGCGCAGGTGTAGTGGAAGACAACATAATGTAGTCGTATGCATCGCAGCAGGCAGTGCAGTTGTGTGGTCATCCATCACTTCAATCCCCTCGTGCGGTTCGTCCCAGTGCTCCAGATGCAGCACCCCTGTGGAATCCCACACGTGCAGGGAAGAAGCGATGTGCCTCTGGACTGCTAGGTCCGCGAGGAGCAGAAGGCGCGAGCGTGGGGAGGGTGACAACGGCTACCAAAGGTGTGTAACCCTGACTGCGCCCCTACCCCTTGCTTATATAGGCATCCCCAATGAGCTCACGAGTTGGAGGCCCATTCGTAACCCTAAGCCTTATCTAATTCGGATCCAACCCGAATTAGGCTTCTAGCCCCTTAAGCGAATGACCCTATGGGTTCATGCACACATTGACATGGGCCGCGTACTCCTACTCGCCCAATAGTTGACAGCGGCCTCTAGCAAGGCATGACAACTCCTATGTGCACGCAAAGATCATATCAGACGAACCACTACAACCACATACAAGTTATTCCCTTTGCCACTCGATATATGGTTCAACTCGTGGGTTAACACTTAACCCAAGCACGGCCATGCATTTGTTGATCCAATCACTTGAGTGATCCAGTGATATCTCTCTCGCGTAGAGAGGTGCAAATTCCATCTTGATTGTCTATGTCTCATAGCATGCTTTTCGACCACCCGAAGACCACCTTTATAACTACCCAGTTACGGAGTAGCGTTTGATAGTCCCTAAGTAGGCCGTTTCATATCTTGAGTACATACCACAATCTTAGGTCTAAGGACATAACGTACATGACATGAATAGAGACTTTGTCATGTCGGGTCAGTCCAGCCGACATGTTTCACATGTGCCCACATTATTAGTTTGACATCTCCATGTCCATGACTTGTGAAATATAGCCATCAACTAATACATGTGCTAGTCTAATATTCAAGTGTGTTCTCACAAGAATGCCAACCAGGGACAACTTTAGAATAACCATTCAAGTAATTGAGTTCCATAAACAATTCACACAATCGCCAATCAATACAAGTTGTCTATAATGGATATTCAATGAACACTTTATTAATCATGGATACAATCCAATATCATCATCTACATGATTAGCTCTAGGGCATATTCCCAATAGTTATAGCAAGTGCAACCCACAATAGCGTTTGACTTAAGATGAACTCTAGTTTCACATGCTCAAAACTTAAGCATTAAAGGGTTGTATGAAGGGCTATTGCAAAGTACTACAGAGAAACTATTCATCATTTCCGAAAAAACCTTAAGGTGTCAATTTAAGATAGGTATTTAAGTCAAGATTAATGTCTTCTCTTTTTGCATCAGATTCTAACAAAGAACACAACAAGAATTTAAGCTTGATTTTAACATGTAGCATTACCAGGATATTAAGCTTACGAAAAGTAAGAGTGGCAGAGGGGGTGCAAACGAGTGTATCAAAATGGCAGAGGCCGAGAGGTTGGTATATACGAATTGTGCAGCCTCCCCCACACTAGGACTTTTATGTCTTTGACATTAAAAGCATAGTTTCCATGTTGGTCATCCCTCAAAATGTACTCCATCGCTGAATGATGTCTTGCTAAAATTGTTCTACCATGTTGTTTTGACCCTTCATTCTCTTTTATGTTCATCCTACAATGTTTAGTGACAAGCATACACGAAGGATACAGTCTATCGGATGCATTTGGTTCTCGCTTTTACAAGGATGTTTTTATTACAACTTTATTTTAAGTGAGAATGAAAAAGGGAACAACTTATGTTTGGTTTTTGAGGCATAGGGCAAAGAGCAAGAATCAAATTTCTAGACGTGCATTCCCCTTGTTTTTTTAATCTTGAAACATTTAGTGAGCGAAGACACAAGAGGGAATTTATCTTAGAGCACATTCTTTCCTTCGTTTGTGTTTTTTTATTAAGGGGGTCTTATTAGGAGGGTGGTTGCAAGCTTATTATGCTAAGAGTCAATTTTGTTTTTTCTTCCTTTTTTTAACATAGGATAAGTTTGTTCTAATTTATTATGCATGAAGGGAAAATAATTTTGTTGGAAATTAAACATGCATGAACTAAACATTATGCAAGAATTAAATCTGGGATACATACCGGTTTACCTATCGGCAAGGGCTCATTGTTTTAAGTCAATCGAGCATGACTTCTCCATTGAATTTATCTCAAACACTCAAAATTTTCAATTTCCTACAAGGGTTAGTCCACATATACAACCAATGTCTACACAAGCATTTTTAGTTCAATAATCAAACTTGACACCATGTTTGATTTGATTAAGGTAGGCTATTTAACCTAAGCACCACGTTTAATTTAAACGCCTATGAAAGTATGTGCACCTACTTCCAAACCAGAGCATACTTGCATAGATAAAAATATTATGTAATGAGTAACATGAGGCTGATTCAAATGGATGTGTGACCATTGATTGATGAATTAGAGAACCAAGGTTTTTTTATGCCAGGCAATGCAAATGGGATGGATGAATGCATTTAAACAAACATGGCATGGTTTTGAAAAAGGAAATTAAATGAGTGATATGCACGCAACAAATATGCAGTGGTGGAAACAAAATTAGAATGTAAAAAAAGTTTTTGGGTTGATTCTCTCATACCTTGATCAATTCGTCACTCACAATTTGTGATTGAATTGCAAATCATGTATTGTAGTCACTCCATCACACATATGATGATTTTCTTTAGCTTGAGGGTGACCTTTTCTCCATCTGCACAGAATTAGTGTGCACACATACCTATCTACATGATGGCTGGGTGGTGGTTTGATTGTTCAAGAATGATCAGGCACCCTGGGCTCGTAAAAATGTTTTATCCACAAAAACTAGTGGCAACTAGGTCAGCAGATATCAGCTAACTACCAAAATCTTTATGCCAATTGCTTCCTGACATTTCTTAATGTCGTTACTAGGTTTGTTAGTCCCCGACAATGACGCCAGAAATCTTGTTGATATTTCTTATGTTCATGTAGAAGATTCTGCAAGTGCACAAAATATCGTTATAGCATTTCACCCAGGAGTATTTTAGGGTATCATATTTATCCACAGGGAAGCAATGGTTGAACATAGTGATAGTGAACCATCCTGTATCTACTAACTAGTGTACTAACTAGACTAAAATGGTATATGTGATATTTAAGATAGGATGCAACCTAAGAGGTTCTACTCAAAGACAAATAAATGATCGAGTAGTTAATAGGGAGAGCATGGGAGTCTTCCAAACAAGCACAACTCTAGCTATGGATTATGTAGATGTACCAAGAAATAGAGGGGTTTCTCATGCACTTTGGGGCGCACTCACTCGGAACTCACCACAGCAAATGGTTTCGACACAAGCACCTGGAGCCCTAGCGACTTAATGAACTAATCCAGGCATGGTGGACTACATAGGCAAACAAGGTGTGGTGGACTACACATGCAAACATGGCTGTCACCACCTGTTGCTACCACGTTCAGAGGACTAGCCACCATTCTAAGGTAACATATAGTCTAAGCACCTTGCTTACACTACAAGCTACTACTCTAATCTATCTAGGACTAGAGCACTAACTTAGCGGCATAGAACCCGCACAAGATAAACCACACTAAACAAGACCAACATGGATATTCGAGCATAGCTAAAGGACAAAACTATTACTTGAAGTAAAGATTTGAAAAAGTACTTGTAGAGAAAGTAATTCTTTATTGAAATAAGCAAAGTATTACAAGAGAGGTACAAAGCTATACCAGACTCCTGAAGACTTCACCAGACTTCGAGCAGAGCTCCCACTAAGACTACTACTAGAGTTACATATTGAATGGTAGAGAGAGAGCTCCTTCTTGGTGTGTGTTACAAATGTAGGATTAGGGACCTATTTATAGTGCTCTGGAGGTCGGTAGTTGTGGCCCCGAGGGTAGGCGCCCTGGGTCCAGGGTGGGCGCCCTGGCCAGGGTGGGCGCCCTGGGTCCAGGGTGGCCGCCCTGGCCAGGGTGGGCACCCTTGACATACCGTCCACTCACACCGCCTTTTGATCCAACGGTGATGGCTCACTCCCCAAGTCGGTTGCATGTGAGATAAGTTGGTTTGGAGTCAGTTCCAACCGACTTAGCCTTCTTAAGTGCATGACAATGGGACCATGAATCCAAGTGACATCCATCGACCACCATCAGATCAAGCCGACCTTGTTGGATGGTGTGAAAGCCATGGGGAGTTGGTCACACAGACCAGTGATGTGGCAGAGTTGGTTCCCGGGTTGGACACCGTTAGCATGGGGGTGGGTGCCCTGGCTAGGGTGGGCACCATGTCACCTGGCCCAAATGGGTAGCCATCCTCGTAGCTTCACGTGGCCAACTGGATCACCCAAAACAAAGATTGGATGAGCCCGTTATGGCCGATTTACTCCAGGCTGCTTCTAGAATCCATTTGCAATCTTCCGGGAGGCATAACTTTGTCGTCCGGACTCTGAATTGGACGAACCAAAACTCCATTTCGTGCATCTCAACAAGCTCTTCAACATAGTGTAGTCAAAATCAGCATTTGATGAATTTGGTCACCTTATACCTATACTCACATAGTCATCACAACTAGTGGAAATGGTTAGAAATAAACCCTATGACTATGGTTTGTGTCACTTATTTGACCAATTTAGGTATTGTTGACTGTATAAAATGAGATGTTAAGGACCGTCAACGGTGGCTCTGGCGTCCATTTGGAGGCAGGCGGCGGGGCTTTCCCGGTGGAGCGCGGCGGCATTGGCATCCGTGGAGGAGCCGATAGATACGATCCCCAGGTCTCCTTCCTCCTATTTTACTATTTGTTTCATCCGATCCACTAGTTTTTAAGCTGCAGTGCCCTTGTTGCTACAAATGCCAATTAATGACGGTTAGTCTTGATTTAGCTGATGTTGTGATGGTCTAACTGCTAGTCTAGATTGCATATGTATACCTGCTACTCAAAATGTGGATGATCTCCTACTCTATGTTCAGGTATTTCCTGTAGCACAAGGCTGTTGTGGATTTCACTAATGAAACTTTGTTTTTATAATTTTCCTCTTTAGTTATGTCATTATTTAGGAAATCGAGGCTTAATACACACTGACAAAATGGAGGAGGCCCGTAATAGGAGGACGGGCGCGTTTGCCAGCCTCCCGGATGATATCATTGTCGATATCCTCCTCTTCCTCCCCTCCTACTACTTGTTCTATTGTAAAATGGTCTGTAATCTTGGAAAAGACTCATCTCAGACCCCATGTTCAATCAACTACTGCCCCATACTGTGACTGGCTTCTTCTATGACACTTATAATGGCTATCGACACTTCACCAGTGTCATGGGGGAACCACCCTCCTTGAAATTCTTGCCCTTTGACATTGAAATGGTAGCCATCTCAGATTGCTGCAACGGTCTCCTCCTATGATGGTGCCACATGACTGATGGAGACCGCTATGTTACCTGCAATCTAGTGACTAAGAAGTTCAAGGTACTGCTGCCTAGCACCAAGAATGTTGGCCATGCTGTTGGTGAGGCTCACTTGTGTTTTGATCCCACGGCCTCGTTGCACTTCCATGTGATAGAATATGTTGATAGTGAAGACGTTGTGTGTGTAGGTGTGGAGATCTACTCATTCGAAACCGCAGCATGGATCTACAAGGAATCTCAATAGGGCGAAGAAACTGATGTGACATTTTTTAGTGCATAGAGTGTGTTTCTTAACGGATGTCTGCACATTATGGGGTACTCTAACTACTCCAGGATAATTGTTATGGATATGGAAAGAAACAAATGGACTAAAATTGATAGGCCTGATGGTGCTATACACTCCATGCATCAAGCTCGGGGTCTCTTATGTGTGTGTCTTGTTGATGACACTCCGTTTAGAACCTAGCTTTCAATCTGGATCCTTGAAGACTATGACACTAACAATTGGACATTGAAGCATACAGTTAGCACCTAGGAGCTATTTGGAATGACTAATATGTGATTTGGTGCCTGTGAGCTTATGCAAGAGAAGCACATAGTGATTACAGTTCACCCAGAATGGAATTTGATTTTCTTTGCTGGTAAGGATGGAACAATCATCGCATACAACATGGACCGTAGAGAAGTTCATGACATCCATCACAGTGTCCATTGGTATGGTAGATGTCTCATTAAAAAAGAGTTCAACTACAGACTAGTCTATCTTCCTTATGTTCCCTTGATGTCGGATTCATTTGGATCCATTTGATGTATCTGTCTCTCATGACATTTTAAATGGCCCAGTGTTGTTTTCTTGTCTATGGACTCAATGATGGACATTGTTATTATATGTCAATTACATTAGTGTGTTATTATGCTGTGATGTATGGCACAATAGGTATCTGGCCGCTGAGATATACAACGCATGGCCCTTCTTGCGTTTAACATTAGGATAACGTGAGGTATGTCCGACGCAATCAGATTTGCAATGGTCGGAATTTTTTACTTTTGTAGTACAGTATGTACAACTGATGTGGGCGGACATTCCCTTCTGCCACCCAGCACGACATTTTTTTGCTGGGATAGCGAGAGAGTCGGCATCGTCGCCAGCCACCAACCACTGCCCGTCACCTAAAATGCACGTAGCTGCGGAGCACTAGCGAGGAGGATGAGGTGGAGGCTTTTTTCTCCTCTCTTTTGCTACAAACTCAAATCCTGCAGAATCCATGACTTCAGTAGCTAAAACAAGGGGTGGAGTAGTTCAAAAGCCCCCAATAGTTGTCCAAATCATTAGGGAGTAATCAGTATGTAACTTCTTCTTATTAATCAAAGCCGGGTAACAGGATCTTTCAAAAAAATTGGTGGGGCTTTTGTTTTGTGACATTGTGCTATTTTGTTTACTTGCACTATATTACTTCTTTATTAAGGAGGGTTTTCAATCCTACGTGTGCTTGCCCCTTCCTTCCAAATTAGGCCTTAGGAACCATTCAGCCATGACCATTTCCTATTAACAAACACATAGTAGTAGAGTAATATGTTTTTTCTTTTTTGAGAAAAACGTAAAGTAATATGTGGTGGCCTCAGCTGAGAGCAGACTGGGGTGGTCTCCCAGGCTAAATCTAATTCCTCTTATTAGAAAAACATGGAATATGTGGCGATCTCTGCTTTAGAGTAGACGGGGCGGTCTCCCCGCCCGTAGGTTTGATTTTTCACCAAAATTTTTGCTCCGTGCCCGCCAACACGTAGATGTCTCTCTTGCCCTTCCATGTGGAAAATATGTTCACCTAAGACAAGGGCTTGTGGTATTGTGGTGGCAACATAAAAGCGCAAGGACAGGCCTTGTCCGCCCCCATCTCCCATTCTCCCAGCTGCACCCGTCTCTCTTCCCGCTCTCTCCACATTCAAATTTTCAAGCAGTGCCGCCATTCTGCTAGCCCACCCCACTCCGAGCACTAGGAGCCATCGCCGTAGCAGCTTGACTCTAGATCCAGATCCCCTAGTTAGGCACCTGTCACAATCCATCGGATCCGAACCCTAATCGAATCTCGATTGGTACACCATCATCAATGCCTGCCGCACCAGCTCCACGACGACGATGAAACGTCGGGGCCGACAATGAACACTAGTCAGTCAAGGCGGAGTAACAGGTACCAAGATCCATTTTTTGATGTGTGTTGTATTGTAGTGGTTTTTTATGATTTTTTTTACGACCTTAGTGGTCGAACCTGGGATGATTGTTGCTGACACGTATTTCCACACCCCTGCTCTGTTGTTTACATTTGGTTTAAACTTTAGTTTATTAAATGCCTATTTAATGTAGATGTAGAGGAACCAAATCATTTTGAAGAAGCATGAATTGCATATATCACAAGCATTCAACTAAAAATGCAAGAACTTGGACTGTCTATGTGCCGAAACCTTGTGTCTCCTACAAATGAAAAAAAAGTCAAGCGAAGATCTAGAATATATCCCTGAACCATGTGAGTTCGCTGACGGTGGCTATGAAGCAGATGAAACAGATTCAGACTTTGAAGCTGAGCCAGAGTCCCTACCAGTTAAGTTGCTTGTTTTGTTCTGTATTTTGTTCGAGGGCAATGTAATCTACACATGCTTGCTACTTATGTTTGTTTCGTAACCTTCAGTGTCCAGTTCCAGGAAGGCATAGAGGAGAGACTGCTAGTAGGACAAAAGGTATAATACCCTGATTTTTGAACTTTAAATATTAAACAAGTTTGAATTTATTTTCGAATAGATGCTTTACATTCATAGGCTAATTATAAATGTTTTATGAATTAATTTAAAATGAGTAGCATGTTAGAAACCATGCATTGTTGGATTCATGCTGCTGCACATTTTTATGGTTGACTTATTTGAGCTTGTTGTTTAATTTTTTTCCTTTGCTTTCTAGTTACTAACATGCTCTAACTTGTCCCTCTAACTCCTAGACTAACTAAACCTAGTCTACCTAGCCTAGGCCAGTCCCTAATTGAACCTGGCCACCCCTAGCCATTACTGGCCAAGCATGGCCAGCCCTAGCCGGCCATGGCCAAGGCAGCAGCAGCAACCGTAGGCCAGCAGCGGCCAGGCTTGGCCATGGCCAGCCAGGCCAGCCAGCAGAGCAGCAGCCATCCCTGCTGCAGCAGGCCCAGCGGCCAATGCCGGCCGACACATCCCAGCAGTCGCGGCCCGCCTTGGCTACGTAGCCCTCCTGCATGCGAGTTATGGGCCAGCCCAACTAGGCAGTAGGCCGCGCCTATATAAGCAAGGGGTAGGGGCGTGGTCAGGGTTAGACACACACCTTTGGCTGCCACCGTCGCCCTTCCCACACTCGCACCTTCTGCTCCTCGCGGACTTAGCAATCCAGAGGCGCATCGCTTCTTCCCTGCACGTGTGGGATTCCTCGGAGGTGCTGCATCTAGAGCACTGGGAAGAACCGCGTGAGAGGATTGAGGTGACGGATAACCACACAACTGTACTACCTGCTATGACGTGTACGACTACATCGAGTCATCTTCCGCTGCACCTGCGCGTCTAGTGGTAATCCCGTAACCTGTAACTAGCAGTAGATCCTAGTTTATGAGGTCTAAAAGTTTTGTTTTCTAGCTACTGTAGCACCCTCATAACCCAACAGTGGTATCAAAGCCATTACTGCCTTGTTGTAGGTTCGGTTTTATGCATATGGTGATATGCGTGGTTGTAGATGAGTCTCTAACCTTGGTTCGTCATCTTGTCGTTTTGGTCTTGAAACGATCTACTCGTACCAGTCAAAATTCCGCCATTCGAGTTAAGTGATTCATGTAAATCCAGTCATGGTGACTTAGAGATCAATCAAATTAATCAAATTGAACCCTAGGTCAAGTTCCAAGCGCATATGATGCGCGGCGGTGGTAGATGGAATTTACTGCCGGGCGCCGGTTTGTCGAGAAAAGTGTTGTTCGGTAAAACAGCTGTAACTTTTGAACCGTAACTCAGATTGAGATGAACTCTAAACAAAAATCATAGAGAACGAAATTTTACATCTGGTTCTCTACTGCTTTGCTGCATTCAGCAAAATTAGAATTTCAAAATAAGGCTTGGAAAATAGAGTTTTCTGCGTTGCAAGATTAGACGTCGGATTCGGATAACTCTGTTTTGCAGGTATTGATGACTGGTATAGCCCTTATGTGTATGTGATGCATGCATATATTTAATACGTGGCTTGCATGTCATGAGGACAATATGGGCAGGATCCACATAAATATTGTCAAAACTAATGTAATGGCCTGTGTGCCAATCTGTGATGATCTATCCGCGACTATGTAATTTCATTTTACTTGCACTAGTAGTAGCTAGTCTTGGCGGAATCATCACTGAAGGATGGCATACTCAAATCATGGAGATGGAGATCACCGTGATGCACAGATTGATGGAGATGGAGATCCCCAAAGGAATAATGGGCTATACCAAGTCATGTCTGTGTTATGCCGTTCTTACTATGTTCTACTTTCACATGCTATTATGTTTTTGTGTACACGAGTGCGGTAGTGAAGTAGAATGATCCCTCAGCAATGTTTAAGTTGAATGCTTCCCTAAACCTTGCACTGTCATAAGTCTTGTACAATCGGTGGTGGGTCTATAAAATTAGGGTGCCACTGGTTTTCCTCGACTAGGCAGGTTCGTATCGGCTACTTACTGCAAGAAGGTTTGGTTACTTAAACAAGGTCATCCTAACGATTAGGGACCTTGGACCATGGGTAGGTTGAGCATAGCATAGAGATGCTGCCCAACAACGAGAGTCATATGTGATATGATTAGCAAGGTGTTGCTTACCGATCTACCATGTCTTCTAGCGGTGATGCTAAAGCTCACTAGTTGACTTGTTAGTTGTGGGTCTTGAATCACTAAGTATCAATTGAGGGATATTGATTTTAGTGAGAGTAGATTTTATTTTGATATAATTTACTCTTTCATGGATACACTGTCTTAGTATTTTGTGTTACTTTTGTTGTAGATGGCCGCTCGCAATCAACCATATTCTTTGCGTATAATTCTTGAGAAAGATAAGTTGAATGGAATAAATTACGCGGATTGGATCTGCAACCTGAGAATTGTTCTCAAGACTGAGAAAAAGGAAGATATTCTAGACACCCCATTACCAGATGAGCCTGAGGAGAGTGCTCCTACTGCTGAGAAAAATGCTTACAAGAAAGCATGTAATGCGGATCTCGAAGTGAGTTGCCTCATGCTTGCTTGTATGGAACCTGATCTGTAGATGCAGTTCGACGACAATCATTCAGCGAACGATATGATTGTGGTGCTTGAAGATATGTTCCAAACTCAAGCGCAGACTGAAAGGTTCAATGTCTCTAAGGCGCTTGCAGAAACTAAGCCAGCAGGGGGCACAGCTATTGGCCCTCATGTAATCAAGATATTTGGTTACACTCAGAGGTTGGAGAAGCTAGGCTTCCCAATTGGCCAAGAGTTGGCAACTGATTTCATTCTTTTGTCTCTTCTGCCCAGTTATGGAAACTTTATCTCGAACTACCATATGCATGGGGCGGAGAAGGGCTTGAATGAACTATGTGGCATGCTGAAAATAGTAGAGGCTGACATCAAGAAAGCAGGAGGTGGCCAAGTGTTGGCAGTTCAAAACAGGCCTAACTTTAAGAGAAGGAAGGGCAATTGGAAGAAGAAGGGCAAGGCTAAAGATGAGATATCTAAGCCAAACCAATCATCTTCCAAGGATGAACCACCTGCAAAGAATGATGAATGCTTTCATTGTAAGGGGAAAGGTCACTGGAAGAGGAACTGCAAGGTGTACTTGGTGTCCTTAAAGAAGGATGGCGGTAGTAAGGGTACTCCCACTCATACACTTGTTGTTCATGTTACAGACATTTTCCTCGCTAACTCTTATATCAATTCTTGGGTATTTGATACCGGATCGGTTGCTCATATTTGCAATATGATGCAGGGAATGATAAGAAGTAGAAGCGTGGAGAAAGGAGAAGTTGATTTCTGCGTGGGCAATAATGCAAGAGTTGCTGCATTGAACGTCGAGACGATGCAACTTCCCTTGTCGTCAAGATTTATTTTGGAATTGAATAATTATTATTTTGTTCCTAGTTTAAATCGAAACATTGTGTCACCTTCATGTTTGATGAAGGATGGTTATTCATTTGCGAGTAAAGACAATAGTTGTGTGATCTCAAAGAATGATGTGTTTGTGGCTTTTGCATCCATTGTGAATGGGTTATTTATTTTAAATCTTGATGATGCACCTGTCTATAATGTTAGTGCTAAACAGCCTTGGCTTAATTAGTTAAGTCCTACCTATATGTGGCATTGTCGCTTAGGTCATATAAGTGAGAATCGCATGAAGAGGCTCCATGATGATGGTCTTCTAACTTCATTTGATTTTGAATCATACGAGACATGTGAGGCTTGCATGCTAGGCAAGATGACCAAGGCGCCATTCAAAGGATTTCCTGAGAGGGCGTCTGACTTGTTGGAACTTGTACATACTGATGTATGTGGACCAATGAGCATGACAACTAGAGGCGGATTTCAATACTTCATGACTTTTACTGATGACTTTAGTAGATATGAATATGTCTACCCAATGAAGCATAAGTCTGAAACTTTTGAAAAGTTCAAAGAATTTCAGAATGAAGTAGAGAATCAGTGTGGCAAGAACATCAAGGCCTTGTGATCTAATTGTGGAGGCGAATATCTAAGTCATGAGTTTAGCAATCATCTTAAGAGTTGTGGAATTGTTCCATAGCTTACGCCACCTGGAACGCCTCAGAGAAACAGCGTGTCTGAGCGATGTAATCGGACCTCGTTGGACATGGTTCGGTCTATGATGAGCCAATCAGACCTACCTTTATCGTTTTGGGGATACGCTCTAGAAACAACCGCTTTCACATTGAATAGGGAACCATCTAAGTCTGTATTTAAGACACCGTATGAGATGTGGTCTGGTAAGAGTCCCAGTTTGTCTATTCTAAAAATTTGGGGTTGTGAAGTTTATGTCAAAAGGCTTATATCAGATAAACTAACACCTAAATCGGATAAGTGCTTTTTCATGGGATATCTGAAGGAAACTTTAGGGTATTATATCTATAATCGGTTACAGGGCAAAGTGTTTGTTACTCGAAACAGTGTTTTCTTAGAGAAAGAGTTTTCAAAAGAGAAAATAATGGACAAAAGGTGTATCTTGAAGAAGTTCAAGATGAGCCAGTAGGGACTAACTCTATGAGTGATGCTAATGTAGCAGATCAAGTTGAGACACCCGTAGTAGTGGAGACACCACCACAACCATGAAGATCAGCAAGACTTCATGCATTGCGTGGGGATTTGTTATTGTTATATGATGATGAACCTGCAGATTATGTGGAAGCTATGATGGATCCAGATTTCAAGAAATGGCAAAGTGCCATGAGATCCGAGATAGATTCCATGGGAGACAATCAAGTTTGGAACTTGGTTGACCCACCTGATGGGGTTAGACCCATAGAGAGCAAATGGATCTTTAAGAAGAAGAAGGATGTGGACGAAAATGTTCACGTCTATAAAGCTCGACTTGTCGCAAAAGGTTTTTGGCAAGTTCAAGGAATTGACTATGATGAGACGTTCTCCGGTAGGGATGCTTAAATCTATTCAGATCATTCTAGCAATTACTGCATATTTTGATTATGAGATATGGCAGATGGATGTTAAAACAGCCTTTCTAAATGGGTATTTAAAAGAGGACGTGTATATGATACAGCCTGAAAGGTTTTGTTGATCTTAATAATGCTGGAAAGATATGCAAGCTTAAGAAATCTATTTATGGGTTAAAGAAAGCATCTCGGAGTTGGAATATTCATTTTGATGAGGTAGTCAAAGGGTTTGGCTTCTGTCAGAATGAAGAAGAACCTTGTGTTTACCAGAAGGTAAGTGGGAGCACTGTTGTGTTTCTAATCTTGTATGTGGATGACATACTATTGATTGGGAATGATATTCTTATGTTGCAATCTATAAAGACTTCACAGAATAATAGTTTTTTTATGAAGGATTTAGGTGAAGTAGCATACATCTTGGGAATTCAGATCTATAGAGATAGGTCGAGAAGGCTAATAGGATTAAGCCAAGACATGTACATTGACAAGGTGTTGAAACGATACAACATGGAACAGTCCAAGAAAGGGTTCTTGCCTATGTCACATGGTATGTGCTTTAGTGACAAGCAGTGTCCTTCATCAGATGAAGAGCGCAACCGCATGAGTAAGGTTCCATATGCTTCGGCGGTTGGTTCCATCATGTATGCCATGATATGTACTCGCCCAAATGTCTCATATGCTCTAAGTGTTGCGAGCAGGTACCAAGCTAATCTGGGTGAACCTCACTGGACGCTTGTTAAGAACATCCTAAAGTACTTACGAAGGACTAAGGATGTGTTCCTAATCTATGGAGGTGAGGAGGTGCTCGTTGTAAATGGTTACACCGATGCTAGCTTCCAAACCAATGGGGATGATTCACTATCTCAATCAGGTTTTGTGTTCACAATAAATGGTGGTGCAGTAAGCTAGAAAAGTTCCAAGCAGGAGACGGTGTCTGATTCTACAGCAGAAGCCGAGTACATTGTAGCTTCTAGCACTGCAAAGGAAGGTATTTGGTTGAGGAGGTTCCTCATTGAGCTTGGTGTGTTTCTAAATGCATCGGCCCCATTGAATTTACATTGTGATAACAATGGGCGATTGCATAGGCTAAGCAGCCTAGGGATCACCAGAAGAACAAACATGTACTTTGGAAGTTTCCTCTCATTTGAGAGTTTATGAAACAAGAAGAGATCAAATTGTGCAAAATACATACAAATTTGAATCTAGCAGATCCTTTGACAAAGGCTCTTCCACAGCCTAAGCATGAGGCGCACATGAGGTCTATGGGGATTAGACATTTAAGAGATTAACTCTAGTGCAAGTGGGAGACTATTGGGAACATGCCTTAGAGCTAATCATGTAGATGATGATATTCTGATTGTATCCATGATTAATAAAGTGTTCATTGACTATCCATTATAGATAATTTGTATTGATTGGTGATTATGTGAATTGTTTATGGAATTCAATTACTTGAATGGTTATTCTAAAGTTGTCCCTGGTTGGCGTTCTTGTGAGAACACACTTGAATATTAGACCAGCACATGTATTAGTTGATGGCTATGTTTCACAAGTCATGGACATGGAGATGTCAAACTAATAATGTGGGCACATGTGAGACATGTAGGCTGGACTGACCTGACATGAGAAAGTCTCTATTCACATCAAGTACGTTATGTCCTTAGACCTAAGATTGTGGTATGTACTCTAGATGTGAAACGGCCTACTTAGGGACTATCAAACGCTGCTCTGTAACTGGGTGGTTATAAAGGTGGTCTTCGGGTGGTCAGGAAGCATGCTATGAGACATAGACAATCAAGATGGAATTTGCCCCTCTCTACGTGAGAGAGATATCACTGGATCACTCAAGTGATTGGATCAACAAATGCATGGCTGTGCTTGGGTTAAGTGTTAACCCACGAGTTGAACCATATATCGAGTGGCAAAGGGAATAACTTGTATGTGGTCGTAGTGGTTTGTCTGATATGATCTTCGCATGCACATAGGAGTTGTTACGCCTTGCTAGAGGCCGCTGTCAACTATTGGGTGAGTAGGAGTACTCGGCCCATGTCAATGTGTGCGTGAACCCATAGGGTTGCACACTTAAGGGGCTAGAAGCTTAATTCGGGTTGGACGCGAATTAGACAAGGCTTAGGGTTACTAATGGGCCTCCAACTCGTGAGCTCATTGGGATGCCTATATAAGCAAGGGGTAGGGGTGCGGTTAGGGTTAGACATATGCTTTTGGCAGCCGCCGTCACCCTCCCCATGCGCACGCCTTCTGCTCCTCGCGAACCTAGCAGTCCGGAGGCGCATCGCTTCTTCCCTGCACGTGTGGGATTCCTTGGAGGTGTTGCATCTGGAGCAGTGGGATGAACTGCGCAAGAGGATTGAGGTGACGAACGACCATGCAACTGCACTGCCTACTACCACGCGTACGACCACATCGAGTCATCTTCTGCTGCACGTGCGTATCTAGTGGTAATCCCGTAACCTGTAAGTAGCAGTAGATCCTGATTTATGAGGTCGAAAAGTTTTGTTTTTTGGCTACTGTAGCACCCTCATAACCCAACACTTGGGACATCGCGGATCGAGTTATCATTGCCTATGACCCTGTGAAGAACCTCATTATGAGCTCTGCCAGCCTATCTCGGTAATGGGCTAAGAGGCTGATCCCCTCAGGCATAGAGAGTAATCACAATCTGAAGTGAAAGTATACACCTCTGCGCAGAGTTAAAATTGGTATATCGTCCGTGCTCACGGTCACAAGCGGCCCAGATCCTCACATGACTTAGCCAAATGGAATAAGCTGTTAAATCATGGTGATGTTGTTTGAGGAGGTGGCTACCTCTGTTTTTGAACGGGACGGAAATCTTGTGTTGCTTGAGATGGCAATCTCAAGGTTAATGATATTAATGTTATGTGCTTATATCTATATCATTAAATAACTCATTAATTACTACTTGAACCTTAATAAAGGGTTGGGTGTTTCAACCAAGTTGATTAGAGAATAGGTGGAAATAAGTTAAATCTTAATTGTTACATTAAAAGTGCTACCGCAGTCTACCTTTTAGTTGTACCTTGTTTTAGCCTTGCATGTCATTACTTTTTGCCTGTACTTGCTGAGTTTCGACATGGAACTCACCCTTGCTAATTCCCAAATAAAGGATGCTCAAGTGATGACTCGGATGGTGACTTCCCTGAGAACTATCCGGGATGTTAGGCATCGTGATGCTGCCGCCGACCTTCCTGTGGTGAGATGGAGTCGCCAAGTCTACGTCGTTTAGTTGCCTTTCGCTCTGGATGATGTTATTTATATTCCGCTTTACTCTGATGACAGTTATGTAATAATGGTACAATGTAAATGTTATATTATTGTTTTATTTGAACACCGTGCTTATTGGACCATGTAATTTGTCGTTCATATATGTAATTTGATCTAGGCGCACATGAGCTTTTACCTTGGTTTTAATCCTTCAAAATCAGGGTGTGACAAAGTGGTACCAGAGCCATGTTGACCGTAGGATCATGAAGCCTTAGTTAGAAATGTCCATCTTAGGTTGACCTTTTATAAGTTATTGCATATCTCATCATTATTAGCATGTTTCATTTATTATCCTATTCATTACCTTGATATGCATTTACTTTAGCAATTATTATTATCATTTATTGATTATTTATTACCTTATCTTAGAATTATTACCTTGCTTTTGTTATTATGATCACTATATGCATGTCTCTATGCTGTTTTTGTTTCACTACAAATACCACAGAATGCATGCTATTCTTACTTCAATTTCTTTCTAGCTTTTATATCATTATCTCTAGATATCTATGCATGCATTCTTCATATATATCATCCTTTGATCATAGACATGTTTATTTCTTTATCATGATCAATTATCTGTTTGCTGCATGTCTTTAATCTTTGCATACTAGTAGATGGTGCGCCAGCTTCTGACCTATCACAAGAGCTCCACTGGTTACCGACGTTCTTGGTGTCCCATACAGTACCCGATGACCGAACGCATGCACCACTATGAGTTCTGACCTAGCCAGCACCCTTACGATGGTGTGATCCTTGGACATGAGAGTCAGTACATACAGTGCTAGGCTCTAATCCCATAGTAGCAGGCAGAGGACCAGGATGGGCAGCAGGCGCCCAACCCTGGTGCACCAGGAGGAGGACCTGGCGCAGGAGGTCCAGGTGCAGGAGGCCCTGAAGCACCAGTGTGGGAGGACCAGGTGGTCCAGGAGGTCTAGGTGGACCAGGAGGGCCAGGAGGACTTGGCGGCCCTGGAGGTCCTAGAGGCCATGGAGTCCAGGGAGTGTACCAGGCACACGACGGTTGGATCGTCACCCTCACTGTTCATGATGGTGGCGATGACTTCTTCCACGCTCACCTTATGAGGCTCTTCACTAGCTCTTCAGCCATGGGATGGTCAGAGTTGAGTACCGCAGCGAGTTCTAGAGCCACCCTGTCTACACAGACTTCTGGAGGGTTCAGTGCAATGTTGGGCGGCCCAACCCTCACTTCATGCTCTTCGAGTTGCTTCAGTCCACGAGGCGCCAGTAGACAGAGCTACCCAGCTGGCAGGCATCACGAATGCAGCACGACAGACCCTGTTTGCTTATAGGGATCAGTACTTTCACCTGATCAGTGAGGATGCACGTCGCTACTACCCTCGCCGTACCCGTGGTCAGATTTCTGCTAGAATTGCTTCTACTGCTAGGGAGGACCCGAGGTTACGTGCCACAGTTTAGCTCCTGGTGCAGCTGAACACTGAGCTGAACTTCACCCTGTTGGAGCTACATTAGGTGCATCTAGAATCAGATGAAGACAGGAGGAGGTTGGCACAGTTTGAGGCGCAGACCACTGGAGTGGCGCCACCTCCACCACAGTGGCCAGCACTGTCCCCTGCATGTGACCAAATCCCCTATGGAGCAGCTGGAGGCCGTACTAGGATTAACTAGGACATCCCTTTTATGTAATTGTCGGTTACCAAGAAAAGGGATAACCTAAACCTTCCTTGTTTTCGGTTGAACCCCAAGCTTACCCTCAGATTAATCTGGCGGGACCCTCGGAAAAACACTTGCAAGACCAGACCGTACATCCTCGACCCACCAGGGCCCACCGGCAAATACACACTGGGCCGGCCCACAACAGAGTACCTAGCCTCTGCCGCAACCCTCGACAAATCACTGACGTCACCAGCCGATGATCACTCGAGGGGGCCCATGTCAAGTGTCGAGGCCCTGGCGGGACGGACGCCTCGATACGACAAGGGTCGAGCCCCCTCGATCCACTAACTCCAGGTGCGTTCGATAGCGCATTTAATACAAAACTACCTAACCTCATCAAATCGTATGGCTATAGTGTCCGCACAATGGCCCGTACAGCGGTCGAATCTCGCTTTACTGCCCATACTGGGGATGTGCATCGGTCTGCACGGCACTATTACGCTGTACTCAGCACTGTTAGGCAGCTCGAGGCCCCCTCGACGCGCCACGTGACAAACAACCGACATCGAATTCCCTAAATTCAATCTTATCTGCTCAACCCCTACGCTCGAGGCTACCCCTCGACTGGGCCTCGAGTACGCATCGACGCCCTCCGGTCAACCTGCATCGACTTCGAAAGCTACGCCAACAACTCCCGATGCGACCCCAACAGGAACTCGCACGTCCTCTACAGGGGATCGCGTCTTTCACCGGTCAGCAACCACGTCTCCGAAGGACGCCTGTCAACTCTGAGCCACGCTGCTACAGAACAAGCCATGCTCAGCGCACGTCTCTACAGAGGCCTCGAGTTGACAACCACGACCAGCGACGTCACCACCGCGTCATCGAACCAGGACATCTGTATCCCTGTGCCTCCCCTTGGCCTATAAAAGGGGACGCCAGGAGACCCAATAGGGACAAGAGAACAACTCCAGGCAACAATCTCACGAACAACCGAACACACGCCTAGGCAGACTCCTAGACTCCAAATAACTTTTTCGCTCTGTACTCGACCCTCCTCGAATTCTCTCCTTCGCTTGTATTTGCCCTTGTACAAGCACTTAGGTGCAAGATAATACAAATATTCTCCCCCCGCTGGACGTAGGGCCTTCTTTGCCCGAACCAGGATAAATCGCTGTGTTCTTCTTACATCACCATCCGGACGAGTTACACACACATACGATTACTCGTTGGCTTAGGACACCCCCGGGTTCCTAACGCCAACAATAATAAATAATGCTACGTTAGCACATTTAAACGTTTAGCCTATTGAGTCTGTGGTGAGTCTAGTGCGGGTGTGCTTAGAGTGTTCTTTGCTTTATTGGTGTGATAACTTGTTTATCTTTATGAACCATGGATGATTTGCTTCTTTGTAATGATTGAGGTAAGATGTGGGGTGATGTCCACACTTATCATATTTATGTAAGTTTAAGACTATGTTTAGTTAATTCAGGGTTTGTGTCTCTATATATTATGCTCTATCTCTCTTTTCGCTTTATCATATCAGTTTTTCTGTCATAGCCTGTTGTCACTTGTTCATATCAGCTATCAGTTTGCAGATTATATATATATTGGCTATCTGTGGTGATTGTGATATTTGAGGTTATGTTAGATGGTTCATTGATAAGAGAAGGCAAATATTAAATGTTCAGAAAGGACAGTGAGCTTGACTGCACCTAGTGGAGATGTAGTAGATGTTGTGGTTTCTCTGCCATCCAAAAATCAAGTGATAGTGAATCATCTCAGCGGTGAGCCATTAGAGAACATCAGAGTTGTTAATGAGTTTCTAGATGTCTTTCCAGAGGATTTGCCAGGTATGCCACCTAAACGAGAGATTGAGTTTATCATTGATTTGTTACTTGGTACTGCACCCATAGCTAAAAGACCTTATAGAATGGCTATTAATGAACTAGAAGAACTTTTTTCATAACTTAGAGAATTACAATCTAAGGGTTACATTCGGCCTAGTTTATCACCATGGGGAGCCCCAGTAATCTTTGTAGAAAAGAAAGATGGAACATAGAGGATGTGTGTAGATTACAGATCTCTAAATGAGTTGACTGTTAAGAATAAGTACCCCTTACCTAGAATTAAGGACCTGTTTGACCAGTTGAAGGGAGATAGTGTCTTTTCTAAGATAGACTTGAGGTCAGGTTACCATAAGTTGAGGATTAGACCTAGTGACATTCCAAAGACTACTTTCACCACCAGATACGATCTTTATGAGTATATAGTGATGTCTTTTGGGTTGACCAATGCTCCAGCTTACTTTATGTACTTGATGAATAAAGTTTTATGGAGTATCTTTATAAGTTTGTGGTTGTCTTCATTGATGATATTCTGATTTATTCCAAGAATGAGGAAGAACATGAAGAGCATCTCAAATTGGTGTTATAGAAGTTGAGGGAACATCAGCTTTATGCCAAGTTCAATAAGTGTGAATTCTGGTTGAAAGAAGTTTCTTTTCTTGGGCATGTTATTTCCAAAAATGGAGTTACAGTTAGTCCTAAGAATGTTGCAGACATTCTTAAGTGGAGTCCACCTTAGAATGTCAAGGATATCAGAAGTTTTCTGGGAATGGCTGGATACTACAAGAGGTTTATTGATGGGTTCTCTACCATAGCTAAACCTATGACTGCTTTGCTAGAGAAGGATAGACCATTCAAATGGACTGAACAGTGTCAGGCTAGCTTTGAGGAATTGAAGAAGAGGTTGACAACAATACCAGTGTTAGCTCTGCCAGATATGACAAATGACTTCTCTACTAGACATGGTTTGGGTTGTGTGTTGATGCAAGAGGGTAAGGTCATTGCCTATGCCTCTCGACAGTTGAAGAAACATGAATTGAACTATCCAACTCATGATCTGGAATTGGCAGCTACAGTGCATTCATTGAAGATTTGGAGACATTATGTTCTTGGTCACAAGTGTAACATTTATACAGATCACAAGAGCTTGAAGTATATATTCACTCAGAAGGACTTGAACTTGAGGTAGAGAAGATGGTTAGAATTAATTAATGATTTTGATCTAGAGATTCTCTACCATCCTGGTAAAGCTAATGTTGTAGCTAATGCTTTGAGTTGAAAGAGTTAGCTGAACATGTTAGAAGTGATAGAGCTACCTCAAGACTTGCTAGCGAAATTTGAGTATCTCAATTTGGGGTTTGTTGCTAAAACTCAGGGAGCCTCTATGGATGTGGAACCAACTCTTGAAAAGGAGATCAGGAAGGGTCAGAAAACTATTAAGGACCTTCTAGAGATTGTTAAGTTGGTTAGTGAAGATAGAGCCCCGGGATTCAGTGTTGATGAAGAAGGAACACTCTGTTATAAGCACAAGGTGGTTGTGCCTGATATTCAGAAGATCAAGGATACTATTTTTAAGGAGTGTCATGAGTCATCTTACTCTATTTACCCTAGAAAGGTATGAAGAGAGACATTGGGGAGTATGTTACCTTGTGTGATACTTGTCATAGGGTAAAGGCAGAACATCAAAGGCCAGCAGGATTGTTGCAGCCATTGAAGATACCTGAATGGAAGTGGGATGAAATCAGTATGGATTTTATTATGGGTTTACCTCAAACTCAGAGAGGTTTTGATTCTATTTGGGT
>CM041646.1:25891234-25902959 GCA_023333625.1 Bothriochloa decipiens
CAACGGCCGCCCTTGAGCCACGTCAAAGCCTCGAGGGAGCGAAGGCCGGTCCTCGAGTGAGGGCTCAACGGCCGCCCTTGAGCGCCAAAAAAGAACGGTTATTCGCCGACGGAGATTTCCACGAGAGGTGAAAACGGGCTCTGACCCTACCACAAAGTCTCAAGGGAGCGAAGGCCGGTCCTCGATTGAGGGCTCAACGGCCGCCCTTGAGCACCAAAAAATCGGGCTCCGGCCCTAAGCCTTGAAGGAGCGAAGGCTGACCCCACGAACAGGGTTCGACAGTCGCCCTCGAGCACCCGAGTCAGGGGTGACCAAGGGGGAGCCAACACGAGGCCCAGCTCGAGAACGAACTCTCGAGACCCTTTTGGACGCATCCAAGGCGAAACGCTACGGACTTTATGGAATCCCCACGAAGGGAGGCGTCAAGCCGCTGAGACCTATCGAATGGAATCGGTATCCGTAGGACCATTGCGTTTTGCTTCATGAGACCGCCTCCGGGCCTCCTGCCGACCTCTATCGAACGAGGAACGGGCTCTCACTTGGATTTTCCCGTTACCAGCTCACTGAGAACTTCGCGGCTCGCCCTATCGGGGGTAGTCCGATGCTTCTCGCCTCACATTTGATCGAAAGGACTCGTGAGAAGAATGCCGAGGCCAGCAATGCCCCAGCCGCATGAGGCTCGGGGGCTCGCCTGTGCCCGGTGCCCCTCAATGAAAGAGGGTCGAAAATCCCCCGGGGGCTCCCCTGGGTAAAGCGCTACGACTCCAGTTCAGGCCTGCACCCGACTGGACAAGTACCCTTTAACTAAATATAAATAAAGCCCTCACAGGAGTCTTTCGACTCCTACGAGGCCTCGGGGGCTACCCCCGCGGGGGTCGCTCGCGCCCCCTCATGAAAAATCCGAATCACGTCCCATTTCTAATTCCTGACCCCCTGCCCGAGTATCATCACTCGCACAGGGGCTCGGGGGGCTACTGTCGATACCCAGGAAAGGGTACCCCAAACCCATGGTTTACCGAACTAAACCTCGCAAAATCGGCAACTCGACCCCTCCGGTAACCTCCCGCGCTAACGTACGAAGGCCCGCAGGCTGTGACGTATCGGGCTGACCCACGAACGAACAACAACGGCCCAAAGCCGGAGCCTGCCCGAGAGATTACCGAACGGACTAGTACTGTACACCCGAGAGGCTACCGAACGGACTGGTACTGTACACCCAAGAGGTTACCGAACGGACTGGTACTGTACACTCGAGGGTACAATCCGGGCGACCCCTCGAAGACGGAACTTCGCCCAGCGAACGAGCCCACCCACGAGGACGTAACTTCGCCCGACGAACGAGCCCACCCTCGAGGACGGAACTTCGTTCGGGCGAATGGGTGGTCCTCGAGGATAGTGCATCCCTCGGCTACCAACTCCCCCGTACGGATCCGAGCGCATTTAATGCGAGCTATCTACCCCCGCTTAACCGCATGGCCACAGTTACGGTAACAGTTGCAGGCGTGGCGGTCAAATCTGCTTTTACCGCCCATACCCCGGAATCCCGCAAGTCATACTACGTTGTTGCGCCATACCGAGCACTGTGCCACGACCAGCACCACCTCGAGACGTATAAACTAACGTGTTTTCCACGTTTTTCAGGATTCGGCCTTATCCAGCGAGGCTCGACCTCCTCGGCACGACCCCCCGACTTCGGCCAAGAACTTCGACCGTCGCCCCTCGACATCAACAAGCAAACCCTCGAGCAGGACTCAACAACTCCCGACGCGACGGGAGCAGGACCTCCCATACCGACGGACATCACTACAGCGGCACCGACATGATCGGCCTCAACGTCGTACATCATTAGCTGTGCGGACTCAAAATACATGTACCCCTGTGCCCCTCCTTCATCTATAAAAGGAGGCGCCAGGACCTACGAAAGAGGGATCGATCGAAAGATAGAAACGCTAAGTCTTTAGACCACAGAACGACACCGTGAGACAGCGTAAGGTTGAGAACTAGGCGTTTGAACGCCCAAACTCCACCACGCGCTCCTCACACCTGCTTGTATTTTCCCCTGTACTAGCACTTCGGTGCAAGATAACACGAATCATCCTCCCCCGCTGGACGTAGGGCCTTCTTTGCCCGAACCAGGATAAATCGCCGTGTCCTTCTTGCATCACCCACTGGATTAAGGGAGCACGCAATTACGAATATTACTCGTTGGTGTTAACCCCCCGAGGGTCAGAACACCGACAGGAAGAGTAACAGTTCGAAGAATTTGATGATCAACGAAGGAAATTCTGTGCCGTAGGAATATCATGAGAATGAACTAGTAGAGGGAGCTATGTACAAAGGCAAAGATGAAGTGATGAGTGCCGTGAAGTACTGGTCTCTGTCAATGAAGCGGTCTTTTGTAGTTGTTAAGTCCAACAAGAAAGTATATGATGTTAAATGTGTGTTTTCGGACTGTCCATTTAGGGTACATGCTTATGAGCAAAAATTGAGTACAATTTGGAAGTGCTCTATAGTAACAGAACATACATGTGAGTTACAAGAATTAAAGAAGTCCAATACTGCTCTTACATCAAGCTTCATTGCAGAGTACATGTATAATCGAATTGTTGATAATTTAAGGTATGAGCCAAAATCTATAGTGACTACTATAGAGGAAGATTTTAAATACACATCAGTTATTCGAAGGCGTGGTGAGCGAAACAGAAGGTCATTGAGAAGAGATTCGGTTCGTACGAAGCATCTTATGAGAACCTACCAAGATTGTTAGAAACCATCAGACAAAGAAATATTGGTACATATTATGATATCATGGATGTGTCTGATCCAAAAGAGGCCGAAAAGTTAATACTTCGTCGAGCCTTTTTTGCACTAGGTCAATGTATAATGGTATTTCGTCATTACAGACCTATTTTATGCATGGATGGTACATTTCTAACAGGAAAGTATAAAGGTCAGATTCTAACTGGTATTGGTGTTGATGGGAATAATCAAGTACTACCAGTTGCTTTTGCTTTTGTGGAAAGTGAGAACATAGATAGTTGGTATTGGTTTCTGGAGCGTGTGAAGTTAGCAGTGGTGCAAGGGCGACCTAATGTTTGTGTCATACATGACCGACATGCCGGTTTGTTGAAGGCGATAACGGATATGCAATATGGTTCAGTGGAGCGTGATCTTCCTCCTCGATGGTCGGACATACAATCAAGATGGTGCATGAGGCACTTGGGTGCAAACTTTTTCAGCCATTTCAAAAATAAACACCTTATGAATATGTTTAAGAGGCTGTGCAATCAGAACCAACAAAGAAAATTCAATGCAATGTGGACACGTCTTGATGAATTAACAATAAAGCAAACAGAAGAGTTAGCGACTCGTACGAATCAAGACCCGAATGATATGTCTGTTCCGCTTTCAGGCCTCCCAACGGATGCCTTGAAGAACGTGGTTCGGAGGTCGGGGTCATCAATCAGGTGCTTCTCAGATTGGATTGAGTACGAGCCAAAGGAGAAGTGGTCATTATTATATGACACAGATGGGGCGAGGTTTGGAATAATGACAAGAAATTTGGCAGAGGTGTACAATTGGGTTATTCGAGGCATGAGAGGATTATCTCTTGTAGCAATCATAGAGGGTATTTTGCATGGAACGTGCAAGTACTTCCGTGAAAGATATATGGTTGCTTTTAATGCGATGGCAGATAATACATTGATTTTTTCAACATTCATGACAAATTACATGAAAAAAAGTGGAGAAGGCAAGCTTGCATCGTGCACGTCCTATGGGCACAGCAGAGAATCGCTTTGAAGTTCTGTGTAGGGATCGGGGCCGTCGTGGTGGCAATCGAGAGAAAATTGCACAAGAGTGTGTTATTCGTTATAACTCATGCAGTTATTCGTGCATGAAAGCGAAACTTCTACACAGGCCGTGCTCACATGTTATAGCAGCTTGTTCACTTACTAATTTATCCCTGAAGCCGTATGTCTCACATTATTTTACGAAGGAGGTAGTCATGACAACCTGAAATGCAGAGATTTATGGTTTCGGAATATTTGGTAGTTTTACAAACAATCCTGGCAGTAACTACCTGCGGGGGCCCGATAAGGACAAATTAAGACAAAAGCCTGGTCTCGTAAGACACGGCGCATTAGAAATGATATGGATGAGTCAGAAGTGGGAAGACTGGAGCATCGGTGCACCAAGTGCAATGGCACAGGACATACTTACAAAAAGTGCACGCGTGCAACCACCACAGAGGGAGCTGCAGAAGCAGGACCTTCAGGGAATCCGCAAGACGGCCGGCGCCCTCGTGCACGTCGTGGATTGCGGAATCAAGGCGGAAATGCTCTTTAAAAATAATAGTATGTCTGCATTTTTTTGATTTGTTGTGTCATAGTATTAATTATATTCGCGCATTATTTTTTTACATTATTAAGATATTTTAGGTATGGCGATGGATGAGGGACACTTGGAGTTGTTGGACGCACAGTTGGACCAGCGCCACCGGTCCTACTTGAGTGCTGTGACAGCTGCTGAGCTACCTGTTCTACGGCCTAGGGTACCTCAGGAGTTGTGGCGGCTGGACGAGCGATGGATACCGAGGTATGCATGATAACACGTTCACTTATTTGTTTTACTCATACAGACGATTTGGTAATATATATTTATATATAAATGTTGTATATGCTACAGGCTACGAGCAGCTGGTCTACTGCCTCTGTGTAGGCTTGTGCAGGCTAGTGCTGTTGAGGCCCCGGCCGATGCGGTGACACGGTTCAACTTTGACCATTCCTTACTTGCGGCATTGGTGGACCGCTGGAGGCCGGAGACGCACACGTTCCACTTTCCTTGCAGGGAGATGACTCCCACACTCGAGGACGTCTCCTACTTACTTGGTGTCACCACTGCTGGGCAGGCCGTCAGCCGTCCAGACGTGGAGGCCACTTGGCGTGAGGACCTTCTAGTCCGTTTCGAGGGTGTTGTGCGTCGACCAGACGCTCCAGAGTATCAAACTCTTGTTGAAAACCAGCATCACAGGCCTACGAAGACCAGGCTCTTGCAGTTTCAGGTAAATAGATAACACTGTGATATAGTTCATTAACATCAAATATTCATGTGTATGTTAAATGAAATTTGAACTTCTGTTTTCTAATTCAGGCCGAGTATATCCACCCTGCGGCGGATGAGGCCACTGTGTCGAGGCACTTGGAGGCCTATCTGTTGTGGTTGTTTGGTTGGATAATGTTCACATCGTCGCATGGGAACTCTATCGCGAAGCACTTGATTCCCTTCGCGCGCGAGATAGCGGACGCACCGCTCGATGCCGTGCCGCAGTACAGTTGGGCGTCCGCTATCTTGGTAGCCACGTACCGAGGTCTTTGTGATGCGTGCACAAAGACCGACCCGTCAGCTATCCTCTCTGGTTGTCCACTATTACTTCAACTCTGGTCGTACGAGCGGTTTAGTATTGGACGACCAGTCATGGATTTCTCGACTTATGGAGCAGGGTTGTACGGGGAGACGAAGGAGGATGGCCCTACGATGGGTTCGTTGTGGGTCCGGCGGCAGGTAAGTCTTCTATATCGCGGTTGAACCTGGTTCTATTTATTTTCGAATAAATTGCACCTTACTATTATTTTCTATACAGCCTATTTGGGCAAACATTCAGGTTCACAGAGCCTATCCTGAGTACATGGCGGCGTTCGACCAGATTAGGCCAGACGACGTCCACTGGACACCTTACAGCATGGAGGAGATTATCGTACGAGCGTCTAATGAGTTGTCGTCGTTCTGCACGAGGGATCAGGAGTACTGGCTGACACGTAAGGCTGTCGTTTTTGACACCTTTGTCAAGGACTACGCTCCTCATAGAGTGATGTGGCAGTTTGGTCGTAACCAGACGTTCCCACTTCCGGTTGCCCATATTGTTCCTCTTTCCGTGCACGGGTAAGTATAAGACAATTAATTCGTTCTGATTGAGTATTTAATATATATAGAAAGATAATTAATACGTTTTAAAATCCATAGTTACGTGCGGAGGGGTCTACCGGCAGGCGTTACTTGGTCCTCCCGTATACAGCCGTGGGTCGACGAGTGGGCCAACGCACTACATGATGTGACTTACGAGCCCAGACCGTTTTCCTTGGAGGCTTACGGGGACTACTTACGTTGGTATATTTCTCACACACGGATCAGAGTCACATATACACCAGCGGAGTCACGGACCCACGTCCCCAGGTTGACGGACACGTACCCTGTGCACAGAGATCAGGCGATGTCGTTGGCGGTACGATCTTTATGAACTTCAACCCACTTCATTTAATATTTTTCTTATCGTAATTACTTCAATATTCTCGTTTTGTTAATAGACCGACATGGCTCACCGTATCACTGTGGATGGTGGATCGCTCTTGCACCGGTTGAGGGAGGGCATTCAGATGACCAGCCACGAGCTTACCGCTGCGGTCCAGAGGATGTACGACTCTGCTGCAAACATTGTCAAGTTGACGTCGTGCCGGCCCTGCGGGCGACAGCCGGATGTCGTCCCTCGACGTTCACACGTGACACACAGGCCTGACGGACCGACGGCGCCACTACCTCCGCGGCCTACGTACCAAACAGGTGAGTAACTTATATTTTCTTCGTATGTAGTAATGGTAACTTGTTCGTTACTTATAAGTTTCATTATTCAGGTCCACCTACGTACTCTGCCGGTTGGCGTCGGGAGTTCGATATCATTGGATCATCTTCGCAGCCTGCTCACATGCCTACAGGTACGATATAGTTGTGAAATTTAATTTTATTATCTAATACTGCTTTATTCGTAACATTACATTCACTCTGCATGGTCAGGTATGCACTTTGACGGTTCGCGGCATCAGTTCGATTTCGGAGGTTCCTCTTCACACGCTGTACCCATGGTTCCAGGTATGACCTACTTTTAAGAGTTCGACACGTTATATATTAGTTTTACCATCAGCGTTACCATAACGTTGGTCTTATATGTTTAGGGACGACCCATTACGACTACGAGAGATCGGACATCTCTGAGCACGCTGACACTTTTTGTCAGCGATCCCCGTCACCCTTCGACCTTGACAGTTACCTGGAGCAGGAGCCGGCGGACGTACTTGCGTCATCGCAGTTACGTGAAGCACCACCACAGACACAGCCCTCATAGGACGAGTACGCGACACCAGCTGCTGCTGGAGGCCGTCCTGCATGTGTTATAGTTCCTCCTTCGCCGCTTACTTACTCAGCCGGCCATGTGCGAGCGGGCCGCAAAGCACCAAAGCCTGGCACGTTAGGGGTGTTGCACCTAAGCGTGGACGATATTAGTTTTGTATGATTTGCCGCCGATGTTGTTTTCTATGATATTGTACTGATACTATTTTAGTTTTTAGAACTTAATTAATGTTTCACTGTTGTATTTTTTTCATCTATTAAGCTTGGGCGAGCACACGACAATAGCGTTTTCGCACGCCCATTGCATGACTGCGTATTAATTTTGCTATTTCTCTGACTTCGATATTTTTTGAAATTTCCGAATAAATAAATATTATTTTAAAAAAATCCGAAATTTTATCTTAAATTTTCAAATAAATAAATATTATTTTAAAAAATCCAAAAAACCAGGCCGCCCGTCGGCGGGACGAACATCTGGTCGCCCTTTGGCTGGGCGACGTGGGACTGGTCGCCCTTTGAACGGGCGACGTGGGCCTGGTCGCCCTTTGAACGGGCGACGTGGGCCTGGTCGCCCTTTGAACGGACGATTCTCTCACGTCGCCCTTTCAACGGGCGACTAATGGCCTATTCCTGCAATTTTTTAGAAACGGAGACTAATTTTATAATTTTTTTTAAAAATAAGTTTATTAATAAAAAAAATTCGTCTATCTGGGTGGATGGATCGCCGTGGAAGGTGGCTAAGGTGCGCCATAACTGGGCTAAAGATGGGCCTTGTTAGGGCCCTTGAAGCCCATGTAATAGAGGCCCACTCTTAGCTCAATTATGGCCCATGAAACCCATGTAGCAGAGGCGGTACCGGCTCGGGCTCGGCCTCTCAAAGAAAACCCAGTGGTGGCTCGACATCACGCCACAAGGGGCAATTCGTTCCGTTCTTATCTTCCTCGTTTTACTATTTCGCCGCCGTTCGCCGTCGAACCGCCGGTCCGCCGCTGAGTCGAGCCGGCGAGACCAAGGGAAGGACCGAAGGAGAGCGGGTAGAAGAGGGGAGGACGCTATGGCGACTGCTTCAGGTGAGTAGAGCATCACGTGACCCTAACCCTAGGTTTCCCTGGGTTCGATCCTCCCAAAACCGCGTGAATCGATCCGTTCCCCTGGGCGTTATCTCGCTCCCGATTCGACGTGAATTAGGGTTTGTTCGGCGGCAGCGTACCTGGCGTTCTGCGTAATTTGGGGATCGGGCCTTCTGTGGGTGCTTGTGACCCGCGAAAACTTTGGGGAATTTTAGCGCTGTTATGATTGGCGACTTATGATGTCTTGTACCATTTGTGGCAGTGACTTTCAAGTCACGGGAGGATCACCGGAAGCAGCTCGAGCTCGAGGAGGCGCGCAAGGCGGGGCTCGCTCCTGCGGAGGTCGACGAGGATGGAAACGAGATAAATCCCCATATCCCCCAGTATATGTCCTCAGCCCCTTGGTATCTTAATGCTGAGAAGCCGGTAAGTCATCGCTTCCACTATTTAGCGTGTTGTTGCACAAAGCTGTGAATGAGGATCTGGCTGATTGGAGGGTTGACTCCTTGATGGTTTTATGAATTCAGAGTTTGAAGCATCAACGGAAATGGAAGTCAGATCCGAACTACACCAAGTCGTGGTATGATAGGGGTGCAAAGCTTTTCCAGGCCAACAAGTATAGGAAAGGCGCTTGCGAAAAGTAAGTGGTGTTTGTTTCACCATATTTCTTTTGAGGCCTTGCTCAACATGTACTTATTGCTTGTTAGTATAGCATTGTCTTGTTGGTTCTAGTTTGCAGTTGGGCTCTAAGTTGTATAGGGCTCCAAGTTTTTGAGTTTCTTGTCCATTTAGTAGCCTATACGCATGAATAAATAGGCTGTCTGGACATTTGCTAACAAACAGTTTTCCTTGATGTTTCAGCTGCGGAGCCATGACTCATGACAAGAAGTCTTGCATGGAGCGGCCTCGAAATGTGGGAGCTAAATGGACAAATGTCAACATAGCACCTGATGAGAAAGTTGAATCATTTGAGCTGGACTATGATGGAAAGCGTGATCGTTGGAATGGTTATGACCCATCAACCTACACTCGTGTTATCGCTGATTATGAAGCTAGAGAAGAGGCTAGGAAAAAGTATCTGAAAGAGCAGCAGCTCAAGAAACTTGAGGAGAAGGATACTGAGAGGGTTGATGAGAATGCGGGTAGTGAAGATGATGAAGAAGATGGCCTGAGGATAGATGAGGCCAAAGTTGATGAGAGTGCCCAGATGGACTTTGCTAAGGTAGAGAAGCGTGTGCGCACAACCGGTGGTGGAAGCACTGGTACTGTTAGGTATGGACTGCACTACTACTCAGAAAATAGATCATGATCCTTCTAGTACTAGGGTTCATGCGTCAAGGATTTATCAGCAACGAATTCAAACGCTTATGGTAATTTTTTCTTCTCCACAGGAACTTGCGTATCAGAGAAGACACGGCAAAATATCTTTTGAATCTTGATGTCAACTCTGCATATTATGATCCAAAAACCCGCTCCATGAGGGAAGACCCCTTGCCAGATGCAGATCCAAATGATAAGTTTTATGTGGTAAGTAATTGATGACATGACTTTGATGCTTTACACAATTTTATTAATTTCAAAACCCTCTGTTCTCTCAGCTCTTGCATCCTGTTTTCTGATGTGATATTATCATGCAGGGTGACAACCAAAATCGTCTTAGTGGTCAAGCTCTGGAGTTCAAGCAACTCAATATCCATGCATGGGAAGCTTTTGAAAAGGGTCAGGATATCCATATGCAAGCAGCCCCATCTCAAGCAGAACTATTGTACAAGAGTTTCAAGATCAAGAAGGAGATGTTGAAGTCTGAACATAAGGATAAAATTATGGAGAAGTATGGGAATGCTGCGTCAGAAGATGCAATTCCTCGGGAGCTGCTTCTTGGGCAAAGTGAGAGAGAGATTGAGTATGACCGTACTGGTCGAATAATCAAAGGACAGGTTGGTAAAATACTAAGTGTTATTAATTATGCCTGTCAACTTTCTGGTCTCTTGTTGATCTTATAACTGTTCCTGCTTCTTCTTCTTGTCACATTCTATATATTTTGTGTCTGATAGGGCTTTGTAGCTAATTGTGTCTGCAATTCTGCATGTTACAAGATCAGAGATAATGATAAGCTTCACTTCTTTAGAAGGAATCATATTCACAGAGGCATTGTGGCCATTAGATACGATGAAATAATCTGAAATCTTGTATCCAATCTTAATAGTGTAAATCAATAAAAGTAGGACCTACTCTAGCCTCCAGAAACGTGTGTGTATTTTGTGAAGTTCTTGCAATTGAACTTGTAACAAAGATTGTGCTATAGGGGCTAGTCATAATATTGGTTTTTTTGCCTTGTTTAATATTGGTTATTTTTTTGGTCTTGTTTCAACAATATTGGTTATTAATAGCACCAACAATAGTAAAATGAGAACGTTATCCTAGATCATGGTTCAGCACAAGTGTTCCTAGTTACCACACACCAGGAGCGCATGCAAAGATCGCAAGTTAACTTTTTTGTTTGCATGCAATTAAAAAATACTAAGAACTGTATCCTCTTTCACTTTGAATGAATGGTTAGTCTGTGTCTTTAGTCTGGATGTCACCAATCCAGTCTAATTATTGGACTGTTGGCATCATTTCCATGTTTGGTATGGTCATGAGTGATAAATGCTAGAGAGTAACCATAATTTATATCTACAGGATGTATCTCTTCCCAAGAGCAAATACGAAGAGGATGTATTCATTAATAATCACACAAGTGTGTGGGGTTCATGGTGGAAAGATCATCAATGGGGCTACAAGTGCTGCCAGCAGACTATCAAGAACAGTTACTGTACAGGCTTGGCTGGAATAGAGGCTGCTCAGGCATCAGCAGATCTAATTAAGGCCAATATGGACCGCAAGGAGGCTGCAGAAGGTATTTTGTCGAGAAAATATTTCTATTATTCTTTTATCGCTGGACAACTTACATTGGATATATGATAATTGGTGGCATCGAGTGAACCTTTAGCTGTTCAAAAATTCCCATGTGCTATTGATAGTCACAATTTGTGCCCGCTTTTTATCAATCAATCATGACCTCACACCAGTTTAATTTTCCATTAGCTAACTATTCTCCTTATTATATGATGAATGTATTGGTCAAGTTAGTGTGGTCTCTTGTCTTGTTAGTTTCATACTTTCATGCGGGCTTATTTCAAGATAAGTCGAAACATACAATGAGATGCAAATGTAGCTAGGTTCAATTTGTTTTTGTTTACAAATGAACTTGTTTAAATGAAATGGCACGCCGCTTGATTTTATTACCCATGGTGACCACTATGATGCACGGCATTATTAACTTCAAAATTGTTCAATGCAGATGTACCTGTACAACAGGAAGAAAAGAGATTAGCCACTTGGGGAACTGATGTACCTGATGATCTTGTTCTTGATCCAAAGAAACTCGCAGAATCTCTAAAGAAGGTTAGTGTCTTGTATTTGACCTTTGGTAC
>CM041646.1:25902969-25992020 GCA_023333625.1 Bothriochloa decipiens
TATCTCATTGGTAGCACCCTGCCTTGCAGCGATGTTGTGTAATTGTAAGATGGATATATGCCTGTCCGACCAGGGTGTTGCTTATGTAGTAGAATGTAAAACCTGGCTACACTTTTTGCAAGCTGCATGTTGAAAATGTGTAATGCCACAATTTCTGATAATCAGAATCCTTGCTTTCAAAGTTTCAGTATTTATGACGATTTATGTGCAAAACGAATGGCATTCCTACTTGTGAGCATGCAAAATTTGAGGCCATGAGGAACAATTGACGAGGTGTGCATGAGTTTGTGTGGTTTCTTTTTGGGTGAGCTGTATGAGTTCTGCTTTTGTTGGGCACCAGTTCGCTCGAATCTTGGATAGAACTAGCTAGTGAGCCACCAGGGTTTGCCTGATAAGGTAGCATCTAAAGCCCCAACAATTGTATATTTTGTGACGCGGTTTCAGGTGTAATCGGATCAACCTGTGGACATGGATACACATATTTACATCAAACAGACAAATATATGCACTTATTATTACAAGCGACACTCCAATGAATTAAACAATCCTGTATCTACATCTAGAACACGAAAGAAACCAACATCCAAACCAAAGGTAGTATCATTGTATAAAGGTAGTATCATTGTATACTCCCGAGGTTGGCCTCTGATTTCCTACGACACTGACCCTCACCCTCGCTCGGTGCCGCTTTCAACGTTGCTCGGAACGTCGTAGTGATTTTATTAGTTCCACTTGAAATCTCTAGCTCTGATCTTGGCGCCCTTAGCCAGTCGCCAATGGCCACTTCATCCTGAAACCACCGGTTCCCTTTCTGTCTGTCGAGGAATGGAAAGTGAGGCTGTAATGACGTCGACGACCCAGCAGCGCGGCGGCAGATGCTTCTGGCGAAGCAGCAGCAATCTTGCATCATCCACTTGGCCCTTCTCGAGGCCGCCAAAAATTCTCGCAGCACCTTTTTCTAACCCAAGTCCCAGGATTATTTAGTATAAGAGAGAACAAAGAAAGGCCTTGTTTACATACTAAAATTGGTATCTAAAATTTACTATATAAAATTTCTATTCTTCGTCACATCAAAATGCCGGCATATATATGAAGTACTAAATATAGATGAAATAAAAAACTAATTGCACAGTTTTATTGTACTTTACGAGACGAACATTTTAAGCCTAATTAATCAATGTTTAGATAATTATTACTAAATAAAAATAAAATTGCTACAGTATAACGGGACACTCACTATGCAGAATTAAAATACCAATTTTGATACGTAAACAAGGCGATATGGACCAACCAGATCGCGTGCGCAAGATCCGCTTCTTAATCGGATTGGCCGATTGTCCCGTCGGGGCACATCGTCATCGTCGTCATCGGGGTGGGGACTCAGGGAGCACCAATCTTCCGATCCATTGGCACCCGTGGTGAGTGGTGACAGCGGAGGGCTCCGGCGATCTGTCCGCCGGCGCCGCCGGTCTGGGCCTTATTGGTGGAGTTTAAACAACCAAGGCGACGTACGAGTACATGCGGTAGGTCCCGCCGTGGGGCTGTTCCTGTCCGCTTCAGTGTACAGGCCTTGGGACCAGAGGCGGACGTGGCGAGTTGCGGTAAATGCTATGGACGAGTATCATTTTGCACAAGATTCAAACCACATGACCAAGTATAAGATGTTATTTTTGGTATTAGCATCTAGAAATATTTCAGTTCCTAAAAAAACCACTACAAAATTTTAGATATTTTTTTAAAACACCACAACTTTGGTATAGGGCATGTTCCCATTTGAGGTTGTTTGAAAAATATATAAAAAATAAAGTTTAAAATCTGAGAACTTCAAATATATATATTTATGCTCCTAAATGATCTCAAATACAAAATTTGATAAATACAAAAGATTTGGATGTGTTGAGTTCTATTTTAATATGAAGTTTGTCTTCATCTAACTTTGTTTGAAAATGGTTATGAATTTATTTGTCCCTAGCTAATTTGAAGGATTAATATGTACGTAAAACTAATAGAAAACCGACAACTTAAACAGATGCCTATTATGTGTTACCGTTGTGAGTTTAAAAATGATGTAATGAGTCTATGCCCCTGCGCAAGCGGAGACGTGAACGAACTCAAGCAGACAACCCATGACAACATCAACAAAGATTTTCCAGTGAGAGACTCGGGCATCAAGATAATATAGATAGCCTTTTCACATGCGGCCCTCATCAGTCCTCCGCGGTCAACACACGCCATTTCTCCAAGTGACTAGTTCCATTTGGACCTCCCTGATCTGATATTTTGAGAGCAACTCCAGCGAAGTCCTTACTTAAGCCCTTATCTTACTTTTGAGAGCCAATAATAAAAAAATTCATTCCAGCAGGGCCCCTACTAAAGCCCTCAAATTCGAGAGGCCTCTCAAATCACTCATTCAGCCTTCAGTTTGAGGGGCTCTGGACACAGCCCTCAAATCTTATTTGCGTTTATTTATAGGCGTGATAGCTCAAATTAATTACTTTGTTCGACTTTATATTTAATGATTATGTTATTTGATTTGCAAACATGTTCTGGATTATGTAGTGATCGACTATAATTAAATTTGGACCAAATTTGTGTTTAAATTTAAATTTATATTTTTATTTATAATTTTAATATTATGTTTTTATCGTTAGAGTTTAAATAAATTATTATATAGTATGATATTCTTAAGTATATATATATTATGTATGATAAAATAGAGAAAATTAAGAAGTAAAATTTTATTTTAAAGGCTATTGCTGGAGTTTACTTGAGAAAACAGAGCTATCAGAAATAGAGAAAGCCCGCTATGATGGATCCCCACCCAACGGCATCACTTACGTACCGATTACTACTATCATTCCGCGGCCAGTAATTGCACGCTCGCTTCGTGATTAATCCCCATCACCGATGTGCTGACCAGATGCTTCCGGTAAAGCAACACTCCATTCCACCTGGCCCTTCCAATGTCACCAGAGGACCGCCTGCCCCCTTGAGGCCCCGCTTCGAGAGAGAACGCCTCCCTGTCCGGGGCACCTGGACCAAACAGGTCGTCCCGCGCGGAGCTTCTCAAGCCGGATTGGCCGATAGCCGGTCGGCGTCGTCGTCATGGGGGCATTGATCATTGCACCAATGGCGTCGCCGTGCGAGCGCTACTGTGCTTGCGGCGGTTTGGTGGCGCGTGATTGGTCGACGGGTACACAACGGGTGGAAAGTGTTGTAGCATGTAGTTTTGGAGAGCAGCAAAAGTAGAAGTGAACATTAGAAAATGACTTGTACACTTCACAGTCGCTGGTCGCCTCGCGCGATGCTGCCGTCGCAGTTTGTGTCACCTTCGTCACCCACGCCGGATTGATGGAGCCGCTGCACCGGATCGAGGAGATCCGCCGCCACCACAAATCGCTGCCGCTCGTTGTCGAGGAAGGAGAAGCCTCCGTTGTTCTGCGCTCGCGAAAGCTGCTGCAACCACGCTTCCACTGCGCCCCCACGACTCGGGCTGAGATGGAGGTGGATCGACGAATTGAGGTAGAGGTGGTTGGGGAACGGCCTTGGACCACTGGATCCGTCGCCTGAAGCTCGTCGGAGTCTGGATAACTAGCGGTGATGAGGAGCGGAGGTCGCTCGCCACCCACGCCGAGGAAGGAACGTCTCTACCACTGTAACCACCCGTGGCCGCCGGTGAGATCGAGCCGGCGACGTGAGCAAATCACAGAGAAATCGGAGGATACGATCTCAAGAACGAGAAGGAAGCTCGGCTTCCTGAGCCCACTCTATTTCTCAAAATATCTTTTCTGTCTTTTCTCTGTCCTGTGGATGGTAGTATATAGAGTTGGTCCTATCTTCCACCTAGGTCTTATGGATGGTGGACCCATTTGTCAGTCAAAGCATTGGACTCCTTGCTCTTCATCTGAAGTGTGACAAAAAGGGGAGCAGAGCAGTGCATCTGGAGACAGAGAGGGGGTGGAGCCATGGAGGGAAGCAGAGCTCTAGAGAGACGAGGTGGAACGAGTGGTGGAGACTGGAAAAACGAAGCGGAGTTGCTGGAGGGTTTAGGATAAGCCACGCCTGAAGGGGAAGGGGCACATGGGCCCGCCTGGTGGGTTGGGCCAGCCCACTTCTTACTCCTTTTATTCTCCTTTTTCCTTCTCATTTTTCTTCATCGTCTACTACTCTAAGCTGCTGTTTAAGTTTTTCTTAAATTCGTAAGGCCTCGCCTCGCCTCACCCTTTAGTCACCTAAGAGTAAGGCGGTAGTCACTCGCCACACCTCGCCTTGCTGTATTAAAAACCTTTTTCTCACAAGTTAGTAGAACAAACACACCATCCATGTTTATTAACAATTGGGAATCTTTGTGATTGTAACTAGAGAGCAATGTGATACTACTGCATGTAAATATGTATGCATGTGCTGGGTTCAGATGAGATAATCAAATATCACCTGGGCAATACAGATTTGTTTTCTTTTATCTCTTAAAGCAATAATCCTTTTAAAAGTATGTGTACACGTTCTGAAGTGAATGCATTATATTTGTGTACTGCTGAATTTCCATTATGGAAGTCCTAGGTCTAAAATAAAATGTAAGTTGCTACCTAGTAGATTAAGATGTGCCGTTATTATCTCCTGCCTTTGTAAATTGTATGATTCTTCATTCTCCATATGGTATTTTACTCATACGATTTATTCCATTTGTGTTGAAACTAGGTTATTGTCTTACCATGTTATTGCTGACTATGAGGCTGAAGAAGATGACAGAATCCTCGACAGCGATACAACAGGCCAGATTCCTTCTCGCCTGCAGCAATGGGACCATAACATTCTGGTGAAGATTGCTGAGTTCACGACAACATTTGACAAGCAAGTATTGGCATATAACATAATGACAAAGAAAAGGGCCATTGAGCGGCTCATGCTGGAGCAAGCCTTATTACAGGAGGAAAAGCAGGCTATGTTGGGACTGAGAGCAGAGATAAGAGTTGAGAGAGAAAGCAGTCGCGAGGCTGCTGAAGTAAAGATGCGTATGGCCTCGTGCTGAGGCACAAGCTCACTCTGAGATGATGAATCATGGTCCTATAAGGGCCAATGCTGCTGCTTCACAAGGGGACGATGGTCCAAGTCATGACATGGTGCAAGAACATGGTGAAGATGGGTGGGGAAATTCTCAGAGGGATGATGAAGATCCATCTGAGGATTTCCTCAATGATGAGAACGAACCTGAGAATGGGAACTCAGATGGGCAGGAGGACTGGCGCAGATCTGGGGAGCTTGATCTGAACTCTAGGTAAGGCAGTTGGATTTGCACAGGTTCAGTGACTACTTGAAAAATTCTAGGTAGGGTAAGATATGCTGGTATTGTATCTATTGTTATTTTTGGTGAATATGATTTAACTGGTCTTTCTGGCTGTAGACATGTCATTGAAACAAATTAGCTTCTCTGCTGTTTGATTTATTTACTCCATCCCCCAACATGTGCCATTGTCATCTAGGAAAAAGGAGAATTCCCACTGTCATTTTGTGTACATCCTTGACCTTTCTATCCATGGGCCTTTATGAAAACTAGCAGGACGGGCTAGCGAGCGTAAAAATGCAGTTGACATACAAAGTTTTTTTTTTTTTTTTTAGAATCGACCTACAAAGGCATTGGAACACCTCCGGAGCACCTGTAGAGGCCATTGGCACCACGCAATAGTAGAGTCAATGACAGCATTTTTTTAATGTTCATGAAAATAAGAAATTTAGAGTGCCTTTTATTTTATGTAATATGGTCTATGAATTGAAATTTCTTGTGCAATAATAGAGTCAATGACAATTTTTTTTATTGTATTCGAGGTTGGAGAATTTTCTAAGGGTATAGATACCTTTCATTTTATATAACATGAAAAATATGATGTCCACTATTTTCTACTATAACATATTTATGAAATAATAATGTTTGATAAGGTTATAAAAGTAGTAGCAGTACAAAAAGTGAACACATATATCCTGTATAATACTCATTTCAAATTAAATTAATATGTTAACTATGGAAGTAAAAAAAAATCTGCAACAACAGCTGGCCATGCATGGGTGAGCTGATGATATCAATTAAAAACTACTATACGTTTTTGTTTGTATAAAGGTAGAATCATTGTATACTCCCTAGGTTAGCCTCATTTCCTACGACACTGACCCTCACCCTCGTTCGGTGCCGCTTTCAACGTTGCTCGAAACGTCGAAGTGATTTCATTAGTTCCACTTGAAATCTCTAGCTCCGACCTTGGCGCCCTTAGCCAGTCGCCAATGGCCACTTCATCCTGAAACAACCACCCGTGCATCTGCATCGTTCCTTTGCACCATCCCTTTCTGATTGTCGAGGAATGGAAAGTGAGGCTGTAATGACATCGACGACGACCCAACGGGCGCGGCAGAGATGCTTCTGGCAAAGCAGCAGCAATCTTGCATCATCCACCTGGCCCTTCTCGAGGCCGCCAAAAAATCTCGCAGCAGATCGTCCCCACCTGGACCAATCAGATCGCCGTGCGCGAGGGCCGATTCTTAATCGGACTAGAACCAGGCGCGGCAAAAGTGCTACAGCCATGTCTCTTCGTTGGGTTAATCTTAGTTGTATATGTGCTTCCTGATTTTTGTTGGTCGATGCTTCAATCTTCAGTGTAAGAGTACGGAAAAAGTGAAAGATGACAGGAATATAACCAATTAATCATGTTTCTTTGGTTTCAGTTCAAGGAGGGACTTGAAATTATTTTACAAAAACTATATAATCTTTATGTTCCTATAAACTCTGCTACCTTAGTTTCTTTGTTTTTTCAGGGAATCAGGGTATACAAGTTCAGATAACATAGCTTACAGGCAGGATCAAAATTTTAGAATACATAAGTTTCTTTTTTTTTTTCAAGGAATCAGAGTACGCAAGTTCTGAGAAAAGAACTTCTCAAAATAGGATATTGTAGTTTATTCAACTCTTTATTTTTATATTGGTATCATGATACTTACCTATGTCATCATAGTCATAACATGGAAAATGTAAAATCAACTGACAATTAGATGTTGCAGTAAATTGAGACATTTACCTCAAAGAACTTTGCAATTGCATACTGCCCATTTTTAGAGGCAACTGAATATGAAGCAGAAGTTCAATTTTTTTTAAAAAAAATGTATCAAGGAATTGGAGAATCATCATTAAAAAAATCTCATGCTGCTGCATGATTTCAAACATATGAGATTGTCTTGAAGAGAAGTACATACATAAGCAAGGAGCACATGATTTTAGAACATATACATTAGCTCACAGCTGTAAGGAGACCTGCAAAGAGATTGCTGGCATTGTCTTGAAGAGAAGTACATATAAGAGCAAGGTACACACGGTTTTAAAAAATATACATTAGCTCGTAGCTGTAAAGAGATCTGTAAAGAGACTGCTGTTTTAGATTCTCCAAACGCAAAATATGCAAGTTGCCGTTTCCATTTCCAGTTTGTGCACAGAAACAATATCAAGAGTTGTGTATTGTCAGTATATGGGAGCATTTTCAGAATTAGACATGCCTCTGCTTCAAGGAATGTGCAATTAATTTTTTTTGATAATACGTATCTGTATTATTAGGTAAGGAATACATACAGTGATGCGTACAAATACAGGTACATACGGATAGGATACGGGGACAGCTGTGTCAACCAACTTGCAAAAAGACCCCTAAAGAAAGCAAAAATAACATTTAGGTCCATAGGACCTGTGCTTCCCGAAGCCTCCAGCGGTTTTCGTCGCCGACAGCTGCCACCACCGAAACCGCCATTGATGGAAGCCTCCAGTCGCTGCCGTTGAACCCAAGGCCGAAAGAAACTCCACCGCACAGCGGTTTTGATGTGGGCCGCCGCAGCTGCTCAAACGCTCAAATGAGCTGAAGTTTTCATTGAACAACCGTCGGTCAGGTCCCCATCCCGAGCTCCATCGAATCCCAATCAAGGCTCGACGACGACGCCGTCCGCCGCCACAGGAAGCACAAGCTCGATCTCACCATCCAACTCCCATCACACCCACAGCAATCACCGCATCCACAAGACGAACAAGAGCCGCCAGATCTGTCGCCTCCAAGGGAAGACGGAGCACAAGCGAACTCGAACTCCAATACAAAACCTTACCTCCCCACGCGCGTCGCCGGCGCCGGAGAAAAGCGCCGCCGAGACGGGAAGCACATGAGAGGACTTCACTCGTAGTCGACGCCGACGCCTCCGCCTCGCCGCCGCCGTCGAAGACCAAACCCTATATACTCTAGGACCTACCCTACACCACCGGCCGACAGGCCACCATTCCCCTACACCGCCGATGGCCCGAAGGCCGCCGGAGGCGGACGGGAACGGCGTCCTTGCCGGTGGGAGCACAGGTCGCCTCCCTGTCGCCGCTCTCACCTGTAGAAGAGGAAATCAAAGGGCTTGGGCTGCTGCCTGCTATGTGCAATTAATTTTTGGTGATGGGGTAACATTGGAATACTGAAAAATTAAGGACATCCACTGGAGCAGGTATGAATAGCTGCTTAAATGCTTAGTACAACTTCAACGTATAGATCAGTTTAAAACATATATATTGTTTAATATTAAGTAACTGATCTATCTTCTTCTATGCTAATCACTCTTAATTTGCATTCCTCAAGTAATATATTTTTCTCCGAATAATTAATGTTGTAGGATTTTTATATCTAATTGAAAGGGAGGTATTTGATAATATTCAGTGATGGGTATATACCTCAAGGAATTGTGGACGTCAACAAGACATGGCCAAGATTTGGTGAGCGAGACATTTCGTCGAACATCTGACTGGTGTCAACGAGGTCAGCAGATGCTCTGGCTGCGGGCGTCCGCTATGTGTGATGGGAGCACTGAGGGGTGTGGCCGTACGGGGGACCGTAGGGGGCTTCTGCTCGGCGCACGTGCGTCGACCGGCGCACGCGCGCTACCACATGTTTGGGCGCACGGTCGGTCACCGAACCCTTTCTACGTGCGCTCCTAGTTGTACGGGAGCACATATCCTCAGCTTCTCCCGTCTACTGTCCCTTGGGTTCTCCTGTCTACTGTCTAATGGGTCTAACTATTTTCTGGGTTCTCCTGTCTAGTATTTTTTTGGATTTTCCTGTCTAATATCCAATAGGCCAAAAGTTTTCTCTTTTGGGACGGTGGGGTTGGGGGTGAATAAAAGGGCGGGGGATGGTTTCACATCTATATGTAAGTGAAAGTAGAAAATATTGTTTCATAAATCTTATGTTGATCCCGTAAAATATAGTTTATACTACATAAAATATAAAAAGTGATGAGATAAAGAAAAAGAGAAAAACTAAATACAAATTATTTGTAACATCTTTGTATTAAGGATAAATAAAAAAAACTAAAATGTTGCTTCGTTTTCTTCAAGACTTGAAAATAAAGAATATTCGTCACTCATTAATGTTCCTGAAAAAAAGAAAATTTCATGATTAAAAATATATACTTATATTAAACTTTACATTTCTATACGTAAAAAAAAGAAAACTACGAATACCACATTACAAACTTTTTAATGCTAGTTTAAAAACTGTCACCTATCTTTTTAAAAATCTTGTACTGGTAGATTCAAAACTTTACAGTTGGAAAATAGAAAAAAAAACCTGGACATATACTGTTAGGTGCAAAACATTAAACTGTATCATTATAAAATTTGTACTACCAGATTAGAAACTTTATAGTCAGCGTTTACAGAGACTTTGTAACGACTACAAATCAAAACTTTGAACTATTTATACTATAAATTTTGAGTTACTAGGTTCAAAACTTTGATTAAGGACATTATAACCTTTGATATAGAAAAATTTTGTATAAAGTGACACTTCAATATAAACATCTATATGCTGGAGCATTGATACTGGGAACAAAAAGTAATAACTGACATGTCTAAATACTTGTTACTATGTCATTGAAAGCTCTACAAATTCTGTACCTTTTGAATGAACTTGTAATGATCAGTAATAGGGGTTCCAATGCACACCCTAAAAAGAAACAATAAAAAAAGGGTGAGTTTTGACTCTAATGGATTACTAACAGTAGCAAAAAATTATTATTATAGTACAATGGTGCGCATATGAGAAAGAAAGGTTTCTGGCAGAACTTTTATAAAAGACAAATCACATGAATTAATAATATCTTCTTGATATCCACCAGAGAATCAAATTTATCATTGTATGGATGGGTCAGCAAATAATATGACAAGGACTCGCATAATGCATTTGCTTGCTCCTGTTTAAACAAAAAAATAATGCTTCTTAAAAAGGAAAATCTTTACAAATATGAAAACAGATAATATTTTCAAAATGATGCACATATGAAAGAAAAACCAGTTTGAGAGCGTGGTTTCAACTAGTTACCGGTTTAAATAGGTGCTGACTCTCGCCATCATGGCTTTGCATAAGTTTCATCACAAAGATTCCGCTATCACAACTGTTTTTGGGTAAGAAAAAAGAAGAAACTATTACTTTTATGCAGCACCTTGAAAAAAGAAAACTGAAACTATATAACCAATGTTTATAGAATAACGCAACTGATTTTCTGTATTTGTCACTGAACGGTCATCAGTTTTCATTTGCTAAATATGAACTTGACTGTTTGGGCATGCATAGTTGAACATCCTCTTGAAATTCACTATGACAGTCTCAGCATTATTTTTGATTTCTTGAACCAGCAGATTAGCGATTAATACTTCAAATTTCCCAATTCTAAAATTTATAACTATAAGATACCAATACTGATCATAGAATACAGGAATGAACACCTGTGTAATGTGCATAAGACAAAAAAACATAAGAGTTTACAAAATAGCAGAAATAGAGAAGGCAGCAAAAGTAGAAAATTCTTACTTAGTTTTGTCAAGTGTATATTAAAAAGTTGTAACAGAAAAATTTCTAATAGTGATCATGATCATCACCATAGACATAGAGTCTAGCTTGTAACCCTGATTTGGTGCTATGAAAAGCTTTGATAACTCTTGAGCATCAGCATTAGGTTTCTGGAGCAGTTTCTACATTAAAAAAACAGCATGTAAGAGTATAACACCCTGGTTTTTGAACTTTAAAATCCTAAATGAATTTGAGTTTATACCTGCATAGATGCTTTGCATTTCATAGGCCAATTATAAATTTCTTTATAAATTACTTTAAGATGTGTAGCACGTTAGAAAACATACATTGTTGCATCCATGCTGCTGCAAAGTTTTTGATTGACTGGCTTAAGCTTGTGGTTTAATCTTTACTTTTGTTTTAAAGCTCCTAATATGCTCTAACTTGTCCTCTCTAACCCTACACTAATAAAACCTAGTCTAACTAGCCTAGGCCAGTCCCTAGTGGACTCTGGCCAACCCCAGCCTCTCCTGGCCAAGTGTGGCTAGCCACAGCCGGCCATGGCCAACCTTGGCCAGCCATGGCCAGGCAAACCACAGCAGCAGCCGGCCAGCAGCGGCCACGGCCGGCCTCGGCCAGACAGGCCGGCTAGCTGCGCAGCCAGTAGGCTGCCAGGCCGCAGCACAGCCACGCGCCCGCGTGGGCTGAGCCCCGCAGCGGCCCAACCAGCGCGCTCCGCCCGCGCCGCCTTGATGGGCCGACCGGTCCAGCAGGTCGCCCGCGCACCGCGTCACCGCCCTCCGTCAGCCCTGCGTTAGCGCTCGTGTCATCACCCGCCCGCCGCCGCTAACAGGTGGGGCCCACCAGGGTAGGGCCCACAACTACAGTGTCATCTCCTACCCGGAGACGGCACCGAGCCGGAGCCGGCCTCCGCCGTGTCGCGCCGCGTCCGTGCGATCCCGCACGCAAGCCGAGGTCCGCCGGGCTCTATAAAGCCCATCGCCGGCCTCCCGAGCCGCTCTTGGAACCCTAGCCGCCACCCGAAGCCCTCGTCTCCGAAACCCTAGCTCGCGCGCCGCCATCGTCGCCACCTCCGAGCTTCGCCGTCGCCGTTGATCTCCGCCGCCGCTTCGTCCCCGCCGACAAGAAGCCGCCAAACGCATCGCAGTAAGGTGAGCTAGCCGTTGGTGCCCTTGGCTTGCCACCCTGTGCCCCGTAGCGTCTTCCCACCGAGATCCCGTCACCGGCCATGGCGCCACCCGCACGGGCCACCGCCTCCGGCTGTCGGCTGCCGCCACGGACCCCACATCCGGGCCCGTGAGGTTGTGCCACGCCTCCTCGACCGCTTAGTGTAGTTCGCCGTGCACTGAAGCCCCCACGCCGCCGCACACCGGTGAAGCGCCGCCGTCCCGGCCGCCGCTCCGGCGACCCGGACCGTCGGACGATCATCAGCCCTCGGATCTGAGCCGAGCGGCTCAGATCGGTTGTTGACCCCGGTCAACCATAGGGTCAACGGGGGACCCGTTCTGCTGATGTGTCAGCCGACGTGGCTGCCACGCAGGCGCCACGTCAGCGCTACGTGTGTGCTGACCGCGTCAATGTGGTTAGGCCATCGACAGCTTTGGCAGTTTTGTAGAAAAACCCCTGCAGTTTGCTTTATTTATGATCCAGTCCTTCGCAGTTCAAAAATAATTAGATTATAGTCCTATTTTCTGCAGATTAGCCCCTAGACTTGTTTTAGCCATAACTTTCATGTTTTAACTCCGATTTTAGCAAACTTGTACTTTTTGGAATCGTCTCGACGAGTAGAACAGTTCTATGCCATTGTTTGCTACTGTTGAGATGTTTTGGTGTACTGCTCTAATTAAAGTATGTTTTCTTGCATGTATTATGCGTGTGTGATGATTGTGGCGTATAGAGAACGAGACGTGGGTGAACAAGGATCAGCAGAACCCAGAGGACTACTTGCAGCTGGACATTAACCAAGGCAAGTGCAGGCACCCTTTGATCATATTGCGCCTATTCACTTTTAATTAATACATTGCATGTGTCTTAAATCGGCAAACCATAGGTTTGACTAGCCACTCTATCCATATATCACCTATGGGAGTTTTTAGTTGATAGGTCATTAGGTTGCTAGTGCTCTACCTCACCTTTCATCTGCCTAATGAAGATAAAACTTGCTTCTTAAAATATGTTGGAGCCGTGGGCTCTTGGCTTCGGCCGTTGGAGAAGTTGATGCATGTCCGCATCGTTGGTTGGCGGTGAAAGAAGGGGGAACGGATGTCAGTGGGCTCGTAGCGACGAGGGCATTTGTATCTCCTCCCCCTTGTGGTCCTTTCATGGAGCGGCAACCTGGGACTTCCGTACATCTCCAGCTAATGGGCTCTGGCTTGGTCGATTAGCAGGACCATCATGGGCAGGGTGAACAGCTTACCGACGGGTGGCTATAGCTATGGTCGCTGGGGTTTGTTTACAAGTTGTAGTATGGGAGGGGCTAGGGATCTGTGTTGGGGGCGGCCTCACGGTGAAGTCACCCATATGCTTGGACTCAAGGCTGGCGAGTTGTTACTGCCTATGACCCTGTGAAAAGCCTCGTTGTGACCTCTACCGGCCTATCTCGGTAATGGGCTAAGAGGTTGGCCGCCTCGGGCATAAAGAGTAATCACAATTTGGAGTGAAAGTGTACACCTCTGCGCAGAGTTAAAATTGATATATCGTCCGTGCTCACGGTCATGAGCGGCCCAGATCCTCGCATGATTAGCCAAATGGATTAAGCTGTTAAATCATGGTGATGTTGTGAGGTTGCTACCTCGGGTTTAAATCGGGGTGGCTACCCTGTGTTCCCTTGAGATGGCTATCTCATGTTTAATGTTGTTAATGATATATGTTTATATCTATGATGCTAAATGACACATTAATTGTTACTCAAACCTTAATAAAGGGTTGGGTGTTTCAACCAAGTTGATTAGAGAATAGGTTGCAATAAGTTAAATCTTAATATTACATTAAAATGCTACCGCAGCCTACCTTTCAGCTTTACCTTGTACTAGCCATGCATGTCATTACTTTTCGTCTGTACTTGCTGAGTTTCGACATGGAACTCACCCTTGCTATTTCCCAACAAAAGGATGCTCAAGTGATGACTCGGATGGTGACTTTCCTGAGAACTATCCAGGGTACTAGGCGTCGTGATGCTGCCGTCGACCTTCCTGTGGCGAGATGGAGTCGCTATGTCTATGTCATTTAGTTGTTACTCGCTTTGGACGATGTGATTTATATTTCGTTTTACTCTAATGACAATTATGTAATAATGGTACGATGAAATCGTTATACTATGTTTTATTCGAACACTGTGCTTTTGAACCATGTAATTTGTTGTTCATGTGTGTAAATTGTTCTTGGCGCACATGAGTCTTTTGCCTTGGTTTCATTCCTATGAAATCAGGGTGTGACAAAGTAGTATCAGAACCGTGTTGACCATAGGATCATGAAGCCTAAGTTAGAAATGGTCGACTTAGGTTTTACCTTTATAATTTATTGCATATCCCAACATTTATTAGCATGTTTCATTATTACCTTGATATGCATTTGTTTCAGCTATTATTACTACTATTTATTGATCATTTATTACCTTATCTTATAGTCACTACCATGCTTTTGTCCTTATGATCATGTCATTGCGTGTTTTGGTTTTACTACAAATACCACAGAATGCATGCACTCTTTATATATATTATCCTTTGGACATGGACATGTTTATCTCTACTATCATGATAGTAGCTTGCTTTGTCGCTTGCACGTGACCACATCCCCTACGGAGCAGCTGGAGGACGTACTAGGATTGACTAGGATGTCCCTTTCATGTAATCAATAATGCTACGTTAGCACGTTTAAACGTTTAGCTTATCGAGTCTAGTGCGAGTGTGTTTAGAGTGTGTCCTGCTCTATTGGTGTGAGAACTTGTTTATCATGATGAACTATGTTTGATCTGCTTCTTTGTAATGATTGAGATAAGTTGTGGGGTGATGTCCACACTTATCATATCTATATAAGTTTAAGACATTGTTTAGTAATTCGGGGTTTTTGGGTCTCTCTATAGATTGTGCTCTATCTCTCTTTCTGCTTCATCCTATCAGTTATTCTGTCCTAGCCGTGTCACTTGTTCATGGCAGCTATCGGTTTGGAGAATTATATATTTGCTACTCTATCAGTGTTCATATTGTGGGAAGTTATGTCAGATGGTTTGTTGATATAAAGAGATAGTATATTATGTTGCAGTTCCATTCACAATTTATATTCAGCACAGATATATATGTTGAGACTGCATATCCTTATACCCTACTATTCGTTTACATCAGATGGTGAACACCAGGAGGAACAGCAACAATGGTGGCTCCAGTGGTACTGGTGGGAGTAGCCAAAATCCTCCTCCACCACCACCTCCTCCTACTATGGAGCAGATGATGGCCATGCAGACTCAGTTCATGCAGGGCATGAACTCCATGATGACCCTACTGCAGCAGAATATGATGATGAACCAAGTCCAGAATCAGCACCATGGCCAGAACCCTCCACCACCGCCCAGGGACAGGCGCAGTGAGTTCTTGAAGGGGCGTCCACATTTCTTCTCTCATTCCCCTGACCCTCTTGTTGCTATGGATTGGGTGAAGGATGTGGAGAAACAGTTGGAGATTGCCCAGTGCAACGACAGGGAGAAAGTCCTCTACGGATCTGGTCAGCTACAGGGAGTAGCCGCTTCCTAGTGGGATTCATACTGCTTTGCTCATGCAGCTCCTGACACCATCACTTGGGCGTAGTTCACTGAGGTGTTCAAAGAGTTCCATGTCCCAGCTGGACATGTGAAGCTAAAGAAGGAGTTTGCTGATCTAAAACAAGGCTCCATGTCTATTTGTGAGTACCATGACAAGTTCATTGCTTTGTCTCGCTATTCACCTAGGGATGTCGAGCAAGACCAGGATAAGCAAGATCATTTCCTGGGAGGGTTGAATGATGGACTCGGTTACATGATGGCAAACGTCAAGTATGCCAATTTCTAGGAAATGGTTGATAGGGCCATTGTGCTTGAGAGCATGCGCCACAAGATGGAGGACAAGAAGAAGAAGAGGAAGGCCAGCAAGTACCAGGATCAGGGAAGCAGTAGCCATCCTCGCTTCAATAATTTCCAGAACTACCAGCAGCGTTCTTCTTTTCAATATGGGAAGAATCAGGCATAGCAGGGAGGTCAGCACAACAACAACTCTAGCAATGGCAGTAATCAAGTGCAGCACCAGAATGGTCAAGCCCCTCATCAAAACAATCAGGCTCCTCACCAGAATGCTTCCCACAGTGCTCCTGTGAAGACCAACAACACCCCCAGCAATGCTTGCTTCAAGTGTGGCAAAGTGGGACACTATGCTAATGCTTGCCCTCAGAATCAGAAGCCACAGAACCTTGCGAAGGTGAACCACGTCAAGGTGGAGACTACGGAGGAAGATACAGATGTGGTGCTCAGTATGTTCCTTGTCGATTCCCATCCAGCTTCAATTCTGTTCGATACTGGTGCATCACATTCATTCATTGGTAGTCATTTCATTCGTAAGCATAGCATACCTACCCGACTTATGGCTAGAGCTATGAATGTTAAAACGCCTAGGGGAAATATGGATTCAAATGTCTGGTGTCCAGACATAAAGATTAATTTAAGGGGGGTAGATTTTTCTGCTAGACCTATAGTGCTTGAGTCAAATGGTTTGGATCTTATTTTGGGAATGAGTTGGTTAAACAAGTGGAAAGTAAATATTAAATGTTCAGAGAGGACAGTGAGCTTGACTGCACCTGATGGAGGTGTGGTTGATGTGGTGATTCCTCTACCATCCAAGAATCAAGGAACAGTGAATCATGTCAGCGGTGAGCCCTTGGAGAACATCAGAGTTGTCAATGAGTTTCCAGATGTGTTTCCTGAGGATTTGCCAGGTATGCCACCTGAATGAGAGATTGAGTTCATTATTGATTTGTTACCTGGTACTACACCCATAGCTAAAAGACCTTATAGAATGGCTGTTAATGAACTAGAAGAGCTTAAGTCTCAACTTAGAGAATTACAATCTAAGGGTTACATTCGACCTAGTTCATCCCCTTGGGGAGCTCCAATAATCTTTGTAGAAAACAAAGATGGAACACAGAGGATGTGTGTAGATTACCGATCTTTGAATGAGGTGACTGTTAAGAATAAGTACCCTTTACCTAGGATTGAGGATTTGTTTGACTAGTTGAAGGGAGCTAGTGTCTTTTCTAAGATAGACTTGAGGTCAGGTTACCATCAGTTGAGGATTAGACCTAGTGATATACCAATGACTGCTTTTACCACCAGATATGGTTTGTATGAGTATACAGTGATGTCTTTTGGGTTGACCAATACTCCAGCTTACCTTATGTACATGATGAATAAAGTTTTTATGGAGTATCTTGATAGATTTGTGGTTGTCTTCCTTGATGATATTCTGATTTATTCCAAGAGTGAGGAAGAACATGAAGAGCATCTCAGATTGGTGTTGCAGAAGTTGAGGGAACATCAGCTTTATGCCAAGTTCAGTAAGTGTGACTTCTGGTTGATTGAAGTTTCTTTTCTTGGGCATGTTATTTCCAAGGATGGAGTTACAGTTGGTCCTAAGAATGTTGCAGATGTGCTTAAGTGGAGTCCACCTAAGAATGTCAAGGACATCAGGAGTTTTCTAGGAATGGCTGGATACTACAGGAGGTTCATTGATGGGTTCTCTACCATAGCTAAACCTATGACTGCTTTGCTTGAGAAGGATAAACCATTCAAATGGACAGAACAGTGTCAGGCCAGTTTTGAGGAATTGAAGAAGAGGTTGACAACAGCACCAGTGCTAACTCTGCCAGATATGACAAAAGACTTCTCTATTTATTGTGATGCCTCTAGACATGGTTTGGGTTGTGTGTTGATGTAAGAGGGTAAGGTCATTGCTTATGCCTCTCGATAGTTGAAGAAACATGAATTGAATTATCCCACTCATGATCTAGAATTAGCAGCTATAGTGCATTCGTTGAAGATTTGGAGACATTATGTCCTTGGTCACAGGTGTAACATTTACACTGATCACAAAGAGCTTGAAGTACATATTCACTTAGAAGGACTTGAATTTGAGGCAGAGAAGGTGGTTAGAGTTGATTAATGATTTTGACTGAGATTCTCTACTATCCTGGTAAAGCTAATGTTGCAGCCGATGCTTTGAGTCAAAAGAATCAGTTGAACATGTTAGAGGTGATGGAGTTACCTAAAGAGTTACTAGCTGAATTTGAGTATCTCAATTTGGGGTTCGTTGCTAACACTCAGGGAGTTTCTATGGATGTGGAACCAACACTTGATCAGGAGATCAGGAAGGGTCAGAAAACCGTTGAGGAACTTTAGGAGATTATCAAGATGGTTAGTCAAGATGGAGTCCCAGGATTCAGTGTGGATGAAGAAGGGACACTCTGGTATAAGCACAAGTTGGTTGTGCCTGATAATCAGAAAATCAAGGACACTATTCTTAAGAAGTGTCATGAGTCATCTTACTCTATTCACCCTGGAGGTACTAAGATGTACCAGGATCTGAAGAGGGACATTGGGGAGTATGTGGCCTTGTGTGACACTTGTCAGAGGGTAAAGGCAGAACATCAAAGACCAGCAGGATTGTTGCAGCCGTTGAAGATACCCGAATAGAAGTGGGATGAAATCAGCATGGATTTTATCATGGGTTTACCTCGAACTCAGAGAGGTTATGATTCTGTTTGGGTCATAGTGGATCGATTAACCAAGGTTGCTCATTTTATACCTGTAAAGACCACGTACACTGGAGCACAGTTGGCTGAGCAGTATATGGCTCGAATTGTGTGTGCTCATGGAGTTCCTAAGAGGATCATTTCGGATAGAGGTACACAGTTCACTTCCAAGTTTTGGGAGAGGGTACATGAAGCTTTGGGAGCTGAGTTAAGGTTTAGTTCAGCTTATCATCCACAATCAGATGGCTAGACCGAAAGGGTTAATCAGATTCTGGAAGATATGTTGAGGGCCTACGCCCTAGAGTCTAATGACAGTTGGGACAACAATTTTCCTTATGCTGAATTCTCTTACAATAATAGTTATCAAGCTAGTCTCAAGATGTCTCCCTTTGAAGCATTGTATGGACGAAAGTGTAGAACACCTTTGTTTTGGAATCAAGCTAGAGATAGACAAGTATTTGGTCCTAATGTCTTGAAGATAGCAGAAGAGCAAGTCCAAGTGATTTGACGTAATTTGAAAGCAGCCCAGTCTAGACAGAAGAGCTATGCAGATGTTCACCGAAGAGAGCTTGAGTTTGAAGTGGGTGACTATGTTTATCTTAAGGTGTCTCCAATGAGGAATCTCAAGAGGTTCAAGGTTAAAGGGAAGTTAGCCCCGAGGTACATTGGTTCTTTCAAGATTCTGGAAAGGAGAGGAGAAGTAGCTTATCAGCTTGAGTTGCCAGCTTACTTATCCAATGTGCATAATGTGTTCCATGTCTCTCAATTCAAGAAATGTTTGAGGGTCAAAGAAGAGGAGTTGCCTATGCAGGAAGTGGATTTGCAGAAGGATTTGACTTATGATGAGAGTCCATCTAGGATTTTGGAGACAACTGAGAGTCACAAGAAGTAAGGTTGTCAAGTGGTGCAAAGTGCAATGGAAGTACCACTCAGAGGATGAGGCTACTTGGGAAAAGGAAGAGGATCTAAGGGCAGATTACCCAAAGTTGTTTCCTGAGTCTTCTAATCTCAAGGACGAGATTCTTTTAAGGGGGTAGGTTTATAACACCTTGGTTTTTGAACTTTAAAATCCTAAATGAATTTGAGTTTAGACCTGCATAGATGCTTTGCATTTCATAGGCCAATTATAAATCTTTTATGAATTACTTTAAGATGTGTAGCACGTTAGAAAATATACATTATTGCATCCATGCTGCTATACAGTTTTTGATTGACAGGCTTAAGCTTGTGGTTTAATCTTTACTTTTGTTTTAAAGCTCCTAATATGCTCTAACTTGTCCTCTCTAACCCTAGACTAATAAAACCTAATCTAACTAGCCTAGGCCAGTCCCTAGTGGACTCTGGCCAACCCCAGCCTCTCCTGCCCAAGTGTGGCCAGCCACAGCCGGCCATGGCCAACCTTGGCCAGCCATGGCCAGGCAAACCACAGCAGCAGCCGGCCAGCAGCGGCCACGGCTAGCCACGGCCAGCCAGGCCGGCCAGCTGCGCAGCCAGCAGGCTGCCAGGCCGCAGCACGGCCACGCGCCCACGTGGGCTGAGCCCCGCAGCGGCCCAACCAGTGCGCTCCGCCCGCGCCGCCTTGATGGGCCGACCGGCCCAGCAGCCGCCCGCGCACCGCGTCGCCGCCCTGCGTCAGCCCTGCGCCAGTAGCTTGCGTCAGCGCCCGCGTCGTCATGGAACTCACCCTTGCTATTTCCCAACAAAAGGATGCTCAAGTGATGACTCGGATGGTGACTTTCCTGAGAACTATCCGGGGTACTAGGCGTCGTGATGCTGCCGTCGACCTTCCTGTGGCGAGATGGAGTTGCTACGTCTACATCGTTTAGTTGTTATTCTCTTTGGACAATGTGATTTATATTCCGCTTTACTCTGATAACAGTTATGTAATAATGGTACGATGAAATCGTTATACTATGTTTTATTCGAACACTTTGCTTTTGAACCATGTAATTTGTCGTTCATGTGTGTAAATTGTTCCTGGTGCAAATGAGCTTTTGCCTTGGTTTCATTCCTTCGAAATCAGGGTGTGACAATGAGAGTGCATAAAAATAAAAAAAAGAGAATGACATGAAAGATGACATTGTCCCCAATAAAAAAATAGCATGTGTGAGAGTGCGTAACAAAAAAGGTTTCATGAAGCTAGTTGAGAAATGACATACTGTTTTCTCAAATCTGACAATATGTCTATACCAATAAGACCTTGGCAATAGATTTGCTTTGTTCTTTTCAAATTCCTCTATCATCACAGCTTTACCCAAGACATCAATGACATAACGTGACACTTTTCCATAGACTCGCATGGATAGACCAAATGTTTTATGATCCACCTAATTCTTTTTTATCTCCACAACTCTTGGGCTAGGCAAAATAAAAAGAAATAGAATATTTAATAATCAGTTTTATCTTTTAAAAATTACAAACAAATACAGACATGATATTATATGTGGCATAGAAGAGGAAAAAAAGGAACTTGCCTTGGGCCAATATAGGGTATTCGTTCAACAATGTCGTTGAACACTTCTTTCTCAACAAGTGTAGATGTGAAGTTGATGTGATATGTCAATGATTTGCAAGGTCTGCTTTGAGAGATATGATCAATGAGCTTTGCATCTTCTATATCCCATATACTGTTAGATAGCATAGTGTTCTCCATGTCCATTGTTGTATTGTGAGCATTACTGGTTGCTTCCAAGTTGTTATCATTGGCAGCCTTTCCTTTGCTAGATCCCTCATCAAGCCTCCTTAATGAGTAAAACTGCAATGCCGACTCATTTAGTGACCTCGGTCGCTTTTTGGTTGGCAAAGTTGAGAGCATTGTATTAGCATTTGAAGGGAATCCTTGTTGAGTTTGTGGTATGACTTTGAAATCTAAGTCCATCCCATGACCAAAGAAGTCAAACTCTTCCATTCCAATTACTTTCTCTGGAGTTCTCATTTGTGCTGGCTGATGATGATCCGTAGCTGTAGATGAATCACCATTATTATCAGCAACACCTGATGGGATTTCTAACAGGTTAGTGTCTGAGCAATGTCCACTGACAAACACTCGGTCCATGCCTTTTCCATCCTTCTTTATGCATGGCTTGAACTTAGATGTCTCTTGGTCTAAATTGGAACAATCAGCCCATTACGGTTGCTGCAGAGGGTGTGGGCAAGGACCATCATAGCTGCACGTGTTGGAGCTATCATGGCTGAAAGATGGGACATGCAAGAAAGAACTTGTCGCATCTCCTTTGGAGACTGATCTATCTATTGGGAATATGCCCTAGAGCTAATCATGTAGATGATGATATTTCGATTGTATCTATGATTAATAAAGTGTTCATTGAATATTCATTATAGACAACTTGTATTGATTGGCGATTATGTGAATTGTTTGTGGAACTCAATTACTTGAATGGTTATTTTAAAGTTGTCCCTAGCCGGTGTTCTTGTGAGAACACACTTGAATATTAAATCAGCACATGTATTAGTTGATGGCTATGTTTCACAAGTCAAGGACATGGAGATGTCAAACTAATAATGTGGGCACATGTGAGACATGTAGGCTGGACTGACCTGACATGAGAAAGTCTCTATTCATGTCATGTACGTTATGTCCTTAGACCTAATATTATGGTATGTAATCAAGATGTGAAACGGCCTACTTAGGGACTATCAAACGCTGCTCCGTAACTGGGTAGTTATAAAGGTGGTCTTCGGGTGGTCGCGAAGCATGCTATGAGACATAGACAATCAAGATGGAATTTGCCCCTCTCTACACAAGAGAGATATCACTGGATCACTCAAGTGATTGGATCAATAAATGCATGGCCGTGCTTGGGTTAAATGTTAACCCATGAGTTGAACCATATATCGAGTGGCAAAGGGAATAACTTGTATGTGGTTGTAGTGGTTCGTCTGATATGATCTTTGCATGCACCTAGGAGTTTTCACGCCTTGCTAGAGGCCGCTGTCAACTATTGGGCGAGTAGGAGTACTCGGCCCATGTCAATGTGTGCGTGAACCCATAGGGTCACACGCTTAAGGGGCTAGACGCCTGATTCGGGTTGGACCCAAATTAGACAAGGCTTAGGGTTACTAATGGGCCTCCAACTCGTGAGCTCATTGGGGACGCCTATATAAGCAAGGGGTAGGGGCGCAGTTAGGGTGACACACACCTTTGGCAGCCGCCATCACCCTCCCCATGCTCGCGCCTTCTGCTCCTCGCGGACCTAGCAGTCCGGAGGCGCATCGCTTCTTCCCTGCATGTGTGGGATTCCTCGGAGGTGCTGCATCTGGAGCACTGGGATGAACCGTGTGAGAGGATTGAGGTGATGGACGACCATGCAACTACACTGCCTGCTACAACGCGTACGACTACATCGATTCGTCTTTCGCTGCACCTACGCGTCTAGTGGTAATCCCGTAACCTGTAACTAGCTGTAGATCGTGGTTTATGAGGTCGAAAAGTTTTGTTTTTCTAGCTACTGTAGCACCCTCATAATCCAATAGTGGCATCGGAGCCGTTACTGCCTCGTTATAGGTTTGATTTTGTGCATATGGTGATATGCATGGTTGTAGATGGTCTCTAACCTTGGTTCGTCATCTTGCCGTGTTGGTGTTAAAACGATCTACTCATACCGGTCGAAATTCCGCCATCCGAGTTAAGTGATTCATGTAAATCCAGTCATGGCGAGTTAGAGATCAATCAGATTGATCGAATTGAACCCTAGGTCAAGTTCCAAGCACATATGATGCACGGCGGTGGTAGATGGAATTTACTGCCGGGCGCCGGTTTGCCGAGAAAAGTGTTGTTTGGTAAAACAGCCGTAACTTTTGAACCGTAACTCGGATAGAGACGAACACTAAATGAAAATCATAGAGAATGAAATTTTACATTTGGTTCTCTGCATCTTCACCGCATTCAGTGAAATTAGAATTGCAAAATAAGGCTTGGAAAATAGAGTTTTCTGCATTGCAAAATTAGACGTCTGATTCGGATAACTCTGTTTTGCAAGTATTGATGACTGGTATAACCCTTATGTGTATGTGATGCATGTATGTATTTAATTCATGGCTTGCATGTCATGAGGAAAATATGGGCAGGAGCCACATACATATTGTCAAAATTAATGTAATGGCCTGTGTGCCAATCTGTGATGATCTATCCGCGACTATGTAATTTCATTTTACTTGCGCTAGTAGTAGCTAGTCTTGGCGGAATCATCACTGAAGGATGGTATACTTGAATCATGGATATGGAGATCACCGTGATGCACAGATTGAAGGAGATGGAGATCCCCAAAGGAATAATGGGCTATACCAAGTCATGTCTGTGTTATGCCGTTCTTACTATGTTCCACTTTCACATGCTATTATGTTTTTGTCTACATGAGTGCGGTAGTGAAGTTGAATGATCTCTCAGCAATGTTTAAGTTAAATGCTTCCCCAAACCTTGCACTGTCATAAGTCTTGTACAATTGGTGGTGAGTCTATAAAATTAGGGTGCCACTGGTTTTCCTCGACTAGGCAGGTTCATATCGGATACTTACTGCAAGAAGGTTTGGTTACTTAAACAAGGTCATCCTAACAGTTAGGGACTTTGGAGCATGGGTAGGTTGAGCATAGCATAGAGATGCTGCCCAACAATGAGAGTCATATGTGATATGATTAGCAAAGTGTTGCTTACCGATCTACCATGTCTTCTAGCGGTGATGCTAAAGCTCACTAGTTGACTTGTAAGTTGTGGGTCTTGAATCACTAAGTACAATTGAGGGATATTGATTTTAGTGGGAGTAGATTTTATTTTGATATAATTTACTCTTTCATGGATACACTGTCTTAGTATTTTGCGTTACTTTTGTTGTAGATGGCCGCTTGCAATCAACCATTTTCTTTGCGTACAATTCTTGAGAAAGATAAGTTCAATGGAACAAATTACGCGGATTGGATCTACAACCTGAGAATTATTCTCAGGGCTGAGAAAAAGGAAGATATTCTAGAAAACCCATTACCAGATGAGCCTGAGGAGAGTGCTCCTGCTGCTGAGAAAAACGCTTACAAGAAAGCATGTGATGCAGATCTCGAAGTGAGTTGCCTCATGCTTGCTTGTATGGAACCTGATCTGCAGATGCAGTTCGACAACAATCATTCAGTGAATGATATGATCGTGGCACTTGAAGATATGTTCCAAACTCAAGCACGGACTGCAAGGTTCAATGTCTCTAAGGCGCTTGCAGAAACCAAGCTAGCAGAGGGCGTAGCTGTTGGTCCACATGTAATCAAGATTGTTGGTTACACTCAGAGGTTGGAGAAGCTAGGCTTCCCAATTGGCCAAGAGTTGGCAACTGATTTCATTCTTTCATCTCTTTCGCCTAGTTATGAAAACTTCATCTCGAATTACCATATGCATGGGGCGGAGAAGGGCTTGAATGAACTATGTGGCATGTTGAAAACAGCAGAGGCTGACATCAAGAAAGTAGGAGGTGGCCAAGTGTTGGCAGTTCAAAACAGGCCTAACTTTAAGAGAAGGAAGGGCAATTTGAAGAAGAAGGGCAAGGCTAAAGATGAGATCTCTAAGCCAAACCAATCGTCTTCCAAGGATGAACCACCTGCAAAGAATGATGAATGCTTTCATTGTAAGGGGAAAGGTCACTGGAAGAGGAACTGCAAGGTGTACTTGGCATCCTTAAAGAAGGATGGCGGTAGTAATGGTACTCCCGCTCATACACTTATTGTTCATGTTACAGACATTTTTCTCGCTACTCAATTCTTGGGTATTTGATACTGGATCGGTTGCTTATATTTGCAATACGATGCAGGGAATGATAAGAAGTAGAAGCATGGATAAAGGAGAAGTTGATTTCCACATGGGCAATAATGCAAGAGTTGCTGCATTGGACGTCGGGACGATGCAACTTCCCTTGCCGTCAGGATTTATTTTGGAATTGAATAATTGTTATTTTGTTCCTAGTTTAAGTCAAAATATTATGTTACCGTCATGTTTGATGAAGGATGGTTATTCATTTGCGAGTAAAGACAATGGTTGTGTGATCTCAAAGAATAATATATTTGTAGCTTTTGCATCCATTGTGAATGGGTTATTTATTTTAAATCTTGATGATGCACCTGTCTGTAATGTTAGTGCTAAACGGTCTCGGCTTAATGAGTTAAGTCCTACCTATATGTGGCATTGTCGCTTGGGTCATATAAGTGAGAATCGCATAAAGAGGCTCCATGATGATGGTCTTCTAACTTCGTTTGATTTTGAATCATACGAGACATGTGAGGCTTGCATGCTAGGCAAGATGACCAAGGCGCCATTCAAAGGAGTTCCTGAGAGGCGTCTGACTTGTTGGAACTTGTACATACTGATGTATGTGGACCAATGAGCACGACAGGTAGAGGCAGATTTCAATACTTCATAACTTTTTCTGATGACTTTAGTAGATATGGATATGTCTACCTAATGAAGCATAAGTCTGAAACATTTGAAAAGTTCAAAGAATTTCAGAATGAAGTAGAGAATCAATGTGGCAAGAAGATCAGGCCCTGCGATCTGATCGTGGAGGCGAATATCTGAGTCACGAGTTTAGCAAACATCTTAAGAGTTGTGGAATTGTTCCACAGCTTACGCCACCCGGAACGCCTCAGAGAAACGGCGTGTCTGAGTGATGTAATCGGACCTTGTTGGACATGGTTCGGTCTATGATGTGCCAGTCGGACCTACCTTTATCATTTTGGGAATACGCTCTAGAAACAACTGCTTTCACATTGAATAGGGTACCATCTAAGTCCGTAGTTAAGATACCGTATGAGATGTGGACTGGTAAGAGTCCCAATTTGTCTTTTCTGAAAATTTGGGGTTGCGAAGTTTATGTCAAATGACTTATATCAGATAAACTAACACTCAAATCAGACAAGTGCTTTTTTATGGGATATCCGAAGGAAACTTTGGGGTATTATGTCTATAACCGGTCATAGGGCAAAGTGTTTGTTACTCGAAATGGTGTTTTCTTAGAGAAAGAGTTTCTCAAAAGAGAAAATAATGGACAAAAGGTGTATCTTGAAGAAGTTAAAGATGAGCCAGTAGGGACTGACTCTACGAGTGATGCTAATGTAGTAGAGCAAGTTAAGACACCCGTGGAAGTGGGGACACCACCACAACCACAAAGATCAGCAAGACTTCACGCATTGTGTGGGGATTTGTTATTGTTAGACGATGACGAACCTGCGGATTATGCGAAAGCTATGATGGATCCAGATTCTGAGAAATGGCAAAGTGCCATGAGATTCGAGATAGATTCCATGGGAGACAATCAAGTTTGGAACTTGGTTGACCCGCCTGATAGGGTTAGACCCATAGAGAGCAAATGGATCTTTAAGAATAAGAAGGATATGAATGGAAATGTTCACGTCTATAAAGCTCGACTTGTCGCAAAAGGTTTTCCGCAAGTTCAAGGAATTGACTATGATGAGACATTATCGCCAGTAGCAATGCTTAAATCTATTCGGATCATTCTAGCAATTTCTGCATATTTCGATTATGAGATATAGTAGATGCATGTTAAAACAGCCTTTCTACATGGGTATTTAGAAGAGGACGTGTATATGATATAGCCCGAAGGTTTTGTTGATCCTAATAATGTTGGAAAGATATGCAAGCTTAAGAAATCTATTTATGGGTTAAAGCAAGCATCTCGGAGTTGGAATATTTGTTTTGATGAGGTAGTCAAAGGGTTTGGCTTCCGTCAGAATGAAGAAGAACCTTGTGTTTACCAGAAGGTAAGTGGGAGCGCTATTGTGTTTCTGATCTTGTATGTGGATGACATGCTATTGATTGGGAATGATATTCCTATGTTGCAATCTATAAAGACTTCACTGAATAATAGTTTTTCTATGAAGGATTTAGGTGAAGCAGCATACATCTTGGGAATTAAGATCTATAGAGATAGGTCGAGAAGGCTAATAGGATTAAGCCAAGACACATACATTGACAAGGTGTTGAAACGGTACAACATGGAACAGTCCAAGAAATGGTTCTTGCCTATGTCACATGGTATGCACTTTAGTGACAAGCAGTGTCCTTCATCATATGAAGAGCGCAACTGCGTGAGTAAGGTTCCATATGCTTCGACCATTGGTTCCATCATGTATGCCATGATATGTACTCGCCCAGATGTCTCATATGCTCTAAGTGTTGCGAGCAGGTACCAAGCTAATCCGGATGAACCTCACTGGAAGCTTGTTAAGAACATCCTAAAGTACTTACGAAGGACTAAGGATGTGTTCCTAATCTATGGAGGTGAGGAGGAGCTCATTGTAAACGGTTACACCGATGCTAGCTTCCAAACCGACGGGGATGATTCACTATCTCAATCAGGTTTTGTGTTCACAATAAATGGTGATGCAGTTAGCTGGAAAAGTTCCAAGCAGGAGATGGTGTCTGATTCTATAGCAGAAGCCGAGTACATTGCAGCTTCTGGTGCTGCAAAAGGAAGGTGTTTGGTTGAGGAGGTTCCTCATTGAGCTTGGTGTGTTTTTGAATGCATCGAACCCATTGAATTTACATTGTGATAACAATGGGGCGATTACACAGGTTAAGTAGCCTAGGGATCACCAGAAGAACAAACATGTACTCCGAAAGTTTCATCTCATTCGAGAGTTTGTGAAACAAGAAGAGATCAAATTGTGCAAAATACATACAGATTTAAATGTAGTAGATCCTTTGACAAAGGCTCTTCCACAACCTAAGCATGAGGCGCACATGAGGTCTATGGGGATTAGACATCTAAGAGATTAACTCTAGTGCAAGTGGGAGACTGTTGGGAATATTCCCTAGAGCTAATCATGTAGATGATGATATTCCGATTGTATCCATGATTAATAAAGTGTTTATTGAATATCCATTATAGACAACTTGTATTGATTGGCGATTATGTGAATTGTATGTAGAACTCATTTACTTGAATGGTTATTCTAAAATTGTCCCTGGTCGGCATTCTTGTGAGAACACACTTGAATATTAAACTAGCACATGTATTAGTTGATGGCTATGTTTCACAAGTCATGGACATGGAGATGTCAAACTAATAATGTGGGCACATGTGAGACATGTAGACTGGACTAACCCGACATGAGAAAGTCTCTATTCACGTCATGTACGTTATGTCCTTAGACCTAAGAATGTGGTATGTAATCAAGATGTAAAACGGCCTACTTATGGACTATCAAACGCTGCTCCGTAACTGGGTAGTTATAAAGGTGGTCTTCGGATGGTCGGGACGCATGCTATGAGACATAGACAATCAAGATGGAATTTTCCCCTCTCTACGCGAGAGAGATATCACTGGATCACTCAAGTGATTGGATCAACAAATGCATGGCCGTGCTTGGGTTAAGTGTTAACCCACGAGTTGAACCATATATCGAGTGGCAAAGGGAATAACTTGTATGTGGTTGTAGTGGTTCATCTGATATGATCTTTGCGTGCACATAGGAGTTTTCATGCCTTGCTAGAGGCCACTGTCAACTATTGGGCGAGTAGGAGTACTCGGCCCATGTCAATGTGTGCGTGAACCCATAGGGTCGCACGCTTAAGGGGTTGGAAGCCTAATTCGGGTTGGACCTGAATTAGACAAGGCTTAGGGTTACTAATGGGCCTCCAACTCGTGAGCTCATTGGGACGCCTATATAAGCAAGGGGTAGGGGCGCGGTCAGGGTGACACACGCCTTTGGCGTGCCGCCGTCGCCCTCCCCACGCTCGCGCCTTCTGCTCCTCACGGACCTAGCAGTCCGGAGGTGCATCGCTTCTTCCCTGCACGTGTGGGATTCCTCGGAGGTGCTACATCTGGAGCACTCGGACGAACCGCACGAGAGGATTGAGGTGACGGACGACCACACAATTGCACTGCCTGCTGCGACACGTATGACTACATCAAGTCGTCTTCCGCTGCACCTACGTGGCTAGTAGTAATCCCATAACCTGTAACTAGTTGTAGATCCTGGTTTATGAGGTCAAAAAGTTTTGTTTTTCTGGCTACTGTAGCACCCTCATAATCCAATACTATCTTCAACCATTTTGTCCAACTTCCATGTCAAATTCTCTTTCTGTATGTTCCGCTGGACTTCAGGCGAGACTAAATCCTCCTTTATCACTGTGGATTGACTTTTTGTTGTATTGTCATCAGATGGCTCAATAGTAGTGTTAGCTAGCCCAACTTCCTCTCCTTTCCTTCCAACTGAATCCTTATCCATCAGTAACTTTGAACTGACAAGATGTTGTGTTATTCTCTCAGTCATGTATACAGGAGGTATGAGATCTGGTTGACATACTGATTTGCCTGGATCAAAGAGCACTTTCTTTGCAGCAACGAAAGAGTCTTCACTAGTCACCTCTGGTGGGCAATGCCATGCTGTGTGCAACTTGTCACAGTATCGTGCAAGTATTGGTCCAATGCTGCTTGCTATTTTAATCGCTATATCATGGGAAAGAGTAGCGATATCAGGGTTGAAACTGCATGACCTAGGAATACATTTGATGGGCAATGTTGTAGACCCCCTGGCAGCTTCTGATGTTGTAGCACTTGTCAGAGAAATAGGTTGCTTGATGTTCTTCAACTGCAATAGTATATCAAAAAAATATAAATTGCTATGTAACGTGCAGACTACAAACATGAAAAATGTTTTGAACAAAATGTAGATGTGTGCAGGGGAAATTTTATCGGTAATCTCCTGAAGATGCACTCATTGACATCCTTAGCATCTAATGTTTCAAAAGCTTTGACCATATCTATTGACCAAAACTTGAGACGTGGGACAACCTCGTGATTAGTATGATTTGGGATGTCTATCTGCTCAAAGTATATTATCTGTAAAATAGAAAAGGTAGTTAGTTGAGGGGGTAAATCACAACTCATTTTTTCAATGTTAGAAAATGTAGGAAAAAACCAAAAGTAATTGAAGTTAGGAATGCATACCACAAGTGTGAGAATGCAACCACCGAGAGTTGTACTTGATGTTTTTGCCACTGATCTTTGATATGAATCAATGGAGTTTGTGAGTTTGTCTAGCACAACACTGCACCAGTCAAATGAAGAGATATCTTCTGGAGACTCTATAGCTAAATAGTAATCTGTACTGATGCAATCATAGCTAGTAGGACAGAGAAAACATCCTGTGGCAAAGAGTGTGAAAATCCTCTTAAATTTGTCTCCAACAAGATCAGGAGTGATTAATGCTTTGAGCTCATTGATATTTGGAGTATTCCCTCTACACTTTGTTTCAGCAGCAATTAGTTTCTTGAGTTTGCTATCACATTTCTTCACTATAGCTGTTCCACCAATGGGAATACCAAGTATTGCACGAATATAGTGAGGAGTGACTAAGAATTTGGAGCCATCAGATAATTGGATAGACCTTGACTTGACATCAAATTGTTTTGCAACCCACAAACATATGCCTCTGGGCACCGAATCACATCGAATATCAAGAAGGTGATCAAACCCAATACTCTTAACCATCCTTCTTTGATCATCTATTAGAAGCTTTGCAACAACAATGAACTTGGGTAGACTCAATTTTGTTGAGAATGTCTGTAAAAGAAAACATAAGACAGAAACTAAGAAACAATGAAAACAAAAGAGAGATAATATTGAAAAAATGGTCTGGACAGGAGAAAAAAGTGCTTTCATAGGGTTCAATTTCTCTTACATTGGAGTATACATTCCTCAAAGTGTACTCTGGTTTTATTGTGGATGTCAATATCTTAGATTCCATTAACTATGGCTTTGTTTGACCTACAAGGCGATGTGTTAGAATGACACATAGAGACTGCGATTTACAAAATATAAGTTTGAAAAAAAATAAAAAACCATACACAATTTGGCAAAAAGACTTTACACTACCAGGTTATGAAAATCTTTTTTATTCAAAAACTATCACATTACACACTCTGTAAGCTGAGGTTTAAATAAAACTTTCTACTACTACATTGAAAACTTTATACATAGAATCTATAAACATTGAACCAACAGAAAAAATATAGCAAAATTTGGAGAGTAGACCATCACGTTAGAAACTTTATATTGATAGGTTAAAAACTTTAAGTAATGACACTAAAATCTTTACACCGCTAGACTAAAAACTTTATGGTTTTATAAAATATTATATTATTAGGATTACAAACTTTGAACTGTGACATTATGAAGTTAGAATTGCTAGGCTCAAAACTTTACAAGCAGAACTAGTATAGAAAACTTAAAATTATGACATTAATAACATTATACTGATAGGGTCTGAACTTTATATCGGCAGTAACAAAAAGTTTTTAGTTATGAGATTACCATCTTTGTACTGCAAAGGGTTGAAAAAATTTGAACTATGATAGTATAAACTTTATACTATAAAAGTAATAAACTTTAAATGTATTCTGAAACATCAGTTTACAAGTTTATGAACATATGCTATACCAAGGCATTGGGAAGTCACAATTAACACAGATACTGTGAACATATATGATTTTGAATGTATTTATGGGCAGAGTAGAAGAAGTTTGACCGACCTGAAACCTTATAGTGATTTACATTTGACATCAAGATTAGCTAAAGCGATGCTTTATTTTGGACTATGGATGTGTCTCTTAATACATGGCAATGTTTTCTGAAACATAAGTGGAGCTATTTGCATGCCTGCCTGCAAAAATGCAGATGGATGCAGAAGCTGGGCTAGCAAGCACACACCAAAATAAAAGCTCAGATTCAGTCCCCCTTCATGCTGTCATAATTGCCTCTCTATCTGTCCACTATTATATGATCCAGTAAAAAAGAAATGAAATGCTAGATTGCACGGTATAAGTTTCAGAGACAGAAATTTGTCTGAGCTAACTGGACACTACAAATAGTACAGATCAAAAAAAATTAAATCAAAGACTCAACCGGATCTAATGACGCATGTCTTGGAGGTTTAGAAAAACAAAGCAGCCATGACTGAGATGTTGAGAAATGAGATGGCACCTACCTAAATCTGGATCCAAATCTGGGAACAGCACGAGATCTTCTGGAGAAAAACACCAAAAAAAAGTAGATTCCAAAATCAGATTTGGGGTTCCCTTTGTACTCCTCACCACAGCACTCCTGTAACTCTCTTCACTGCACAAAAGTGGTTCAGATCAGCATCCCACGCCCTACAGGAAGGTTGGGGTTCAGAAAAAAGAGAGCAGGCATGACTGACATGTTGAGAAATGAGATGGCACCTACCTAAAAACTGGATCCAGATCTGGGAGCACCACGAGATCTTCTTGAGAAAACACCAAAAAAAGTAGGTTCCAGATCAGGGATAGGGTTGCCTTTTTGCTCCTTCACCCAAGTGCTCCTGCAACTCTCTTGACTACATGGAGGTGGTTCAGATCAGGATCCCATGCCCTACAGGTAGAAGATCGATGGGTAGGTGGTCTGCACTACTCTGCGATTTTGCCTGGCTTCCACTCCACTGTTCTGGGGTTTGCTCACCTATCTCTAGACTTCTGTGTCCTGTGGGAGAGATGCAGAAATGGGCTCTGGCTAGACACTGGAGAAACCCACAGAGAGAGGGGTAAAAAAGAACAAGCTCAGAAATGAAAAGTGAAAATGGCCAGAAAGACACTAAATATGGGCCCAATCTGAAAGAATATAAAAAATGTATTAAATCAAAGATGTCCATTTCTTTCTTTCTTGTTGGAGGGTCCAGGGGAGCCGCTCCTCCGCATCTGTAGGCGTCCTCTACGCCCCCGATCTCCAGGAAACACCACCGCCGCCGGGGAGGGTGACCACCAGAAAAAGAAAAAGGAAAATAGAGATCCATAGGTTAGCCATCAAATCATTTGAATCGCACGTAAAAACAAAATAAAAAAGGTATGAATTCTGCATGCTTGACACCTGTTTTTTGTTTGCATCTCAGTAGGTCTATAAAAATGTAGCTCAAGTTCTTCTGTGCCTTTTTCCCCAACCCATCCTTGCGATTTTGTTGTAGCACAGATGAAAAATTGTGTTCCTCACATTAACAAAATTGCATGCTTTAGAAAAATGATCCAACAATCAGTAATGAAAAAGAACTTATCTAGTACATTACTGCGCATCTTGATGACAGTATCATATAGGTAGTAAAAAATTGGCAAAAAAGAAGCAAAGAAAGATGCCACATGCACATCACATGTCATTGCTCCATGATCCAACAGTTTTAAATTCAAATATTGTCTATTACATCAGAATGTATAATAATGCCACACAAAAAATGGAAGAAACACATTTGAAAGCTAGCACTTGGTGTGTTAGTCTGTGAATGCCCACATTCATCTTGTGCACTTGACATATACAGATCATGAACTTGGGGTTTTCATATAAGAGCCCTGAAAAAAAGAACAATGCAGTCAGTTTTAAAAAACACATAATGACCTTGCATTTTTTCAAACAAGAGACCTAAAAAAACCATAGAACCAATTGAAAACATACATGTTTGCTAATAATTGAGAAATGTATGTCTTGCAGATGGATGGGCAATGCAACAAGCAACTTCTTGAGGAATGTAGGAGGATGAAGATTGTGCAATCACAATCTATGGAGGACAGATTTGTACATATCTTTCTAAATATGAGGCTTGATAGACAAGAAAGGGAGTCAGCAGCAAAATTAGCTCAACTGGAGGCTGCCTTGACTACAAGGGAACCAAGCGTTGTTTGCCAACACAAACAGCATGCTTGACTTGAATCAGGTGTGCAAAGAAAGTCCTCATAAAAAAGTATTTGCATAGCTTTTCATTTTGTTATAAAAATTGGCACAGTTAAACACTACTACAATGTCCATAAAATAAAATTCAATGCTTGTAATGGTGAATTAAAGTGTTGTATGCTTACAAAGCAAAAATGGTTTTTGAAACAAGACATATGAATTGTTCATCTAAAAATATTAAACATTTTGTGCAGGCTTTGTCCACTGAATGGTATGACATGAGAGAGAGTGGTATTGCATCAAACCCACAACAAGTGGACAGGGCACCAATTACAGAGCATGCAAGGGGTGCTGGTTTCCAGAACATGGCCACCAGCAATGAAAAGACTCGCACAATGAGTATTGATTTGAACCAGGTGCATAGTTTTTGTCAAAAATGTCATTATTAAGTTTTTTTACTAAAGAGATAATGTCAGGTGCATAGTTTAGAAAAGTCAGATTCTGCTATGTGTTGTTTATGTATGCTCTTACCTAGCTTTAGTAACATTGATAAAAGTTAGATAGCTGGGATGTAGGCCAAAACCTAGAACCATATATGTGTGATCAGTACCCATATTCAGGATATTATCTTAACTAATGTAACATAATCATATTTACATGTACGCAGATATGTAAATAATCTGTCTAAACCTAGCTCAGCTGATTAGAGGTGCAAACTGTCATATTCCATCTTTAGCTTACAATATTTTACTCAGAAATCAGGAACTAGACAACAAATGTAAAATGTCTATAGAGATGGACAAGCAAAAATGTTTTTGTGAGCCTTTTAAAAAAGGTAGATAGTTGTTTGGAAGATAGACATTCAACTTTTGCATATAATTACAAAAAAAATACTATGTAGCATAAAAACTTATTTTCTGTGAAGATCAGAGACTTGGTGCCGATCAGGAAATAAATAAGAGGCATCAGTATGAAGTACCAGAAAGTAATGTTGGGCTAGAAGGCAGTCATGAGGAAGACAATAATGAAGCAAGTGTTCAGCAAGAAGGCAACATTGAAGGAAATGAAGACATTAAGAAGTTGCTTGAAGAGTTGGAAAAGAAGTATCCATGAACACAGGAAGAGAAAGAGATGGACGGTATGTTTCGCAACGGCGAGTATCCATCAATCACTGAAATCATGTCTACCACTGCACCAACAGAAGGCATGGTGTTTCAATCTGAGAAGCATGCATTTCACTTCTTTGCGGTGTACGCCAAACGGGTTGGCTTTGTGATCAAAAGAAACACAAGCTACAGGGACAGCATAGGAGAGATAACAAAACTACTTATAGTTTGCAACAAGCACAGGAAGAACAAGGTTGATGATAATCCTGTGAAACGGAGGAGATCCGACTATATTGAAAAGACAGAATGCGAAGTAAGGGTTCAGTAAGAGCTTAGACCTGAAGGGTGGGTTGTTGACACAGTGAACCTGGACCTAACCATAACCTGCTACCATCACAATGGCTAACATGATTCATGAGGTGCCACAGGCATATATACGGCGCCGACAAGTCATTTATCTCACAGAGCAGTAGGGTGCCTCCCCGGAAGGTGATGACAATCTACAGATCCCTCAGAGGCAGCTTCAGAAACATCGATTTTGATGAAGTTCACATCAAGAATATAGCTGCTGTAGAGAGACAACGACATGTGAATAGGGACGTTGAAGACCTCTTGGAGTTGTTCAAAAAAGAGCAGACCAAGATTCTAGGGTTTTACTACTCCTTGAAGCTAGACGAGACTAATCGTACCATAGTAAGGAGTGTCTTTTGGACAGATCTGATAGGCAGGAAGAACTATGAGCTGTATGAAGATTACTTGTCATTTGACACCACTTTCAGCACAAACAGGTACGACATGCCGTTTGCTCCTTTCATTGGCGTGAACAATCACAGGAACACAGTGATCTTTGGTTGTGCTCTGCTAAAGAACCAGAAGGCTGATACATTTAACTGGGCCTTCAATGCCTTTGTGGATGCCATGGGTGGGAAGAGACCCATCAATATCATCACAAATCAGGATAAGGCAATTAGAAAAGCAATTTTGACTGTGTTCCCTGATGTGACGCATAGATTCTGTTTCTGGCACATACTTGAGAACATAAAGAAGAACCTCAAGACCTACTTTGCTGCTAGAGGAAAGATGGGTGCTATGCTATGGTATCTAATTAAGAATGCATTCACTCCAGCTGAGTCTGAGCAGGGGTGGCAAGAGATCATATCGCACCTAGACCATAAAGCTAAGGGCAACACCTATCTAAGGGAGCTCTATGAGATCATGGACCTTTGGGTGCTGGCGTACTTCAAGAACAAGCTCTACCCACTCTCCTCGATGACAGGAAGAAGTGAGAGTACAAACTCACTGTTCAAAAGTTATGTTCTGCGTAAGGACACAATAACAAAATTCTTTGAGCAATACCAGATTATTCAAGAGAAGAGCCTCAGCAAGTTAGACAGAAGGAGATACATCTCAGAAGGCACCGTAGGGGCAACTTGGTCCAACTTGCCGATTGAGAAAGAGGTGATGACTATCTTTACAAGACCAATTGTGTCTAAATTGCAGAAAGAGATGAAGAACAGCACAACATACAATGTGGAAGAAGAGATTGCTAGAACACATTTTCGTCTCAAGAGAGTTAGTAACTACGAGAAGGCTAAGTATGAAAAGCTTCAGTACGAGGTGAGTATTTCCAATGATGGCCAGCAATATAATTGCTCATGCGCAAAGTTCGAGAGAGACAGGCTGCACTGCTACCATGTCTTCAATATACTAATAAGGAAAGGGGTAACTAAACTCCCAGAACCTTTCATGCACAAAAGGTGGACAATTAACATGGATAGGAGGTTAGATGAGATGACAAGAACTCAAGGAGTGGAGCAGGGCCAGGCAACAGACGATGAGAGTTTGGTGCGCTACATTATAATTATGAGCAAAATTTCCAAGCATTGTGCGCAAATGTGCAAGGACGAGCAGTCAAGCCAATTGTCGATGATGGGGTTGACAGATTGGTGAAGAACATCACCAAGAAAAGGGGTTCAGTGGCTAGAAATGAGGATGCTAATGCTGCAGCTGCAACAGATAATGACGCAATGGATAACAGCCCACCATCAACACAGGTTGTCTACAAAGACTCACATGAAGCAAACACAACAAGTATGCCTCGTGGCAAAAGGCTCAAGCCAACACATGAGATCATAGCAATGCAGCAAAAGAAGAGGGCGCAGGTTCGGAGGTGCACTGTGTGCAGGTCAGAGACACACTTCAGGGATACATGTCCAAATCGGAATAGCACAACATGATTCGTCAAAGGAAAGAAAAAAGGAAATTAGAAAAAAGCATCTACAGAAAAATGAGAACAAAAGAAGCCACACTAAATTATTATTGTATTATTTAGTAATTTTAGTAATATTGAGTATTTGTAGTGCTTTGCAATAACACAAGGTAAAAAACACTGAGGCAGATGGACAGGTGATCAAAAAAGCTGGGGAAAACAGATACATGTACCAGAGGATATCTATTTCTCACACTTTATAGCCTGCATGATGGCACTAGTTGTTGTTTTGTTCACTGGATGTCTCAGAATATAGTTAATGATCTCTATGCGGTACTTGTCAATATGCTGCACACATTAATGATGATGTGAAAAAAATTCACTTGATGAATGAAAACTGAAATAAAAATATGGTAGCGTAAAGGGCACATAAAAAAAACCTTGGAACTCATCGGAGACGCTTTCCTACCAGCCCACACCTCCATATATTTTATCACAAAGATACCACAGTCGGAGCTGTCAAAAAAAAGAAGAAAAGGGCACACAAACTTTATATTTTGCACTATCACATTACAAAAACTTTGAAAAAGCTCTAACTCCATATACTTTAGAATATTAGACCTCAAAAACTTTAGGAGCATAGTTTATACTAAGGAAAATAGTATAAAAAGAGATTTTTACTACAGATCAGAAAATTTCATAATAAAAGCATTAATACAATCAATTACCACACTCTAAAACTTTGTTTTTATACTTTATTCTAGGTGCCTATATACAAGGTAACAATGACATAGAGTAGTGTTTGGCTTATGCATATTGCACAGTGAAAAATGAACCAATCCATTTACATTCTCAATGAAAAAAAAGAAGTAGCAGGGATATGTGGGTACATACTTGTTCGACTGTTGTGGTGTTGGGTGTGGAGAATATTAAAAATCATGTAGCTTGGGCTTGTCAAACATGGACTCATAAAGCTGCATAAAGTTGGACCACTAAAAATAGGGAGGAAGAGTGAGACATAAAATGCAAAGTCTTTTTTTGTAACTGCACAAGGATATAAAGATGTATAAAAAAACAAAAAATGAATAGAAAAAATAAGCCAAAAAGAAAAAAGGGGAATTATCTCACAATCTACTTTGAGTTCTTTACAGCCCCAGTACTCATCTTGCATGAGTTCAAAACATCAAAGCGATGGTCTCTGAGGTCAGCAACTAACAGCCACCAATGTTTATCTTCAAGAACAGGCATCATGACCTAAGTGTTGTTGACAAAATATATATTGAAGTTAAGTCGTAACAAATATTTAAAATGAAAAAACATGATCGCTTGACTAACCATGTCAAAGTTATCCATGTGAAAGTTACATTTGTTAAGCACATATTCCCTTGCTGCAGAAAGCTTAACTTTCTTGACTTCCTTTAGTTTATCCTATCATGCTCATATAGAACATCATATGTGAGGAGAAAAATAAAGGAAAAGCATGGAAAGAGCACATGATTGAAAATGTGTAACATAGGGGCAAGTGTGGATTTGTAGAAAAAATTTTGAGGGAAAATATGAAGCTAAAAACTTACCACAATATCAGATGTCAAGAAACACTTGGTTGTTTATTGACATGGGTGCACCGAGTTGTCAGTGTTCATTGCTTCACAAAACACATTCATCGCAAAGTTACTGACCCATCCCTTTGCTTTAAAAGATGCTTGAAGATCATCTTGAGTAATAAAGAACCGCCCAATCTCAGTGATTATGTTACTGTATTGCAATAGGAGAAAAAAACCAAAATTAGTGATGCAACATGGTTGGTCAAAACACAAAAAAAGCCCAAAAAATGAACACAAAAAGAAACAAAGCAATACTTTGCTTGTTCTAGCTAATAAGATTAGATATAACCTATGATACACAAACCATACCAATAGAAAGTTTCGTGGTTTTATTAATTAGAGCATTTCAAGATGAAGCTAAAAAATTGGTTTAATCAAATTTTGTGTTTTCCTAGCTGAAGATATCAAATGCACAACACAATGCATATCTTCCCCCAAAGAAAAAATGTCACCACATATCTTATTGTACACAACGTAAAAGCTAGAAGCAAACCGAAACCTATGAGCCCACTTAAAAAAACAAAAACCAATGGAGCGGGTTAGCTAGATACCTCTGTGGCTGATTTCGATTAGACGAACGTCTGGTTGCCAATTCATATAATTTAACCTGAGATGGGGATAGTTCAATTTTCTTCTGGGGATTGTTGTAGAACAAGTCTTGTGCACCTAAATGAACTGAAGGTTTCTGAGCACGTTTCCTTACAAACTGTTCGGATGACTTCCTCGCTTCATCAGCAATAGCAAAGTACATGTGGAAAAAAGAGTTCAAAAGTAAAAAGAGTAAGTTATTGTGATTGCATAAAAGATATGTTTAAGAAAAAGCAAAGTTTAATGTATCAATCATGAAAACCTATAGAAAAGCTAGTGTTGCTTACCAGCAGGATGAGGCATGGATTGCACGCTTGGTGGGTCTATCTCAGGAGTTACATCATCTACTTGATACTTGCTTGCACTCAGTTTTTCTAAATAATCCAACTCTTTCTTATTTATTCTTCTCTTTTTATTAGCCTTGCTGCTATCAGAACCAGACCCAACATCAATCACTTTTCCTAAGTTACTGATTGCACCAATTTCCCTCTTCCGAGTCTTTGATGGAGCTTTTTCACCTTCAAAATAATCAGGTACAACCTCTCAAAGGAAATTTGAAGTAATGACTGGTCCTGGAAGGGGAAAAAGTAAATACAAAAACAAATAAAATATCAGATTGAGTCATCCCCAAAAAGGAATTGAAAAAAAAAGAAATGGAAGACTATTATGCATACCTTGAACACTAGAACCAGAGTGGTTCTTCCCCTTCACATTAGAATTTATATGGCTCCTGTACACAAACAAACTCAATTGTCTATCACTGCTAGGAACACTTTCAAAATTTGGAGTTGTGTATGAAAATGGTTGAGCATAGTTAATAGTTCCAACTGGTGTATAATCACTATGGATTGTCCTACATTCTGTGTCCGTAGCATGTTGCCCTCCCTGTTTATCAACTATGATATTGTGGACATCTTGTTCAACATCATTCATACACTTTGGTGTGCTCATAGAAACCTGAACAACAGGATGACCACCTCGGCATATAGTTTTACCAAACCTAGCATCCACATCATTAATCGCATGCTTTGGTAACCACACAGAAGGATTAGCATCAGTGTTTTTCACGTCCACCTGTAGGTTCGTCCTGCCCAACGTCCACTGTTTTGTACTTGTCCTTATCTGCACCTCCTAAATTTGACTGAAGCTCATTCTCAGTGTTGCTTATGGTCTCTCTTGTACTCTGTCCAGGAATTTCATAGGAATCATGAACTTCTGCAGCTTCACTACTGTTGTTTCTGCCCTCAATAGTACTCATCATTCCTCTACCTACACTCTTGCTGGTTCCACTAAGCATGCCTTCATGGAGTTGTTTCTTCCCTTGACTGGTTCCACTAGAAATGTCATCAACTTGCTCATGCGCTATGACATTGTCAATACCTAGATCAACAGTATTATTGACATCCTTTGGAGTGCTCAAGGAAGGTTGAACAACAATATTAAAGCCTCCACATTTTTGTTTAGGCCAGTGTCCACATTATCATTAAGATTCTCTGGTTCACTAACAGAAGGCTGACCAACAGATTTATCACCTCTGCTTGTGGTTTTGTCCTTGCCAGTGTGCTCTTCTGTGTCCATTTCCTTGTCTGTAGCTTCTTCATTGTACTGGATATCATTTTGTACAGGAATTCTGTTGGATTCAAGAACAATCATAGCTTTCCTGCTGCTCTTTCTGCCCTCACTAGTTCTAGTTGCACTAGGCATTCCTCTAGTTACACTATTTCTGGTTCCACTATGCATGCCTGCATCAAGTTGTTTTTTTGCCTTTGTCGTTGCACTAGACATAACTTCAACTCTTGATGTATTCATTGCCCTACTTCTACTATGGGTACTGACCCCTTGAGGAACTTCAGTACGCACCTGAACAGGTGTTGTAGCAACACCTTGACTGTGCATGTGGGCAAATGTGCCTGGAGCACTAGATGTTCTTGGCATATCAAAAGTGCTAGAACCACCACGATTTTGTGATCCGTTCCACAAGAATTCAGCCATGGGACACAATTGCCTAGAAACAACAGGTTGGATCGTAGAAAGGGATGCTGCCATGATGTCTTCATAAAAATTGCTGCACAAATCTCTGATTTGACTCCGTACCTGTGAATCAAGTAAATACAGGGAAAAAGAAAGTTTTAAAAAGGGCAAAATTACTTGATGAACAAAAATAAATAAATAAATTGAGTAATTATATTGGACTGATCACTGTGTCTGGCTGAGTTCAGCTCATTGTGTGGTGCCAAATTCTATATGAAACTCTCAACTTGTACAGGCAATCTAGCAAAGCTCGAAGATGATACTGAAGTAGATACAAATGGGGTCTCAGTTGGGTCCTTAAGCTGTTAAAACAAAAAAGAACATAGAAAATGTAAAGCAATTTGAATATTTCTAAAGAAAAAATCAAATAAATAGAGTTACTACTCCTAGACAGTCTTAAAAATATTACATTATGAACTTGAAATGGTAAGTTGTAAATTTCAAATTCTAAAAATTGTAAACTTAAAGACTATGACATTATAAACTTTATAGTGCTAGGTTGAAAACTTTACACATAGAAGTTCTAGTACTTTGAACTATCATATTAAAGGTTTTGTAATGATAGGTTGAAAACCATGAACTCAAAACTCATAAACTTTCCATTAGTAAAGTTCAAAAACTTTATACACATAAAAAAGAGAAAAATAAAATTGATATCGAACAACTTTGCACTCCATTATTTATAATTTTATATTAAAACAGTTTAAAACTTAGTACTCCTAGTCACAAAACTTTATCCATAACAAAGAAATGTGTAGAAAAAATCACATACAACATCTGCAAAAAAGTTTTAAAGAAAACAGACCTCAAGGTGCCCAAAAGTATCATCTGCACTATTCCCTTCCAATTCCAAGTACTCATTGATCATACGATCATTCCAAATCTTAATGCGCGACCAATCTTCACGTAGCATGATACCTGGTGCCTTGATGTATTCAAAGTATGCAAACTGTGTACACAAAAAAGTATGTGTGAGTTTGAAACATTGACAAAGAATAAAAAAGACAGCAGGTTTGAAAAGGGAGTAAAGATACAGAATTAAAAAGTAAGAAAAATAACTCACCACAAGCACAATGATGCAGCCACACAATGTAGACAAATTTTTCTCCACAGCAATAGATTTCTGGAAGTCATCTATGCCTTCAACTAACCAATCCAGAATGAAAAAACTCCAGTCATACCTGGGTATATCCGTAACAGAAGCAACTGCAGAGTAATATTTTTTGCTGGGTCTCAGGTAGCTCGTAGGGCAAAGAAAGGTTGAAAGGGATATGAGCATAAACAGATGGACAAACTTATCTCCCGTCAGCCCCGGGGTGACCAAAGTGATGAGGTGCTCAATAGTTGGTGCAACTGTGGTGGTTCCGGTGTCAGTTGCAATGATTTCTTTTTCTGGGACTAGAAGCACTGTCTCTGACTTTCCATCCACCAAGAGGGACTCCTAGGATCTGATATGTGACAAAAGCATTCAGTTCAAAACTTGATCCATTATCCATTCTCACTGTTCATGTGGGTACATCAAATCTAAGCGCCAGCATATAAGCAATTGATCTCGGTGCTTTAGTGCAGTCAAAGTCCAACAGGCTGCCAAAGCCACAAGACCTCACAACAGCTCTTTGTGCACCAGTCAATTTTTTAACAAATTTACTATACTTCAAACAACTTATACTTGTGCTGAAACTCTGTCAAAAAAATAAAGGAACAATGTAAGCTTGTATTATTTGACGTCATTGTGCTGACAAACTAACCGACAGTATGACAATATTTATACATTGATATCTAAAACACAATATTACAGTGGTACTAACTAATTTTTTAAAGAATAAAGATGCAAAGAAATGCATAAAAGTACATGGAGGTCACTGGAGAGAAGATGAGGTGTGATAATCACATACCTTCTTCGCCATTTGCTTTGGTAAAAAACACTGGATCAAAGTGAGAGCCGGAAAAATAGGAGACAAAAAGTGTGTAGAATTCCTTATAGGACCTCAGAACCTGTCAACAGACTAGAAACCAAATTCTAAGGTTTTTTCTCTTCATTAAAATCGTAAGTAATCTACAGAACTAATGACTAACTAGTACTGAAAATATATTAACAAAAAACTATACTAAATATGTACTGAAATTAGCAAGAAGAGATTTACTGACAAAAAACTAATACTGAAAATATATTTACAACAATTTACTGAAACTTCTACATGCCGATGCTTGTCACCCAAACGGTAAGGGCTGGGTATGCCGTGGCACGATGCCTGAATCCAAATAATGTGTGCAAAAAGGTACTTTATATTAAAAGAGTATTGAACTTAGTTTGTACATACAAGGACAAACATTCACTAAAAACAGATGTAATTACTACGAGTTGAGAGTTTCATAGAGAACTGACATTGTAATTACTAGCAACGGACAGAGGACATTGTTTACATGGACATTTGTTTACATTGCATCAGTCTACAAGTTCATAACTGACCGACAAGAATAGTACCCTGAATTTGTGCATGTTCTATTTTGCGATTAGCCATTAGGCTGATGCACCAAAAAACACTCAAAACCATTGCATTATGTTACTGCTATCTGTTTGATACACAGAACTAACTGACTCTGACAGCATTAAGCCAATGCCAGATTTATTGGTAAGACCTGAATATATGCTATTAGTAACTGCAAACACTAACAAATTGTTAAACTGAAGGGGGAGTAACTGAAATTGAAGAATTGAACTAAAAATCAAAGAGGTGAAAATAGAATTAACTCAAATAAAATTACCAGAAACTATCAGTTACAACTTTGCATCGTCATAACATTGCAACTGTGTAACCCTAAATTAGCCATATCGAATCAACCAATGTCGGGTTGTGTGACCAAGCAGAGCAAAAGGGGGGAGGGGCGCACGTACCTCTAGGAGCTGCAAAACCCTAGTGGCCGCCACCGATGACGACGACGACGTCCACGTCCTCGCAACAGCAAGAACACCAGTGACCAATGCTGCAGCCGCTGGATGTCGCACAACAACAAAAGGATTGGTCGATGCTGCTTCCCTTCCTCGTCCACGGAACCTAGACTCCGCCTCTAATTGAAAAAAACACGAAATACATCGAATCGAAATCGATATCCACCTCGAATCGGAAACACGAATCGAATCGGAAACGATTAGAACAAAAAAACCTTCGCGGAGAATGCCGGGGACGACGGGAGCTTCAAAACAGCACGAAAAAAGGGGGGAAATGGTGCAGCATGATGCGTGGAGCCCTCGAATCCGGCGCAGGCCGCGGCGGCGAGAGAGGATCCGCCGGCGCATTGGGTAGGAGAAAGAATTTTCCGCCGAGAAATCGCCGGACTGACGAGGCGCGTTGAGTGGGGAGAAAGGGAAAGGAGAAGGGGAACGGTCGAGCGGAAGGGGAAAGGGGGCTGTTTGAATTATTTTAATTTTTTTCACCATAGACGGACGGCTCACGGACAGAAAAACGACAACAAAAGCCAGAAAAGGGAAGGACGGGGATGGGCCATAGACGCACATGCTCTTAAGAGCACGCGTACACTAGCAGTAGAAATGGCGCGCGTACGCCAAATAGCCGATGGGGGGAGCTGCAAAGAGCTGCTGGTTGCGTACCTCATCGCACGTGCTCCGCCATCCGATCCGCTCGCGCACGCCACCATCTCTGGGCGGGTTTTCCCCTCATGTCTCCGTTGCTTCGGTGATGGCCTCCACCTTGGTTGGTTGGCTGTGGAAGGGGTCAAGCTCCAGAGAGGACCATGGCGGAGAGAGATACAGGCGCCGAGGCGTACGCGCGAAGTAGAGAGGCCTGCGGGCGGCGCGGTGGTTTGGCGCATGCTCGCCGCAGCGGCCGCGTGGAACGAGAGACGCCGTTCTTGTTCGTGAGGAAGGGTCGGAAGATGAAGTGGCCGCTGTTGCCTGTTGGACGGCCCGATGGAAAATACGGGGCCACGTGGCAAAATGCATTGCCCGCGCGTATGGTGCAAAATTCGTACTATTAAAGATTAAAGATTGGCAGATTGTCCTGTCGTGGCGTCATCGTCATCGTTGTCTGACTCGTCATCGGGACGGGCACCAATCTTCCAATCCATTGGCACCCGTGGTGAGTGGTGACAGCGGAGGGCTCCGGCGACCTGCCCGGCGCCATCAGTCTGGGCCTTATTGGTGGAGCTTAAACAACCAAGGCGACGTACGAGTACATGCGGTAGGTCCCGGCGTGGGGCTGTTCATCTGCCTGATTCAGCGTCCAGGGCTCCAGGCCTCCAGGGACCAGAGGCGGACCAGACCCGCTTACACTACAACTTTGGCACAGGGCATGTTCCCATTTGTTTGAAAAATATATAAAAAATAAATTTTAAAATCTGAGATCTTAAAATATATATTTGTGCTCTTAAACGACCTCAAATACAAAAGTTAATAAACATAAAAGATTTGGATCTATTGAGTTCTATTTTAATATAAAGTTTATCTTTATCTGTCTTTATTTGAAAAAAAGTTATGAATTTATTTGTCCACAGCTAATTTGAAGGATTAATATCTATGTAAACCTAATAGAAAATCAACAACTTAAATAGACTGCTAATGTGTTGTCTTTGTGAGTTCAAAAAAACATGGAACTGAGTCGTATGCCCCATGCAAGCTGAGATGCGAACGAACACACAACCCATGACATAAGTTGTGCAACATCAACAAAGATTTACCAGGACCAAACTCGAGAACGAGAATGGTGAGAGCGAGAGACTCGGGCATCAAGATAATATACATAGCCTTTTCGCGGACCTCATCGGTCTCCCGCAGTCAACACTCAACACACGCCATTGCTCCAAGTGATTACTTCCATTTGGACCTCCCTGATCTGATATTCTGATTGATCCCCTCCCAACGGCATCAATTACGTACCGATTACTGCTACCATTCGGCGGCCAGTAATTGCACGCTTCCTCCCTGATTAATCCCCATCAACTGACCATATGCTTCCGGCAAAGCAGCACTCTATTCCACCTGGCCCTTCCCCTGTCAATGTGCTTGAGATGGTTTGGTGGCGCCTGATTGGTCGACGGGTACACAACGGGTGGAAAGGTATTTGTAGTAGGGCTGGAGGTAGCCCTGTCCTGAACTGGACGTGGCGCGCTCCCGCGGGTGCGCCGGCGTAAGGATTTAGGTCTGCACGCGGCTGTGTCGATGGTGGCCCGTGGCCAGATAAAAAGTACGGAAATCGAAGTCGTGAGGATGGATAATATAACAACACAAACTAATTATCACATTTTGGGTAAATTTGGTTCGATTTGGGTATTTATCTCGGTAATTTAATTTGTAAAAATTCAGAACCGAATAGAAAAGCGAATATTTTGATTTAGATATTTTCAGTAATTTTGGTTCTGTTCTCAGTATTTTGTGCCTAAGGTGAGTTGACATATTAAAATTTATCAAACTAACTAAAACTTGTTAGAGATGACCTTAGGGTGCTACTTCATCATGCCACACATGACTACTTCATCATGCAACATATGGGACACTACTAATTTTAGGTCTAAACCTAATCAAACCTTTTCTTTTTAGAATTATATAAGTATAAATTCATATGCTCAACATGTATACTCGGGTCGTCTAGAAATAGATAAAGTCACCACTTGTGCCAAGTCGAATATACCGGGGTAAGTATTTATAAGCATCAATGCTTTTTATTTATATTTGGTTATTAAAATTTAGAATCTTTGATTCTTATTATAAGAGGGTTGATGAAGGTAGTACTCCAAGGATTGCTTGTCCATGTAATTCATTGAATTTCTCCCCCTCAATGTTCATTGTTCATAAGACGGTTTTTTTTACAACAATTGTTCATAAGAGGTTGGGCCTCTTGCAAAAGCTCTATGAGCTCCTCATCATCATTCGCTGACAATATAATTTGATGTTATATTAAGTAAATTTAATTTTCTACTAATCCAAACCAAACTTATCCATCTAAAAACATATATACCTATTCTCACGTATGAAAAAATAGAACAAGTTAAGAACCCAACCCGCTTTGAGCTACTATTAAAAAGTAGTACATCCAGTTAAGAACGCAACCCGTTGTATATATTTCAGAAGCCAAAGGCCGTGTCCATACATTCAGGGTCAGTCAAATATATAGAGAAGAAAAAAAAAACTAAAAAAGAGGAGCAAGAGATTCTGCGCTGCTGAAGAATGAAGACAGAGCTTGCACATCCAGAAGCATCATCCATCACAATTCACATGCCTCTAAACTAATCCATAATTAGTATACCCAGTCTGGCTTCAACATCCTTAATTAAGCCCGACCAGGATCGCATATACGCCGATTAAACCATACCGTAAACACGCATGGTTTCCAATCTCAGAATAAAATACGTCTCCTCACGAGTACAGCATATTCGTTGCTTCTTGCTTGGGTTCAGAAGAATCAGAACTTGACATTGGCGTTCACAGGCGACCGCCGAGAGTGAGCGCGGCCTGCAGGTCGAGCCGCCAGAGGTAGCTGCCGGCGGCGTCCAGCCGCCACACGTCGCAGGGCGCCACCACGGAGAAGGAACCGACGCGCCGGGGGCTCGAGTGCCGGACGACGCGGACGCGGCAGGTGAACCCCGCGCAGGCGCCCCACGCCGGGAGGTTGCCGGCGAGCGCCACGGGTATCGCCTCCGCCACGTCGCCGTCGTCGTCCGCGGACACAGCGCGGACGAACGCGGCGTTCCTCCACGTGACGCGGCCCCACTGGTCCGACACAAACGCCGGGGCGTCGTCGGCGACGCACGCCGCGGAGAACGGCGGCGCCTCGCCGTCGCGCCACGTCGCGGTCACCTCCTCCACCGTCACGGACGAAGCCGCAGCCGCCGCGGGGCCGGGGCGCATCGCCAGCGGAGCGAACGGCCATGCCACTGCCCCCGCCGCTGGCGCGGCCACCTGAGACGACGGTACAGTCGCCGGCGCTGGCTCCTCTGTCGCAGCACCAGCAGCAGCGGCCTGCTTATCCTCCACCGGCGCCGTCACGGGCATGAGCGGCAGCAGCGTCGCGAGCTGGTGCTGCTGCGGCGGCGGCCGGGGTGGCGGCGGCGAGGAGTCCACGGATGTCATCCCCGACGAGGACGAGGACCGTGACGACGACGACTTCTCCTTGTCGCAGTGCTTCGTCCTGCAGTCGCCCGCATCCTGCGCCGCCGCAGGCGCAGGGGCTGCGGTCACCACCGCAGCAGCCGTGGCTGCCTTCTTCGTCTTCCGCCCCCTCCTCCCGCCTCCTCCGCCGCACACGGCCTTCCGCTTCCCGCCTCTCCCGGCCGCACCCACACCAACCGGCCCCGCCACCGGTGTCGGTGCCGCCGGCGCCGGCGCCATGGCCGCCGGCTTAGGTGCAATCGGGCGGAACTTGAGCATGATCCTCCCCATCTGCCACGCCGCGCCCGCCTGTTGCTGCGCCGCCGCGGCCGCGCCGTACCTCGGCGCCAGGCAGCACCATCCCTTCCTTTCCATCCCCTATCCAACTCGAGTCGGTATGAGTACGACACACTTCCTTCTACTTTCCCGGCGCTCGCACGATGGCACTACGGCAACAAGAGAGATAAGATACGACCACCACCCACCGGAACGGACGCCGACGACGGAGGACCATGGTCCGGGCGGAGGCCCGGCGCTTTTAATACCGCGCCTGGGGTGTGGGGGGGGGGGGGTGGGGGGGGCGGGACACGCGTCGCGCCACGTACGTGTCGAGCGGCAGAGGCGAGCCATCATTGGCCGGCCGCGCGCCACCACGTGGCGGCTGGCACGTGAAAGGCCGCGCCCCGATTGGGCGCGCCGCGCCAATGGCTGCCCTGGCACGCAAGCGCGCGAGAGAAAAATCAAACCCCACCACCTCGCGTCCTCTCGCTCGCTGGCGTGTGGGTCCCTCCTGACCTACCCCACTCGGACCAGGATAGATAGGGCAGCTCTCCCCGGCGAGGCGGCGACGTGTCCCTGCTGCTGTCCCACCCGTAGAGTGCACGGGAGCCTAGGCTTCGCGGACAAGTACGTAAAGGTCTGATCTCGCTGATGTGTGGGGCCAGAAACTTATGCTGGCCCAGGTGTCGGTGTCTGCGGGACTAGGGATACGGGAGGTAATGAAGTCACGGTGGACCGACGGGAGAAATCGATGGGCGAGATCATCGGGGAGTGGACAAATGGGAGCGCGCGGAGTGTGCCTGTGCTTTATGGTGGGGTCCGGAGGATGGGACACGTAGGGAGGTATGTGGGCCCGCCCACCGCTGCTTTATCTCCCTGGAAAAGTCCCGGCTACCAATATTCCACTAGCCCCACACAGGCACTTGGTATCTACCGATGGCACTCGTCACCGACCAGTGGGCCCAGAAGAGACCAATAGATTTCAGCTCTCTCCGTCTCTTGAAAAATATAATTCTCATTTGTCAATGTTCCAATCCAAATTCAACCAAATATATACAAAATAACTAATATCTATTATGCACCAATTTAATTGTATGGCAAAATAAGATAGGGATACTGTTGTATATAGGAAACGATAAAAAAATGATATAGTATTGGAGTTGTTCCTTGAGATGTGACAAAACAAGATAGAAATTGAGTAATTACTTGACTTCATGAAAAACAAGAGTTCAGTTTTAGACGAAATGGAGTAGTAGTTCTAAATGGGTGTTATGGTGCACAATTATTACTTAGTCTGCTGATTAGTTTTGCCATTTAGATACACCCCTTTAAAATAATACTTTATTTGTTTCCATTATTCATAAGCCTTATTAAAGTTCATACAAGTCTTCAGGTTTACTTTGATGGGTAATTACATTTATAAAACTTAGCGTATGTTGCCTATAGATATACAACCATGTACTAATCAAGTACATATATTGTCCGTAGTAATTCAATACAGTGGCTACTCTAAGGGGTGCTCATGACTAGATTTGGAGATATAAAGGGTGTTCTTATAAAGGTGTATTTAGTTTTATAAAAGGTGGAGATATAACAGTGAAAAATCTAAAAGGTGTTCTTATAAAAGGTGTATTTAGTTTTGTAGCCTATCTAGGCCGTCGTTCCTCGCTCAACAAGACTAGTCTTGTCAAGAATAGAGGGCAGATTTAATTTTTGGGCTAGGTTTGTCTAGCCTACCGAGCCATACCTTGCAAACAACGGCAAGCTAAAACCGTTGTCCGGCCAAAGCAAAGGAAAATATTCATAGTATAAAATCCATACAAATAAATTCTTTATCTTTCACACCAAGTTTTGTATCTTTGTCTGCAAGTTCATCTTCTAATTATGGTTCAATAAAATACTAAAAAAGATATCATCTGGTGCCCGTCATATACTCATGTCTACACTTTGAAATCTACGTAAGGAACATTTTTGTTTCTGTTTTATATTTCGTAAAAATAAATTGATCTACATAGAACTCGTATACAGTTTCTGAAAAAAAACATTACTGCTTTTCGAAGGCTCTCGCTTGTACCTACACGTACTCTGTGCGACCGTGCCTACTGCTACACGCAGAGGCAACCGTGTTTTGCTTGTGTTTGAGTTGTACAAATACAGGTGACCGTGTGGCGTGTGCGCGAAGCATAGCGGGAACTGAAGCAGAGCAGCTGGGCAGCGGGGACGTGAAGCGACGGCAGGCCGGGTAATGACGGGCGTATTACGAGGACGAATGGGAGCGCGGGAGGAGACATAATTGGTGCGGATCGGATTGGACTTGGACCTGATGCGCGCCGGACACCGCCCGGGACGCGTGGCCGGTCACACGCCCGGCCCGAATCGCGCTGCGATTGCGTCTGACGTCACCGCTGGCTGGCACAGTGGCGCCGGAGGTGAGACCGTCGTGTCGCGAGGCGGTCTCGCTCGCTGCTGCGACGAGCGCACCGAAAACGCAGAGCCCCAACCGGTTGGCCCGCCGGACGTTATCTCCAGCCGTTCAAATGGTTTCCCAGGTGCTTTATACGTCCGACTCGACAGGCCTGTTGACTGCTTTTCTGTTTGAATCGTATCGCGATTTCTCTTCAGCTGTTGATCTCGTTGCCGTCGTCCCTCTCTGTCGCTGCCTGCCTCTCTTCACTCATCTTCATTCTTTCTCAGATGTATCCCTTTGCCGTTCACTCCAAATCCGCCGCGCCCACTCCATCTTCTGTGTCGCTCTCTCCCGTCGTGCCCCTCTCTCTCCTCTCATCTCCATTCTTTCTCGGATCTCCCCCTGCACCGCCCATTCTCCATCTTCCTCAGCTCACGCGGCGGTGCTGCTGCAGACCCGTCGGCGCTCGTGGCTCCGCCTCCTCCGACCACCCCAGGCCATGCCGCAGCCACTGCTAGGCACGCCAGGGTCTGGGCTTGCTCCCGGTTCACTCTGAACTCCGCCGGAATCGACGAGCTCTTGTCCTCTGCTCTCCTCTCTATGTACAGAGAAGAAGGATGAGAAAATAGAATAGAAACTTTTCCAGTGGTCCTAGAGAGAAAGTGCAAGAGACAAAAAAAGGTGAAAGACCTGTTTTGATTTGGATAAAGTCGGGGGGCCTAGATGCAAAGTGTTTGCCCTGTCTGCCGGAAGATAACATGTACTCCGTATATCTATTTTCGATATCGAATGTCTTATGTAGTATACTAGTAAAAATGCTCGTGTGTTGCAACAGGACCCATATTTATTGTATGTGTTGGTGTTCCGTCCCGCGGACAGAACCCTAACGAGTAATGATGCTGCGTGCTCCCTGATCAGATGGTGATTGTTGACGGGAGTTATAACATGCTTTTACCCTATCAAAACCGTCAACAAGACATTCTTTCTGGAAGAAAACCACCAAACACATAGTGACTTAGGTACAAATAATTTGGTTCCACATGTATTTGTCATTATTTGGTTGCAGCATGCAGAACAGGTATTTTTCAGTGTATCCTAGCTTCTGGAGACAGTGTGCAAGAGATGGACACAATGGTGGGCTCGACCGACCCTACCTTGGTCACACTAGAGCCTTGCTGACATGCCATGATCTAAGACACACTCCCAAGATTCCATTACCACCCTTGGATCACAGGTGTATTCTCTCAACGGCTCACAATCAACTCACATGGATCCATGGACCCACATCTCCATCATCCGAAGTGATCCTGGGTTCCAACCACTTCATACCCACTCCAAAGAAGGTGCAAAGGGCCCACAAGGAAGGGGGATGGCCCCACCCATCATAGGGGGGTCGGCTGACCCCCTTGTGAGGCCATCCAGCCACTCTGTTTTCACCACTGACATAAGTAACTGTTGACGCTCATTAACTCTAATTTTAACAGTCAAATATTCCAGGATAAGGCCTTAATTAAAAGATAAAGAAAGAAAGTAGGGATTTATTCTAATAAGTTCCACGAGTTGTGTTGCTCTCACTTGTTTTGTAGGATATTTAATATTTCATTATAAAAGTATCTCAAGTAAGGAATTAGAGCACACCATTGTGAAGAGCTCATCGAGACGATCGAAACGGACATATCACTTGCCACATTTGGAGCACCGGAGAGAGAGTCCTTGATGGCCACAACTCGAAAGACTTTAGAAGGTCCCAGAAATCATCATCATCACAAGACCAGGGGCCAAACCAACAAGATCCCACAACTCTGTGAAATCATATTTTCTAAGGATTTATCCAGAAGATGGGAAAGGAAAGAATCCATCCAAGACATGACTTATTGCGCAAACGGATTGGAAAGAGGCACTAGAGGATGTAGAAGACACCAGAAGACACGAGACCGAAGCGGGAGCCCGACGGCTGCCAGGTGGGGCCGGCCGGCCCCACATTTCAGGCCGACCGGCCTGGCTTCCCTGCTAAGTGGGCCCTTCTTCGCTCGACGGCCTCCAACCAACCTCTACAGCGTATCTTGACCATTGTTTAAAGTCAGTTTTATCCAAGGGTCACGGTTATAACACCCTGATTTTGAACTTTAAATAGTAAATGAATTTGATTTTATTTTTTGTATAGATGCTTTACATTCATAGGACAAATATAAATGTTTTATGAACTATTTTAAAATGTGTAGCACGTTAGAAAACATGCATTGTTGCGTTCATGCTGCGGCATAAGTTTTGGTTGACTTGTTTGAGCATGTTGTCTAATCTTTGCTTTGCTTTCTAGTTATTAACATGCTCTAACTTGTCCCCTCTAATTCCTAGACTAACTAAACCTAGTCTAACTAGTCTAGGCCAGTCCCTAGTGGACCCTGGCCATCCCCAGCCTTTACTGGCCAAATATGGCCAGCCCTAACCGGCCATGGCCAGCACTGGCCAGCCATGGCCAAGGCGGCAGCAGCAGCCGGTCACAGTGGCCAGCACTGGCCACATGCCAGCCCGGCCAAGCGGAGCAGCCAGCCAGCGCAGCAGGCCGCCAGCGGCAGCCTAGCAACCGCGGCCCGCGTAGCTTGCCCGCGCGCGCCTTGGGCCTGCCTAGTTCGTCCAGCAAGCGACAGCGCCGCTCTTGCGTCAGCACCGCATCACGCCCGCATCAGCCGCCAGTAGCGCCCTCGCCATCGCCGCTGACAGGTGGGACCCACGAGGGTGGGGCCCATAGCTATAGTGTCGTCTACTACCTGGAGACGGACGCCGAGCCAGACCTCGATCCGCCCGCGCACCATAGCCGCTTGCGAACTGAGGTTCACCACACGCGCTATAAAGCGCATTGCGCCGCAACCCTAGCCGCCTCTCGGTTTCGTTAACTCGCGAAACCCTAGCCGCCGTTCGTCAAGCTCGCGCCGCGGCCGTCGTCTTTGCCTTCGCCGTCATCCACCGCCGAGGTGAGCCCGCGCCCAAGCTCCATGTGACTGCGAGGGTCACGGAGATGTCCTCTGCGGCTGCTCTCGCCCTCTCTGCGCGCCGCGGTGTGCCACCGTAGGAGCGCCGTCGCCGCCGTCGCGGTGCCGCGCCGCTCCGGCCTTGCCCCGCCACGGCCGTGCCACCCATCGAGTGCGCAAGCGCACGCGCAACGCACGCGTGGCCTCACCTTGGCCTCGCGTGCCACGCAGCCCCGCCGTTGCAAGGTCGTCGCCGGCGACCATGGCCGAGGTTGCCGGGTCGACCTCGACCGCCGCCGGTCCACTGTGGACCCGTGGACTCGATCCACGGGGTGGGCCCATGGCCGGTCCACGGGACCCGGCCACTCCCGCGCCGCCGCGTGGCTGTCAGCGCGGTCAATGCCACCGCCATCAGCACTTTTGTAGAAAAGCCCCTATAGTTTTGCTTATTTACAATTTAGTCCTTCGTATTTCCAAAAGTATTTAGATTTGAGTCCTGTTTTCTGTAGTTTAGACCCTAGCCTTGTTTAGGTCATAAATTTCACGTTTTAACTCTATTTTTAGCAAACTTATACTTGTTGGAATCGTCTCAACGAGTAGAATAGTTCTATGCTATTTTTTGCTACTGTTATCATGTTTTGGTGTATTGCTCTAATTGGAGTACGTTTGCTTGCATGTGTTGCTCATGTGCAATGATTGTGGCGTATAGAGAACGAGACGTGGGTGAACGAGGATTAGCAGGACCCGAAGGACTACATACAATAGGACATCAACTAAGGCAAGTGCATGCACCTTTGATCATATTGCACCTATTCACTTTTAGTTAAAACATTGCATGTGTCTCAAATCGACAAACTATAGGAATGACTAGCCACTTTACCTAGATATCACCTATGAGGGTTTTAGTTGACAGGTTATTTAGGTTGCTAGTGCTCCACTCACCTTTCACCTGTTTAATGAAGATAAAACTTGCTTTTTAACCTGTTAGAGCCGTGGGCTCTTGGCTTCGACCGTTGGAGAAGTTGATGCTGTTTCGCATCGTTGGTTGGCGGTGAATGACGGGGGAAACGGATGCTAGTGGGACTCGTGTTGACAAGGGCATTCATATCTCCTCCTCTCTTGTGGTCCTGTTCATGGAGTGGCAACCTGGGACTTTCGTACATCTTTAGGCTAATGGGCACTGGCTTGGTCTATTAGCAGGATTATCATAGGCAATTGGGTGGCTTACCGACGGGTACTATAGCTATGGCGTGAAGGGTGTTACAAGTTCTAGCATGAGAGTTCTGGTTGATCCGTACACTGGGGCGGCAGCTATGAGTATGTCTCTCATGTTCTTGGGACATCACGGATCGAGTTACCACTGCCTATGACCCTGTGAAGAACGTGACCTCTGCCAGCCTATCTCAGTAATGGGCTAAGAGGCTGATCACCTCGGGCATAAAGAGTAATCACAATCTAGAGTGAAAGTGTACACCTCTGCGTAGAGTTAAAATTGATATATCGTCCGTGCTCACGGTCAAGAGCGGCCCAGATCCTCACATGACTTAGCCAAATGGTTTAAGCTGTCAAATCGTGGTGATGTTGTTTGAGGTTTCTACCTCAGGTTTGATCGGGATGGCTATCCTGTGTTTCCTTTGAGATGGCTATCTCAAGTTTAATGATATATGTGTCGGTTACCGAGAAAAGGGATAACCTAAACCTTCCTTGTTTTCGGTTGAACCCTGAGTTTACCCTCAGATTAATCTCGCGGGATCCTTTGCAAGATCCGACCGTACATCCTCAGCCCACCGGGGCCCACCGGTAAATACACACTGGGCCGGCCCACAACAGAGTACTTAGCTTCTGCCGCAAACCTCGACAAATCACTGACGTCACCAGCCGGTGATCACTCGAGGGGGGACCCCACGTCAAGTGTCGAGGCCCCGGCGGGACGGATGCCTCGATACGACAAGGGTCGAGCCCCCCCTCGATCCACCAACTCCAGGTGCGTTCGATAGCGCATTTAATACGAAGCTACCTAACCTCGTCAAATCGTATGGCTATAGTGTCTGCACAGTGGTCCGTACAGCGGTCGAATCCCGCTTTACTGCCCATACTGAGGACCTGCATCGGTCTGCACTGCACTATTACACCGTACTCAGTGTTGTTAGGCAGCTCAAGACCCCCCTCGACGCGCTATGCGACAAACAACCGACATCGGATTCCTTAAATTCGATCTTATCCGCTCAACCACTACACTCGAGGCTACCCCTCGACTAGGCCTTGAGTACGCATCGACGCCCTCCGGTCAACCTGCATCGACTTCAAAAGCTGCGCCAACAACTCCCGATACGACCCCAACAGGAACTCGCACGTCCTCTACAAGGGGATCGCGTCTTTCACCGGTCAGCAACCACGTCTCCGAAGGACGCCTGTCAACTCCGAGCCACGCTGCTACAGAACAAGCCATGCTCAGCGCACGTCTCTACAGAGGCCTCGAGTTGACCACCATGACCCACGACGTCACCACCGCGTCATCGAACCAGAACATATGTACCCCTGCGCCTCCCCTTGGCCTATAAAAGGGGACGCCAGGAGACCCAATAGGGACAGAAGAGAACGACTCCAGACAACAATCTCACGACAATCGAACATACGCCTAGGCAGACTCCTAGACTCGGAATAACTCTCCCGCTCTGTACTCGACCCCTCCCTCGAATCCTCTCCTTCGCTTGTATTCGCCCCTGTACAAGCACTTAGGTGCAAGATAATACAAATCTTCTCCCCCCGCTGGACGTAGGGCCTTCTTTGCCCGAACCAGGATAAATCGCTGTGTTCTTCTTGCATCACCATCCGGACGGGTTACACACATACGATTACTCGTTGGCTTAGGACGCCCCCGGGTTCCTAACGCCGACAATATGCTTATATCTGTGATGTTGAATGACACATTAATTGCTACTGGAACCTTAATAAAGGGTTAGGTGTTTCAACCAATTTGATTAGAGAATAGGTTGTAATAAGTAAAATCTTAATTACATTAAAAATGCTACCGCAGTCTACCTTTTAGCTATACCTTGTGTTAGCATTACATGTCATTACTTTCTGCCTGTACTTACTGAGTTTCAACATGGAACTCACTCTTGCTAATTCCCAAATAAAGGATGCTCAAGTGACATGGATAGTGACTTCCCTGAGAACTATCCAGGATGTTAGGCGTCGTGATGCTGCTGTCGACCTTCCTGTGGCGAGATGGAGTCGCTACGTCTACATCATTTAGTTGCCTTTTACTTTGGACGATGTTATTTTTATTCCGCTTTACTCTGAAGATAGTTATGTAATAATGGTATTATGTAAACGTTATATTATTGTTTTATTCAAACACTATGCTTATTGGACCATGTAATTTATCGTTCATGTGTGTAATTTGATTCAGGCACACATGAGCTTTTGCCTTGGTTTTAATCCTTCAAAACCAGGGTGTGACAACGGTTCACCCCACCGGACTATATAAGAAGGGGCAGACTCCCTGGAGAAGCATCAAAATCATTCAATCATTATTCTGTTCAGGGTCGTCCCTCGAAAGGATAACCTAGAGCATCCACCATCTAGGGCATAGCTAGAATATAAAGAATAGGAATTAGAGGATGCAAGCAAGGCTTGGGCTCCAGATCTAGTCATAAGGAGGCTTGGTAATGTCTTATAACTCTCTCTTGTATTCATCAGTATTAATCCATTTGTGTTTCTAGTTCATTGTGTTTACCTTCTAGTTCATCTACTTGTTCTTCGTGTTCATCTAGTTCATTGTCTAATTGTCTAGTTCATTGTCTAATTCATTGTGTTCTTGTTCTAGTTCTTGTTCGTATTCGTGTTTGTGATTCGTGTTCATCCTCACCATGACTTGTTATAATAATAGATTCATAATTATAATGTTCATTGCCTATGTTGGTTATATGTCTAGTTTAGTTGGAGTAGTTTGGTGTTTATGCTCTTGTTCATATAGCGCTCATCCTGAAGTACAAGGGGTGGGTGGTAGAATTAATGTAGGCATGGTGCCTAGGTTAAGTCTATCTATGAGTGCCCCCCTATGTTCCAGGCCACATGGTAGATCGCGAAGGTGACAGCTTCGTTGAGTCCTCTGTAGTCCACTCCCCGAATATAGGATTGTGTAAGGCTTATAGTTGTGGGGTGATGTCTTGCTCTGTTCCTGACCATCTTGGCAATGTCTCTTGAGTATGGATATGAGATTATTTTGATAATGATAGCTAGATATAATTGCACTAATTGATGTAGCTCAATGACCTATATTTATAATCAACACTAGGAGTTATGTATCTTTATGTCCTAGTTCTTTCTAGAATCACGCCCAAGAAGGAAATTGCTCGGTGAAACCTCCTTTGGACTTCATTGAATTATTATCCTTATTTATTATTATATGACTGATCCCTATTCTCAGTTGATCTAGTAGACCTCTTATCACAAGTGTAAGTTATAGCTTTATTCTCAATACCTCCATTCTGTCTTCCTAGTGGTCAATTATAAATAATGATACCTGGAACTTTCCTGGGTGAAATGCTACAACAGGAGTATTTATCTATGCGCTTGCTGATAACCTTTTTATTTTATTTTATGTAAAGTTCTTAGAATAATACAACCACATTTCTTACATCATGTTAGGGATGACAACTTAACTTAAGCAGTGTAAGGAATGCCAACAGCAACCTTCTAGAAGATGGAGGCCGGGCCCACCTGTCATTGGGTGGTCGGCTGACCCCCACCTGGTGCCCAACCAGGTCGGTTGGCCCCCCACCGCCTTCCTGCATGCCTCCATGCAGGTGTTTCATCATGGATGTCCATCCAGGGCGGTTGTAAGGCGGTTTGATCCAACGGTGCACGATGGAGGTCACGCGGATCACTGACGTGGCATTGGAGTAGCCCCTACTCCACCTCCCACTATAAATACCCCCATAGGCCTTCACTTTAGAGTATGAAACATAGGAGAGAGCCACTATCTAGTATCTTTAGCTATGCCAGTAGAGGGAGAGTGAGGAGTCTCCAAGGAGGAGTCCCGGCATGTCAGGAGTCTTCTCCAAGGTCGCCTCGGCGGCTGTGAGCTTCTTGTAATTCTTACATTCGAGTCTTTCTAGTAATTTATTCTGGTTTGGTACTTTAAGTATATGGTCTTTTACTGGCATAATGCTTTACTTGTTAAAGTGCTTGAAGCTTTCGCTAAGCTTAGAGTAGTGAGCTTAGTGTAGAAGTGGTGTCTGGACAACATCTTGCCAGTATGAGCTGCTTGTCGCACTGTAGGACACCTAGCGCAAGAGTGACAATCCTCGCTAGGTGGAGAGTTCCCTCTCCATGTGTTAGGCAAGTTAACATTGTGAGAGTGGAGCTGAATAGGGTAGTCGCCTCGGTGAGGGAGGAGGTGAAAACCTCTTTAACTTGACTTGCCGTTTTGTCTATCGCCCCTAGTAAGGGAGGAGGTGGTAAACCTCGTTATACTTAGAATACCATGACCAGATATCTTTGCTAGCTAGACCTCTCTATCCTATTATCCTAGACCCTTTGTTTCATCACTGGATGACCTTGAGCCTAGTTAGTTCACTTCATGTTCCCTGTGGAAAATACGATACCTAGAATACTCCCGGTGAAGGCTACATTGACTACCATACGCTTGCAGTATATTCGTTTGCCACTTTTGGTGTCTACAAGCTTTCTGGCCCCGTTACCGGGGAACGGTAGCTGTTCTAACTTAGAACCAAGTTGTCCTAGTTATCCTTGTTTTACCTTTTTTTCCTTTTATCCTTTCCACACCAAAAACCAAACACCCATTTCTCATCTTGCCGCTCCAAAGGGCCTAGTTTGGAGCCACCACCATTATTCCATCATATTCTTGCACCTAGCTATGATCTTTGCCCTAGTTTCATAGCTATGGTTCATAAACTATCTTTTTCTAGGAAGAAGATGAAAACCCTTAGACTCACGTGATTTTGAGAAATTGTGCTCATGTCTTCTTATTGAAGGCATGACACGAAATACCTTGAAATGGAAGCTATTCCCATTTTCTTTGAAGGGGATAGCTAAACATTGGTATGCTCGACACGTAGAGAGTGCGCATAAAGAATGAGGAAGCCTTCAATCCAAATTTTTCTTAGCTTTCTTCCCTATTTCTCATGCTGCTCATCTTCGAAGAGAGATCCTAAACTTTCAACCGAAGGAAAAGGAGTCTCCATTCCCAAGCAAAAAGAAATCTCGATAGCCGAATCACCATCAATCCCATCCAGAGATTCCGCCATCGATCCTGAACCACAAATACCACAAATATCGAAGGAGGAAGAAATCCATCCTCTAGATCACTCCTTCAATTTTGAGGCTAACTCTTAGATGATCTTGCTAGTTTTAGGAGGGCCATCCAGAAGAGATCTCTTCAGAAACTTCCCAAATTAGCACCATTTTATGACTCGAATTCTCAAGTAGCACATTAGGGAAACCTAGAATTTTGGATGAACTTCCAAAATGAATGCCAATTGTGCCCATAGAAGGAGAACTGAAGTTCCTTGAAGCAAATTCTATCCTCTTCCCTTCTAAGCCCACATCTGCCATATGCTTTGAACCCATTTCTAAACTCATCCTTAATCCTGATGATCCCAATGGTGCTCTTCCTCATTTCCATATTTTGGGAAATGAGAAGCTTGGTCATAGAATAGGAAAAGAATACCTACCAGTTTGGACTTTCTAACCTCTTAGCATAAGGGTAGAATCCAATCCTATTCTTGCTCCATGGGGTGAGCTTAAGACGGTTTCACAAGCAACCATGACATATCCAAGTCTTGAGGAGGATTTGGAATGTCATAAAAAGGAAAGCACTCACCCATTCCTTGAGATGGATAATTTTATCAATGAGCTTGGAAATTATCCTTAGATCCTATCATTAAGCCCTTGCTAATTTGAGAAATCTCCCAACTCAATCTTTCTTTCTACCACTACCAAACAAGCGATCTACAACTCCTTCACTCGTCTTGTTTCCAAAATCCTTGAAGTAGAGGTTGTAGATGCTTTTGTTTATCATAAGTCCTCCAAATCTCGTAGTGGTATGAGTTCTTGTAGTTTGGCCCCCACAAGTTGGCTTCAATTTAACATCATGCAACTTGTGTGCCTAACTTGAAGTAAGTTAGTAAGACGTGTGGTTCTGCTGGTGTGTTGCCACCAGTAGAACCCCTGCACTTGATGTTGTTTTGGTTTCCATGACTCAGGGCACACTTTACACCAAGTGGGGGGAGGGGTCGTTCGACCCCCTCGAACACATCTGGGTGTTGAAGTCCATCCCGAGCAAAGAGCATCAGTGTAGGAACACATTTAGAGGTAAGAATGCATAAGGAAATAAGCAAAGTGGCTGGAGACTCCAAGGTGGGGTCGAGCGACCCCACCATGGGCCCCTTAGGCCACCAGTCAACATCCACTACATTGAGCCATACTTCTTGACTGGTTTGTCACTTTCTTCTTCCTCTTGTTTAGTGCATTCCTCTTACTTTTGTCTTCAACCCTCTAAAATACAATAAAATAAAAAAATGAAAAAATGCTTTATTTTTCTATGTTAGCCTGCCTTGGTTTGGGTGTATTGATTAATCATACCTCCATAGTCTTTTTAAAGTAAGCATGGTGCTTAGGTTGAATAGACTACCTTAATCAAACTTGACATGGCATTAAGCTTGATTATTGAACTAAACATACCTGCATGGAACTTGGTTGCACTTTTGGACTAACCCCTGTAGCAAGAACATTGACATCTCTATGGTAAGTCATAAGATCATTCATGGAAACAAATTGAGATCCTCAAGGCCAAAGGTTAAGTTATTTGGCTAAGGAGAACTTCGATGCAACCGAGGAGGACCAATGCTACAACTCATCATCTTTAAGTTAAGTGGCCACCTTCTTGAAGTCTTCCATGAGCATGAATCTTGATAGAAGTTGACATGTTAGAACTCATCCTTGCTAATGATTTAACAAGACTAAAACCTACATGTCTTCACTTCTTTTCATTTATGTATGGTTTGACCACTAGATTAGAATGAACATACCTATGATAGTCTCTATGACAAAGTTGGTCTTGGGAAGCCTCCATAGGGGGGTCAGGTGACCCCCTCTTGATGGCTAACCAAGCCCATGTTTGGCCATACCATCTCTGACACGTGGGGAAGTATAAATCTAGAACCTGTTCACTTCGAACCTCCCAAACTGGGGTCAGGCAACCTGGGCATAGTACCCACTTGGGCCCAAACTTGGCCAAACCAGTTCTCATCACCTAGGAAGTGTAGAACCCTAAGCTGCTCGTTCTGAGCCCGTCAACTTGGGGTCGAGCAACCCCTACTTGATGTAATACAAAAATCTTGAGACCGGTTCTATGACAAGGAGAGTTTAGGGAGAAGATTGAATTCTTGGCAAGAGGGGGTCAGGTCACCCCTAGTTGGGGGATCCAACCTGACCCTTTTGATCTAGAGTGTCATGCCAATACTTAGAAGCTATCCTCAGTTGCAACTCTCGTGGAAACAAGGGTTGTAATCTTGGCAATAGCTCCCTCTAACCTGTCCTCTTCTTATTCATCATCCCAGTGCTCCTCATCTTAAAATCAACACCTTCTAGCCTCCTTTGTGTCACCCAAGTTACCTAGAGTAGCAATCATAAGGGAGACCTGTTTGAGGAACTAGAGATTACCATGGAGGCCGTTGTGTTCGAGGAGGAGCCTTACCATGCCTTTGATGCCCACCACCTTTTGAACCACAAGGGTAGTTGGCGGTTGGCTAGGACAAGGGAATACGTTTTGTTCCCTTGTTCACCTTAGAGGAGAAGAAGTAGTTATAGAACTCCACCAGCTCACCCAAAGACCATCCAATGGAAGGTTAGTCCTCCATAATCAGTGAGCCATTAAGGTGTTTCGAGGATGACTGTTGGAGAAGAAAGTCATGAAGAAGGTCCTTAGTGCGGTTTGCACACTTTGAGACAACAATGGGGCACTAGGATCTCTTCCTTTGACCTTTGTCCTTGGATAATTAAACCTCATTCACAAATATGCTAGGCACATAACTAAGTTCATTCAATCTTTATCATGGTAACATGTGCCTATGATCCATTAAATAAAATGAACACAATTTTGTTCTACTAGTGTGTTGCCACCAGTAGGACACCTGCACTTGATGTTTCCCATGTCTTTGCATTTTAGAATACTCAAGAACCCAAATGTGGGGGCTCGACCGACCCCCAACTATGCCTCTGAACATACCACGGTGTAGCACATGGCCTGACACGTTGGCACGACAAAATTTGAATCAAGTAGGGGGTCGGCCGACCCCTACTTTGATGGCCAGCAGGAACCCAAGTTTGGAGAGATACGTGTTCAACAGAGGAGATTCAAATGGCAGCAACAGGCAAGCCCAGATAGGGTCAGCCGACCCTACCTTGGAGCCCTGGACCCACCAGTCAGCATCTACTCATCGTCTACATGCTTCCTGACTGGTTTGCCATTCCTAATCCTCCTCCATTCTTTCATTTTTACTTTTATCTTTTATTTACTTTCCTTAGACAACATAAAAATAAAAATAAAAACAAGAAGACTTGCATCTAAAAAAAAGAGACATGATTTATGACATTTTAAAGGGTAAAAGCGTCACAAACTAAGCGTCACAAACAAAGTGTCACAAAGTCTAATTCTTGCTTATGCTTATACTTGTAGGAATATCATATTGACTTGGTTGTTGACAAATGTGATATAGTTCTTGGCTCATGATTCATAACCTTTCTATTCGAAATGCTTAGAGATTTATTTTTTGAAAATGTCATAAAACTATAGTGTCACTTACTCCTCAATAGTAAGAAAATTCCTAGCAAAGCCATATATGTTCATACCATGTTCAAAACCCTTTTATATATGCTTCTTGTACTTTTGTTGAGTTTGGTCAAACTTTATCGATCCTAGTTGAGAATTATGTCATAGTTCTAAGATCAAGATCACATACACACCACATATACACATGCTGCTTCTACACTAGAAGTACGCATAAACATGCACCTATCCATCAACCAAAAATATGCCAACTCTTATCCTCAGAGATTGCGCACCTTTCCTACCAAATAAAAATGCCGACTCTTATCCTGAGAGCCTATTTCCTATGCAAAATTTACTCCCTGTATTCACCATCATGACATCTCTCCATTCAAAAGTTCTTCATATGCCAATAAAGGATATGGGCTACGCTAAAAAAAATCATGCCAAGGGGCATGAGAGATGAAATAAACAAACGGGAAAAGAAGTTCTACCCATTCAAAAAGATGGATATATGATCGTATAGCCCATATCCCTCCAAAAGTTTCATTCCATCCAGTAAAAGAGAGTCATGATGCATGGAGTGCCAAAAATATTTAGAATTAGCATTCCATTTCATCATTCTCCACACACTTGCACATTTTGATCTAGGATTATGAAATTCTTCTCCTTGGATCCTTGTTTTAACTTTATAATAGATGCAATGCAAGTATGCTATCTTGTTTGTCCCTACCTGAGCCCCACATAAGCCTGATAGATGTAGGATGAAACAAAAGAAGGCAATCTTATGCTATGCCTTGGTGAGGAATCATATACTTACTGAGTGACTTGAGAGTAATATTTGAGGAGTAAGAATGAGCTATGAGCTTTCTTTTAAAACCATTATCAAAAGCTCTAAACACTAAAGATATAAAAATGGGAAGATGACTTTGCTTTGAGAACTGTTCCATTTTTCAGTGTTAGAAGGATACATGCTAGACAGTACCACATAAACCACTTGTATGAGATATATCTTGAGTAAAGCTTTGTGTTTGCTAATATCTTAAAGATGTCATAATCATATGTTATCTTTCTCTCTCTTACCTTTGCTCGAGGATGAGCAAAGACTTAAGTGTGGGGGATCTTGTTGACGGTAGTTATACCATGTTTTTACCCCATCAAAACCGTCAACAAGACATTCTTTCTGGAAGAAAACCACCAAACACATAGTGACTTAGGTATAAATAACTTGGTTCCATATGTACTTGTCATTATTTGGTTGCAGGCATGCAGAACAGGTATTTTTTGGTGTATCCTAGCTTCTAGAGACAATGTGCAAGAGATGGGCACAATGGTGGGGTCGGCTGACCCTACCTTTGTCACACTAGAGCCTTGCTGACATGCCATGATCCAAGATACACTCCCAAGAGTCCATTTCTACCCTTGGATCACAAGTGTATTTTATCAACGGCTCATAATCAGCTCACATGAATCCATGGACCCACATCTCCATCATCCAAAGTGATCCAGGGGTCCAACCACTTCATACCCACTCCAAAGGAGGTGCAAAGGGCCCACAAGGAAGGGGGATGGCCCCAACTAAAACATCCTTAATTTTCCACAAAAGGAAAATACATAGAATGGCGAATAGAATAATAGTTCGAAGCTCAAACCATCACACTATCCAGCAACAGTCGATACAGAAATCCATACATTGGATAAGAGTTCAATTAGAAGGGATTACATAAATAGTCCATCGCCACACTGGCAGATTCATCAGAGTAGCAGCAGCTTCAGAAACAACTGCGATAAGCGAAAGTACAACAAAATCTCCAAAAGAAGCTTGAGTGTAGGAATGAGACGTCTACTCCTCCTCGTCATCGTAGTCGTGGTCGGGCTCACCTGCCAAATAAGTTTCAGTACGGTTTATACTAGCCACTATCTCCCACCCTATGCTTTGCTTTTGCTATATAGTATTTGGGTGGATGCAGAGGATATAATCAAAGAGACCTATATATGGCTATAGTTTCCTATGCAGGTAGTGATTATCTTAATAAATCAGTAATTCATCAAGTTTTAACCCATTTCATCCACGCATCTTTCCCATTCCCATCATCACACACGTCTCACCCTCTCACACTCGGTCGACAGGTCCAACTCCCTCTCGGAGCCTGTCTCAGCGGCTCACAGCCAGAAGGGTAACACCAGGGGGAGAATAGAAGGACTCATCTCACTACTCCCGAGAAGCGTAGGTCAAGGGAAAGGCCAATCCAAGGCCACGGACTATATATAGATTCACAACTCTGCAGAGCATGTACTCCCGTAACCACAAGATCACCATCATCGGCGGTGCCCCGCCTAAGTTGATTTCGACTGCTTTCTAACTGGTGAGATGCCACCCTGCCACTCAGTACTGGGACATCCCGGATAGGCACCACCGGCACACTGAGACTGTGAGACATAGTACCGGGCCCCCGAGGTCACTATGTTGTCTAAGGAGAGTGTGGGTCCCAATGCCCGTACCTCCCGACACTATCTACTAACAACCTAGGAGTAGTGGCACCGTCCTAGCTAGTCAGACATCCATCCCCCGCCCATACAGGGGCGAGCGGTGAGCACGTAGATCCCAAGGTTCTGGTTCTCAAGAGATATTAGGTCCTAGGGGGATCAGACATGACTATCTTCTCATAGGGACTACAACAGTCCATGCTACAACAGCACCTCTTACCCGGGGCCTCGCTCCATGAAGGCTCTCACCCCCGGGATCACCATGTACCTCACAATGTATCGGCCACAGATACCTCACATAGGGATGCCCAGAACACACCCCCGGCAAGACTCGCCCTCAAGGTTCGTTGTAGAATCCTACCTGATCGACTCAAACCCTCACCACAAACCAAAGACACATGCATCACTCTCCCCAAGTAAAGTGGCACCACGTGCCTTAACCATATACCGTACCATACACTCCACCACGTATCTCATCATAGATATAAGCATAGTAGAAGTAAAGCATCATAAGTAAATAAGCATGCATCTAGCCTATCAACGGGTGTGCAGGAGTAAGGTTGCGACAAGGTAAGGCTCTTCAAGCAATTCTACCATGCAACCTATCATCAGGTGATAATTCATAAAATAAAGCACTTGCAACTAGTAAATATGCCATGTGTAATAGGATCTACGAGGTTGGGTGGGACGTGGCACCTACGTAGTCGTCACCGAGCTCCTCCTCGTAGTCGAGGTCGTCCTCCTCAAGCGGCTCTTCCTCTGAAATGAAACGTAATAGTCGCGTTAGCGACTCCTATAGAGTTAACACAAAGAACCAATAAAATCCAATAACTCCAATTGCAATCATACATAAGCCTATGACGTAGAGCTCATTTTTATGAAAATTTAGACACTTGGTTCATATTTTTCAGAGTTCGTATGAATAAGTTATGAATTTTTGAAGTTTAATCTATTTTCTAAAAAAGAAAAAGGGCCGAATAAATCTGGGTGTGATATGTGGCAGCTTCCTATTGGCCTGAGGCGGAATAGTCACTGACAGGTGGGTCCCATGGTCAACGGTCACTGACATGTGGGCCATGGTCAACGGTCAACGTTGATCGTTCAACGGTCAACGCCAATCGGGCCTAGTCTGGGCCACGGCGGGCCTGGGCAGGGCCAAATCTAGGCCGGTTGGGCCGGCCCGGCCTGAACACGTGTCATGTAACGGGCAAGCCACATGGCGTGTCAGATTCCAACTGGGCCGAGTCTACGTGGCTGACTGGTTGGACTCGGTCCATGGTGCACCGAGGGGAGAGAGGCCAGGTGGCCTCCGGTCGTTGGCCCAGGCTGGCCCGCGGTGGACCTGGTCCACAAGGGTACAGGGGAAATCCCTCTTTACTTCCTCGCGCGGCCAGGCATGGTGGCCTTTGCCGGTGGCGTGCGGTGCGGCGGCTCTGGCCGGCCCGGCTGGCTAGGGCTGCTGCTACAGCTATGGCTAGGCATGGCGGGTGCGAGGACAGTGGTCCAACGGGCTGGCGGAGCTCGGGCTGGCCAAGGCATGCGTCGCGGCGGCGCTGCTCGGCACGACCACGACGGCGGGCGGCTACGGCGTGCGGGGAGCATCTTTGGCAGGTGCACTAGCTTTGCGGGATCGAGGCGAGCAAGGTTGGGTACTTTAATCGAACCGAGACGCTCTAGACGACCGACAGCGGCGGCTGCGGCGGTCGACGGCGGACGGCGGTCTCCAAAATTGGCGCACCGTGGAGCTCCGTCTTCTGCACCTCCTACTATTTTGATCAGCTCAGAGCTCAAAGGATCTAAGAGCATGACTAATGGAGGCTCGCGGGGGGCGCGCGTGGCTACAAGGCCACAACAGCGCTCCGACGGCCGAAGTCCAGGAAGACCAAGGCTACAAAGCTGCGTGGCCCCTCAGTGGTTTTTGCCGGCTCCCAAGAGGTTGCCCTAAAGGCGTTCTAGGACGTAGTGAGCTCAACGGCGAAGTTAAGGAAGAGAAAGGTGGACGGCGGAGCGGGAACGGGTGCGGTGAGCTAGGAAGTAGACATGGACGCAAACAGGGCAGCTCAACTCGACTTGGCTCTAGTGGCAGTGGGGCTCGCGGTATGGCTTGGAGCAACAGCGCGGGGTGACGGTGTTGGAGTAGAGGAAGCAGAGCAGCACGATCGCGGATCCTCCTCCGGTGCACAAACGGCGACGGCAACACGCGACTTCGGCTCCGGCTGCTGCTCCTTCTCGCCTCCTCTTCTTCTTACTTCCCCTCTTCTCCTTCTTGGGCAACAAGTGAGTGTGGTGCGGCCAAGATGACAGCGCAGCATAGGGAAACCCTAACACTAGGGCGGTCCTCCTCTTATAGCGGCAGCAGCAGCCATGGCGTGGCCGAGATGCCGTTTAAAGGGCGGATGCACGGGGCCAGCAAATGGGTGGCCAGGGCGCTTGAGAGCTAGGGTTAGTTCACCCAGGGAGGCGCAGACGGGGACGGATGGCATCGCGGGCAGTCACGGGCGTGAGCGGACAGTGGAGGCGCTTTGTTCCATTTCTAGAACGCCGGACGGGACAGGCGGGCGGCCAGAAGTAGCTGCTGACTGGTGGGTCCCACCTGTCAGCGAGCGAAGCGAGGGAGATGCGGGCGCGCGACGTGCGGGCTGTCGGCCGACGCTGGCAGGCCCTTGCTGGGATGCGTGCGGGCACGGGTTCGGCCGGCGCCTTGTTGGGCCGTCTTAACCGGTTGGGCCACGACGATGTGCGGTGAGTCGGTAGCTAGTCAGGCTGCTGGCAAGCCATGAGGGCTGCCTTGCTGCCTAGGCTAGAATGCCTCTTTTCCACTTCCTCTCTTTTCTTATTCCTTTTCTATTTCTTTTCCAAGTATTAAACTATATATGCCATGCATGTTAGTATAAGATGTTAGTGATCAAGACATACACCTAGTGGTCCTCCTAGGGTCTCATGGTAATGTTGGATCCGTGCCCATGGTTAGTAGACATATATATGTGTGATAAAAAAGGTTATTGATTTTATTAGCAATACATAAAATCAATAGGAGGCAAATCCAACCTTGTGATTAAAATGCAATTGCTCCAACTAAAATCGGTGCTAGTTGTGCAACTATTGGGTGTTTTCCTACATGACACTCACCAACAATGGGATACTTTAGAAAAAAAATTTGTTGGTTGTGATTTTTGGTGTTTGAGATTTTTAGGGTTGTTACAGTCCTACCCCCTTATGAGAATCTCGTCCTCAAGATTAAAAGTGCAACTTACTCTTCAAACAAGTAGGGGTAGAGCTTCCTCATTTCTAATTCCTTTTCCCAAGTTGCTTCTCATTCTGTGTGATTGCTCCATTGAATCTTCAATATTGGTGTGCTGGTGTTTCTGGTTTCTTTGGTGGCTCTGTCTAGAATGCGGATGGGGTGCTCTCTGTACTCCAAGGTGTCCTGAATATCAAGTGCCTCTGTAGGTATTGGTTGCTCTGGCAGCTTCAGACACTTGCGTAACTGTGACACATGGAATACTGGGTGCACACCTGCTAGTTGCTCGGGCAACTATACTTTGTAGGCATGCTTATACAGGGGGTATTACGAGCAAGTGAGTAAAAGCAGGGGGTGAAACAGGGCCTAAGTCTAGAGTACTAGTGTTGACACTTCTTAATGTCGCTACCAGGTTTGTTTGTACCCTGACAATGGCGCTAGAAGTGCTTGTTGGTATTTGTTAGCATCACTCACGGGGTTGTCAGTCCTGACACTAAAAACACTTGATGACGGTTCTATAGGTTAGGAAAGGATTTTGCAAGTGCACAGAACTATCATGTAGCACTTCACCTGAGAGTACCAGGTGTCGATTTATTTATTCCCAAAGGAAGGAGGGGTGTTGGTGTATCCGTGGGTAGAGTGTGGCGAATTAAATGGCTATAGGTGATAGGGGATAAATTGAATGATAACTAAGGATAAATTATAATCTAAGATAATCCTAGGGTAACAATCTCTACTTCACTCTCAGTGCGTGCACTCGGGTGTAATCTAGGTAACTAAGATAGCTGAGTGAATAGAAAGATTATATCTAGTAAAGGGGCATACGCTCCCGATTAAACAGGACACAACGCACCACGAGCCTTACGTTTTACAAAACTAGTTCTAGTGTGGTGGACTACACAGGCGAATAGGACTGTCACCACCTATTGCTACCACCTCCAGAGACCTAGCCGCACCTACAGGTAAGTTATAGCCTAAGCACCACGCTTAATCTACAAGCTTACTATCTTTACTTGAGCTCGAAGCAGAGACACCTTAACCAGACGGCAGGACAATACTAGATAAATATAACTATCACTAATATAACTTGGTAAATCTATGACTATAATCAAAGCTTAACCTCATTACTAATAAATAGCAGGAAAGTAAGACTACATGTAAAAGCGTAATTAAATACTTAATGAAATACTTGAAGTAAAGTATTTGTATTAAGTAGATAATGTATGATTATAAAGAAGTATACCAAACTCGAAGACTCCAAAAGACTCTTTCGGATTCCGAGGTGGGAACTTCACCCGACTCCTCTCCTCTTGCAGGCGACTACTACTCTAGCTAAGCTGGAGCTAGAGCAAGAGAGCACTAAGCACTATAGCTAGAGTGTTCTAAGCTAAGGCTCTTTCCTTCTTATGCCTTGAGGTAGAGATGTAGTGATGTAGGGGATGATTGCTTCAATGGCCGAGGAGCCCTTTATATAGTGATGGGGACACCAAGGGGTACTTGTAGCAAAAGAGGGAGGTCGGTTTGCCATCACCGCCAGGGCGGGTGCCCTGGGCCTAGGGCAGGCACCCTAGCCAGGGTGGGCGCCATCCACCTGGCACCGCCTCATGATCAAACGGCCGTGGCTTGTCTCCTCAGGTCGATTGCATGCTGGTTAAGTCGGTTTGGAGTCGGTTCCAGCCGACTTAACCTCTTGAGTGCATGACAATGGGCCCATGGATCCAAGTGACATAACTTGAGAGCCTTTGGATCAAACTGACTTGATTTTGATGGTTGGGAGACGTAGGAAGGTGTTGTCACAGATTGGTGATGTGGTTGAGTTCGGGTACCGGCACGACCAGAGTGGGTGCCCTGGGTCTAGGTTGGGCGCCCTGGTCAGGGCAGCCGCCCTGACTTCGGGGTGGGCGCCCTGGCACTTGGCCTAGCTGCCACCATGTCACATTCCATTACCTCCTCTTGGTATATTTGAACTTATTTTTGATAATTTTCCTATATACAAATATAAATTCCAAGTAAAAGTGGAACTAGGTAAAATTCAAAGAAAATTTAGACATTATCGGATTATTTTGCCATCTATTTAGTGAAATGTTGATGGTGAAAACAGAGGTTAGCAACCATCAACAAGCTCCCACAAGCTACCCTTTTTCTTGTCATCAAGCAAAACATGCGGGTCGAGCATGGTAGAGTAAAGGATATGAGAAAATCTTTATACTTGTTTTGTAACGAACATGGTTTAGACCTACCTTAAGTCTACTACATGGTTCTTATAGCTTTTTCACCTTGTAGCACGCATAAGCAAGACAGTGTAATAGGTAGAAACTTTGTCCCTTGCTTTAGTTCAGCTCAAACTTCATCTGGAGGTTTTCAATATTTTTGAAAAGAAATTCTTTCAGGAGTTCCTCAAATGGCACACTTAGTCTCTCAATATGATTGAGGTGGGTAATGTACTCACTTGCTAGAGTCTACCACTAAGGCTTATTTGTGGAGTTTAGTATGTGGGAAAAACATGAGTGACTTGAATTGCATATATTGCTAGACTAGACACTTATATCGCTAGGAGAAAACAAGTCATGCAGAAAGGTCAAGATTGTGCATGTGTAAAAATATTTGGTGGAACTCCTTGAGACTGGAATAGATGCCTGGGTTCAGGTGGAGGGAGCATGGTTACTATAATCTCTCTCTGTTTTTTTACTTAGCAGGTATTGAGGCTTCTGCTATCTCTTGTTGGGGATTATATCCCTCTTTTCTCTCTCTTCTCCTTCATCTCTTTTTTTTTGAAGTAAACCATGCTCCTCTTTAGAGATATGTATCCATAGTCTCATGATGATCAGGAGCGACATTGTGTATCCTCTGAGTGAGAATAGCAGGAGGGGGATACGAAATATTTGGTGGTTACATGCTTTTAGTTTAGAAGGTGCAAGGGGGTGCACATGTAAGTGAACTTGACCAGAAAACATGACCAGCTTCTCGACTTAGATCAATAAGGTCTAACTAAGCTCAATCACAAACAAAACACTTTTGTAGGTTTCCTATCTATAAAACATGTACTCGCCTTGGTGGTAGGTATTTTTGAAACCATTGAGGAACAAATGTTTGCAAGAGTTTTTTGAGGTTTTGTGAAAAATTAAAACTCCAGATATCTATCCTAACTGTCCCTCAGTCAAGTTAAAAGAATTACTCTTTTTTATCACAACATATCTCACCATAGCATGTGCTTAGCTATTTAGCATGTGCAACCCACAATAGTGTTGACTCAAGATATAATCTTTTTCATGGTCAAAACTTAGCAGTAATTGGTCAATCAACACATTCATGAATGGCAATGGGCTTTAAACTTAGCAGGCAAGTTATTCAGAAGATATAAGGTTGTGATTAGATGCCATACCTTAGCGGAGAAAAGGATTTTCCCCCAAGCTTGCCTGTTTCATGGGGATGGAATGCCTTCTTTGTCGGATATCTTTTCTTTGTTCTTTATTATGATGATTAATGCAAATCAAACTTATTTGACTTATTACTTATTATTATTTTAATATTTTATTATTGTTATTATTACTATTATCTATATATTTATTTTTATTTTTTTATGCTTGTCATAAAGAAAAGCTCTTTTTATTACTACCATATTTTATTATATATATACTTTTTTCATTAAGGATAATGCATAACAGAATGTAAAATGCATGGTGTGGAAAGGAAAATATGCAATGCACTTCATTACTCATACCTTGTGATTCATGGATTTTCCTTCAAGATTTCTTCTTTTATTGTTTCTTCCTATGTAGAGGGCTCAGGTTCTTCATGACTTGGTGGTGTAGGATCAGCTTCCTCATTCTTCTTCAGCTTCCATTTCTTACTAGTTCGCTTCTTTGCCTTAGCTGCGCCTTTGGCTCTCCCTGGCTCTTCAGTGTTTGGCTCTTTGTTCCTAGAGTTTTGATCTGTTGTTTACATATAAGGGGAAGAGATTACATTGTTGATACCTGTGTTATGCTGAAGAGGTGCTTCCTTCAGCACGCCTGTCGGTGTCATGACCCCAGGGGCCTAACACCGATGAGTAACTACGTGTTGCGTGCTCCCTAATCTGGATGGTGACACAATAAGAACACACAATTTATCCTGGTTCGGGCAAGAGAAGGCCCTACGTCCAGCGGGGGAGGATGTCTTGTATTATCTTGCACCGAAGTGCTCGTACAGGGGAGATACAAGCGATTGTGTACGAAATGGGGTGTACGAAATGGTGGGGCTCAGTGAGTTTGAATGAGTTTACCCCCCTTTCAACTATCCCAGCGCCCCATTTTATAAGCCAAGGAGGGGCATGGGTGTACAAGAAACCCTAATGGTGCTGTGAGGGCTGTCGTAAGCAATAAGGTCGAGGGGTGATGCCGATCATGTCGTGGGTACTGTAGGTGTGTGCGCCGAAGCGAGGTCGAGCCCTGTAGTGGCGTGCCTCATGATGAGATTCGCCCTTCTTAATTGTCATAGCGAAGTCGGTGATTGACCGGTCCTGATGATGACGCTGGTGTGCCTCAGTGACACGATGAAAGATGTGATCTCCTATTAAGGGCGTATGGCTCGCAGTAGATGACGTGTGGGGGCAGTTGGATCACTGACCGGGGCCACTGAGAGCTTGAGTCGAGGGGTACCCAGGGGGCCTCGAGGCCGTGCAGATAAGAATGAGCCCCGAGATTCCCGGTATAGACGTTCACATTTGCGTCTCGAGCGGGCGCCTGACGGGGAACAATGTTTAGTATGGAGGAATAGTGGGCTGTACGAGACGACGCTTCCCGGGGATGGGCGGTAAAAGGTAGACTAGACATCTGCGCTCACCCATCATTATAGTTGCTATAGGCACAGGGGTTGGCAGGAGTAGGCGAGACACTTTAATTGCTTCGAGCGCCGTATTGGAAGTAGGTGGGTCGAGGGGTGTGGTAGTCGACGGGGGGTCGTTCGTCCATGGTGGGCTCTGTCACTCCAACGGGGGGTCGTCTGCATGGGCAGACATCTATCATTCGAGGCTCCCCATCAAATAGGAGATGGTCTTGACTTGGGTGATGCTTCTTGTAGGCCGGCCCAGCATAGCTAGATGTACGCTGGTGGACCCTTGTCTCTCCAGGCTGGTTGTGGGCTTCTTTGGTGATTTGGGTTTACTTGTTCGGGGATCAATTCTCCTAGGTTAAGGTTTAGGGTACCTCTTATCTAGGTACCCGACAGTAGCCCCAAGTCTCTACGCGAAGGATGGAGTGAAACCTGTGGCCCGGCTTGGCATTGTCCTTAGGCTCCGTAGGACCAAGGGTAGCTCACCGGCCCACTTCTTGAGGTGGTTGAAGATCCTCAGCTTGAGACCCTGCAAAATCATGCCATTGGCGTGCTCAACCTGGCCGTTAGTTCGAGGGTGGGCGACTGCAGACCAGTTCACACGGATGTGGTGGTGGTCGCAAAAGTCCAAAAACTTCTTGCCAATGAACTATGTGTCGTTGTTGGTGATGGTGACATTGGGGACCCCAAAGCGGTGGATCATGCCAGTGAAGAACGAAACCACCTGCTTGGACCAGATGTTGGTGATGGGTCAAGCTTTGATCCATTTGGTGAACTTGTTGACAGCAGCAAGCAGATGCGTGAAGCCCCTGGTTGTTTTCTTCAGGGGTTCAAGAAGGTCGAGCCCCCACACGGCGAACGGCCAAGTGATGGGGATCATCTGCAGAGCGTGGGCAGGGAGATGCGTTTGCTTGGTGTAGAATTGACACCCCTCGCATGAGCAGACGAGGTTGTTTGCGTCAGAGATGGTGGTCGGCCAATAGAAGCCTTGCCGAAAAGCGTTCCCAACTAGGGTTCTCGGTGCGGCATGGTGACCGCAAGCCTTGAGTGTAGATTACTGAGCAGCTTCCAGCCCTCCTTGATGGTGATGCAGTGCTAGAGGATGCCAGTGGGGCTGGGTTGATAGAGTTCCTTGTTGTCACCAAAGAGGACGTAAGTTTTGACCCATCGAGCAATTCGTCGAGCCTCGGTTCGAGCCTCTGCGAGCTCCCCTCAAATAAGATAGTCAAGGAAGGGGGACTTGGGACTCGGAGGTGGGGGCGACCCCTCGATCTCCATGACCTCGGCCCCGGTCGAGGGAGCCTCGGCTGAAGAGGGTGGCTCGATGGCTTGAGGCGTGGACTCATCCCCCTTGCCCCAGTCGACGGAGGGCTCAGACAGGCCTCTTGAGAAGTCATCAGGCGGGATGGTGCCTTGAGTTGATGCGAGCTTTGCCAGCTCGTCCATGGCTTCATTGTATCTTCGCGCGATATGGTTGAGCTCGAGGCTGTAGAACCTGTCCTCTAGCTTGCGAATTTCCTTACAGTAAGCCACCATCTTGGGGTCGTGGCAGCTCGAGGCATTCATGACTTGGTGGATCATGAGCTGCAAGTCCCCACGAACATCGAGGCATCGGACCCCTAGCTCGAGGGCGATGCGCAGGCCATTGACAAGGGCCTCGTACTCCGTGACATTGTTGGAGGCGGGGAAGTGGAGCTAGTTGACGTGCCAAATGTGGACTCCATGGGGTGAGATAAAGAGTAGGCCCGTGCTCGCCCCCGTCTTCATCAGCGACCCGTCGAAGTACATGGTCCACAATTTTACCTGAATCTACGTCGGGGAAAGCTGGGTGTCGATCCACTCGGCGATAAAATCTGCCATCACCTGAGACCTGATGGCCTTGCACAATGCGTAAGTGAGGGTCTCCCCCATGAGCTTGACTGACCACTTGGATATTCTCCCCGTGGCCTCCTGGTTTTATACTATCTCTCCGAGAGGGAAAGATGAGACCATAGTTACCGGGTGGTCAAGGAAGTAGTGCTGGACCTTGCATCGCATGATGACAATGGCGTAGAGCAGCTTCTAGATCTGCGGGTAGCAGACCTTGGTCTCTGAGAGCAGCTCGCTGATGAAGTAGATGGGCCGCTGGATGGGTAGCACATTCCCTTCTTCTGCCCTCTCGACCACTATGGCCGCGCTGACCACCTGGGTGGTGGCGATGACATAGAGTAAGAGGGGCTCAGCTAGGTTTAGAGGCACGAGGACCGAAGGTAAGGTCAGCATGGCTTTCGGCCTCAACGGTCTAGGCAAAGTGCTCTGACTTCTTCAAGAGGCGGTACAGGGGCAATGCTTTTTCCCTAAGACGTGAGATGAAGCGGCTGAGGGCCGCGAGGCAACCCATGACCTTCTGAATGCCCTTGAGGTCTCAAATCGGGCCCATCTTGGTGATGGCTGAGACTTTCTCGGGGTTGGCCTTGATGCCACGCTAAGAGATGATGTTCCCAAGGATCATACCTCGAGGGACTCTGAAGACGCACTTCTCAGGATTGAGCTTGATATTCTTAGCCCTGAGACACTCAAACATGATCTTGAGGTCATCAGTGAGGTCGTTAGCTTTTTTGGACTTGACTACGACGTCATCGACGTTGGCCTCGACCGTCGACCCTATATGTTTTCCAAAAACATAAAGCTTGCATTGTTAGTATGTCGCCCCGACGTTTCGAAGGCTGAAGGGCATGGTAACATAGCAATACATGCCAAATGGGAGAGTTTCACATCCCATAATAGAATCAACAATTTGATCAATATGTGGTAAAGGAAAAGGAACTTAGGACATGCTTTATTCAAACTAGTATAGTCTACACACATTTGATATTTCTCATTCTTTTTCTTAACTAATACAGGATTAGCTAACCACTCAGGATGATGAACCTCCTTGACGAACCCGGCCGCCAAAAGCTTGTTGAATTCCTCCCTGATGATCTTGTGCTTCTCCTCGTCGAAGCGGCGTAAGCGTTGCTTCACCGGCTTGGACCCGACCCGAATCTCCAAGGCGTGCTTAGTGACTTCCCTCGATATCCCTGGCATATTCGAAGGACTCCACACAAACATGTCGACATTTGTGTGGAGAAAGTCGATGAGCACTGCTTCCTATTTGTCGCTGAGGGTGGTGCTGCTCGTCAGCACCCTCTCGTCGGAGCTGCTCGGGTCGAGGGGATTCTTCTTTTTGTCTTCGGCGGGCTTCAAGTTGCCGGCGTGGCGCTTGGGGTCGGGGACTTCAGCGGCCAACCCATCAAGGGTCGCTGCCATCATAGTGGACTCCTTGACGGCCTCCCCTTGCTCGACGCTGTAACACCACCGCTGTTATATTAACTAAAACATGCCATGTCATCATATGCATCGCAAAGCATTCATGTTTAAGTCAACCTTAATGTGCATCAACTAAAACAAGTTTACATTTCATAGGTTGATCGTGTTTCTGGAATGTTTTGTCACATGAAATAATGAAACCCTACTTTCGAATGTCATCGCAAATGCTTAGTTTCCATATTTGAAGTTGGATTTGGATTCCAAAGCTTACTTCTAAGTCTGGCAATTCAAATTGGGAATACTATATAAGGTTTTTCAAAAGTTAACTTGGTCAACCAAGGGTGTCATTGGGTCAATGACCTAAAAATGTCCTTGGATGATGTTTGTGATCACTAATGACCAAACAATTAAGTTAGAAACCAAATCGAGTTTGAATTCTATTCCAAAAACCCTTTATTTCAAAACCTAGTTTTACCCCCTTTTCTCTAATTAAAAATCTATAAAGAATTTGGAGATACTCTAAAAATATAGTTTGTAGATCATGACAAGAGCTACAAATTTGGTATATAAAGTTTTTCAAGTTTCCACAAGAAATTTCAAATGAATTTGAAAATACAGTTTTTCAGCATTTGTCCCCTTTTGATTTTAAAACCATAATTCAAAAATTATGCATAATTTTGGAAAATTTTGTACATGAAAAAGGTTTGGTTTGGGCAGTTAAACATTTCATAGTTTTAAAGATTTTCAAGTTTTATTGAAAAATCAAAAGTAATTTTAAATGTTTGTTTCTAGGGTTTTATGCTCTTTTCAAATCTGAATTCAAATTTCAAAATCTAAACAGAATGTGAGGATGCTAGTTAAAGGAAAAGTGTAGCTCTTGAAAAGTTATGCAAATGATATTTTAGGAGATTTTCAAGTTCTTATATAAATTTTGGAGTAATTTGTATTTTAAAACGGATGGCATTTCTGTAATTATCTCGAACAGTACTTAACCCTACCGACGACCGCCATGGCCGGCTTCTCAACGCGCGCCGTCGCCCACCGTCGTGAATATCTCGGCCGCCAGCTCGCTCCGACCGCGTGAACCTTCACCGCCCGTGTGTTGCCTTTCCGTTCCTCGTCACTGGGCTATAAATGGAGGTCGAACGTCGACGTGTTTCGTTTTTCTTCTCCCTGCAGCCATCACCGACAACCGAGCTCCGCCGTGCATTTTCACCGCCGTCGCTCCACCGTTGTTCAATTGCCTTTGCCACCAGCTTTGTAATTTCCTTGCGCTTTGATTGCTCCAGTTAATGCCTGCTCTTCTCACTCGAGCCACCCACACGCCGCCTTCTTCTCCGTGGCCGGCAAGCCGAGCCGCCATGCCATCGCCGCCGTCTGCGATCGCCGAGGTGAAGTATTTTTATTCGTTAACCTCTTAATCGTGCTCTCTGTGTTCCACTGCTCCTGATGCGCACCTTGGTTTGAGCAGCGCGTCGCCAGAGACAGCCGTGACGCCGTCTTGCCATCGGAGCGCCGCCGCCGCCATCACCGTCGTCGTCCGCAGCTCGATTCAAGTACACCAGACCTTCATTAACGTGCGCATCAGCACCGGGGTGAGCTCCTGCAGCTGTTTGTGCTATCAATTTCACTCCTACCACGTCGTAGCCGTCGGCCGCTGTGGCTCGCCGTCGGCATAGGCATGTTAGCGCCGCCGCGCGCAGTGCCGTTTGAGTTAGGGAATAGGACCGGCTTCTTTAGTTGGCTAGGTGCGTTCGTAAGGATGTCCTGCACCTGACCATGCGCTCGTCGCCACCGAACAACGCTCCGGTGAGCTTCCTAGCTACGCCACCGCGCTGCCGCACCGCCATGGCCGCCGGCGTGCATGCTGCCATCGCTCCGCCGTTGCATTAGCCTGTCCGTTGTATGCGCCGTGTCAAGATGAGCACGTAGGAGCAAACCTCATCACTGGAAACCTCACCGACGGTGAGATATCGCCGATCAACCCCGGCGGGGTCGACTGTTGACCCGGGAACACTGTTTCTTTTTCTTTTCTTTTTCCATTTTTAGAAAATAATTTAAATGCCATTTTATTTGAAAAATGGTAGTAATTCATATATAGCTCCAAAAATTCTAAAAATTTTTGTGTATGTTCTTCATGATGTTCTCTACTTAGGAAAAATATGAGATGCCAAAATTGAGTACTTTTTGCATATGTTAAAATTAGCCCTTTTAATTGAAAAATGGACCTTCAATGATTCTTAATAAATAAAATAATTGGCTTTTAATTCTGCAATTTGTTTTGCCATCTAATTAGGCTAAGAGCTTTCTAAAATAAAATTTTGGGCTTAATTTGATAACTTTAATTTTATGCCTTTATTTTATGCTTTTAAATATTTAATTAACCCCTTTCGTTAAGTCTAATCATTATATGATTTGTTTGATTTTGGGATTGATTGATGACCTTGGGTCATTAACCCTAATAACCTTTGGCACTTTAATTAATTGTTTGCGCTTACCTTAATCATGTCATTAGGGCTTAATTAACGTTATTTTATGTGTTTAATTAATTTCTTAAATGGCGTAGTTAACCCTAATGAATTTTATAAGCAAAGTTTTGTTGGCTTGCAACTTTATCATGAAGAAAAGTTATACTCGATCCCTTAATTTGATCATGCATCCATCGAGCATCATGTTTACTATTCCATCATGTTAAAGCATAATAATTATCGAATAGCTTCCGTTAACGGAGAGTTAACGTTGTCGCACCAGATCCCAAGGAAGAGCAGCTTCAGGAATGGGGAGTTGATCCATAATTTAAAACCGTCTACCCCGAATATTAAGGCAAGCCTCGGATGCATTCAAACCCTATTCTATTTATAAAAGTTTTACCGCTTCAGCTATGATATGTTACATTAAGTAATAGGAGTTGAGTGAAAACCCACCAATTACATTACCTGTCTTATTTCCTTATTCCTTGTTACCTGCTTAGAAAGATAAGTAGTAATGCTTAGCCCTGCTTATTTAATTATTTGTTCAAAGGCAAAAGAATGAAAAAGATAAGATTGGTTTTCTCGTTGGAATCATGATGATAGTTAATAAATCGAGTTCGAACGGTTAACTTGCATTGGGAATGGAGTCCCTCTGTAGTGTTTCCATCTGTTGATGCCCTAGGTCCCGTATCGATGGTGATCTATTGATATCGAGAAATTAGAAAATCCACATGCATGAAGTGATATACGGATGGTTGGAGCCGTGTATATCATGGAGTGACCTAGCGTGGGGCCAGAGATCCCATATGTGTCATAGTGTGTTTTACTGTGGGGTTTAAGTTCTCACTTATCTCGGTACGCTGAGCCGCAGAGCTGACGGGTGCCATGTGGTGATATACAGCTGGGGTTGTTATCCCGGTATATCGGTTCATCTAGAGTGCATCGGAGTTAAAGTCTCTGGTATTCCAGTGACCTAGGTCCCAGCTGGGTATGAAAATGGATTCGAATCGCCGTTGCTTCATGGAGAAGAAGACTAGATCGTTGTTCATCATCGTAGTAACAACTTGAACAAAGATTAAGGTTTAATAATGAAGTTGGTTGCTAATTGGAGCTAGTCCAAGCAAACTTTTCTTTCTGTTAAGCTTTTTCACAAAATTTCTTATCTCTTACAAGCCTTACCTTGTCCCTCTAGCCTGCATTTCTGGAGTCTCCACCCCTCTTTTTCGTCGGGCCAGTCTTGTTGAGTACTTTTGTGCTCAGGGTTTGTTGAACCCTTGTTGTAGGTGAGCCTCATGGGCAGGAGTGCTTTGCATCCTGCTGCATGACAGTCGTCGAGGAAAGCGACGATGAGTAAGGTGTTTAGCTCGTGGGCAGAGCTTTTCATTTGGTTTTGTAATAAAGTTATATACTGCTACCCCACTACTATTATGGTTTGTACAATCTAAATTTTGTGGTTGTAAATATTTGAAACTCAAAGGTTTGTAAACTTATGTTATTGTAAGTCTTCCGCTGTTTTACTCTGATGTATATTATTTATATTAAACTGTTGTAATACTGCAATGTCTCTCTACAACGATTGATCCTGCTCGAAGAATCGTGGATGATTCGGGATTTACCCGATAGACTTTTTAAGTCGTATGGAACACAGTCATGGTTATTTAGAGTCTGTTTAGACAATAATTATGCGTGTGGGCCATATGATTTAGGAGGTTTTGCACAGCTGGTATCGGAGCCGGATCATTGTTAAGAAGAGTTGTTGTAGTATTCTTTTGCGAAAACTTCAAAAGTTTTGAGTCAAATAATTTTAACTTGATTATTTTGGGTCTAAATTGCTTATTCCTTATCTATGATTCTTTCTATCAGCCCTTATTCTGATTTTACAAAGTATGGTGGTGGAATGGTATATTATATTTCCCTATGTTATAAAAGTTACTTATATGTAAGTGTTGCTTTACAACTCTTTTACGTTTAGATCGTAAGTTCGTTCATGCATCATGCTTAATTAATCTGTTTAAATACTTTCCCCTTTAAAGTGGTTTGGGTTAAGTAGTATCAATCCTTTTTATGCTAACCTTTAGATTTCTCTCTATCTATCCTTATCTCTCATGACCTATCTGCTTCAGGATGGCCATTACCAAGCAAACTCCTCGTAAGAGCACTGCACCAAAGGGGGTACCTTGACATCAGTTAGCCCCCAGGTACGAGATTGGCGAAAGCAGTGGCAATCCGCATTCGGATCCGCAAGCTGAAATAGCAAGACTTAGGTCCGAGTTGGAGAGGGCTGAAGCCGACAGGATTGAAGAGGCCGCCGAAATCACTCAGTTGAGGCGATCCCGGAAGTATATGAAGCACCAAAGAAATGATGCTTGGGCACGAGAAGATGCAGCAAATAATCGCATCCAAGAACTTGAGGATTATGTGGAAGATTTGGAAGAGTATGCAGAGGAAGCCGATGATGAATGTGTGAGGTTAAATAACTTATTGGATCCTGAATATCAAAGACAGGCAGTCCAGGATGACATTGGTCTTGTAATTTGTCAGGACGAGGAAGAGGAAGACCCTGAAGAACTAGAATTTGTCGATGATGATGTCCTTGATGAAGAGGAAGAAAACCAAATGGATCTAGAGAATGAAGATGAAGAAGATGTTATGGAAGAAGAAGATCCCGAGATAGTGGAGGAAGAGCCTAAAGAGGCAGAAGATCCTGAAGAGGAAGAGGATCCTGAGGAAGATGAATAAGGAGATTGGAAAGTAAGACGTGTAATATATTTTTCCCCTGCTTTCTAAAGCCTAGTAGGTGTGGGAAGTCTTGCCGGAGTGCAGACTATTATAACAAAAATAATGTATCAAAAGTGTGTTACACCTTTGTAATATCTCCTTATGAAATCCAATAAGGTTTTGTGAATAAATTGTAGTTTGTGTATCCACAGATGCCTGCTCACACCCGTTCTCGTGATGCTGCTAGCTCATCTCATGATGGAGGTGATATCCCAAATCCTCCACCAGTTCCACCCACTCTAGCTGATGCAGTTGCAGCATTAGTCACTGCAACAACAATGATGGCTCAAAATCAGAATCAGAATGCTAGACAGGGAAATCATGGTCGAAACAATAGAGATGAAACCACATATGTGGATTTCACAGACACCCGTCCTCCGGTTTTCACCAGAGTAGATAAACCCATGGAGGCCGATGATTGGCTCCGCACTATGGAGCAAAAGTTTGGGCTAATCGAGTGCACAGAGTATCAGAAGCCCATGTTTGCAGCACAACAGTTGAGAGGAACTGCAAGAGCTTGGTGGGTAAATTTTGTTGCTGCTCAGCCCGAAGGCCATCCTATTAATTGGACTGAGTTTCCGAAGCCTTTCGAGCACATTTTATTCCTGAGGAAATCATGACCATAAAGCTTGAAGAATTTCTTTCCTTGAGGCAAGGTGATATGTCGGTAATGCAATATTTTGGCAGATTCAATCACTTGTCTCAATATGCGTCAGACTATGTTAGTACTGACCATAAAAAGAAAGAGTGTTTTCTCAGAGGTCTGAATAGTAAAATTCAGAGAATGATGACGAGAAATCCAAATGCCACTTTTCATGAGGCGATGAATATTGCTATATCCTATGAAGATAAGAATCATCAGCATCTGGAAACTAAAAAGAAGAAAAGTGTACCCTCTGGATTTTCTGGTGGCAACCCCAAACGCCAGAAAATAATCTATCACCCTAAGAATCATTTCCGTCCGCCTTATCGTCCACCACAATACCAAGCCCAGCAACAGGCATTTGTTCGCCCTGCTGCTAATCTTTCATATCCACAATAGCCGAATGCTCCTGGTGTTCGTAATCCCAATTTCCAGCCACCAATCTTCCCATGTTACAACTGTGGAAAGCCTGGCCATTTTTCACGGAACTGCCCGCATCCAAGGCGGTATAACACTTATGTCCCCAGGACTTTTGCACCACAACAACCACCACAGAATCAGCATAAGGCAGGAAATCAGAAGGTATCGAATAGTAAGAATGAGAAGAAATCTGGTAGAGTGTTCTACACTCAAGTTGGGGAAATTCCAGAAGGAGAGCCCGTCATGATGGGTACGTTTCCTGTTGCTGATCATTCTGCAATTCTGCTTTTTGATTCGGGTGCATCTCATACATTCATTAATGGTACATTTGTTAAGACACATGAAATTTTAGTAATGGGGACAAAAGAACAGTTCTTTATACAATCGCCTAGGGGGCGTATGTGTACTAAAGAAATGGTACATGATGTGCCAGTAAGTTTAGGTGGATACATTTTTCCCACTGATATGATAATATTAAAGGATCAAGATATAGATGTGATCCTAGGTATGAACTGGATGAAACGGCATGGTGTTGTAATAGACATCCTGAATAGAACTGTGAGGTTAAACATACCCAATTGCAAAACTTCACTTCCTATCCAACTTCCGACACTTAAGAGGAAGGTTCAAAAGGTATGTGCAACTTCTGTAAAAGAAATTCAGGAGATACCAATGGTTTGTGAATTTCCTGATGTATTTCCCGATGAGTTACCGAGTTTACCTCTTGATAGAAAGGTGGAATTTAGAATTGATTTGAAGCCTGGTACCGCTCCAATATCCAAAAGAGCTTATCGGATGGCACCACCTGAGTTAGCAGAACTCAAAACTCAATTACAAGAGTTAAGGGATAAAGGTTTTATCCAACCTAGTTTGTCACCTTGGGGATGTCCTGCCCTGCTTGTGGAAAAGAAAGATCAAAGTTTGAGGTTATGTGTGGATTGTCGTCCCTTGAATGAGGTAACAATCAAAAATAAGTATCCTCTACCCCGCATTGATCTGCTTTTTGATCAATTGGCAGAAGCAAAGGTGTTCTCTAAGATTGATCTTCGATCTGGGTATCATCAAATTAAGATTCGCCCAGAAGATATTCCAAAGACTGCTTTTACTACTCGGTATGGTCTGTATGAATATTTGGTTATGTCTTTTGGACTTACCAATGCACCGGCTTATTTCATGTATTTGATGAACTCAGTGTTCATGCCAGAACTTGATAAGTTTGTGGTTGTATTTATTGATGACATATTAATATATTCTAAGAGTGAAGAAGAACATGCTGAACACCTCAGAATTGTCTTGCAACGTCTGCGAGAACATCAACTGTATGCCAAGTTTAGCAAATGTGAGTTTTGGTTAAAGGAAGTGAAATTTCTTGGACATGTTTTATCAGACAAGGGTGTTGCCGTTGATCCTAGTAAAGTAAAAGATATACTTGATTGAGAACCACCAAAGACCGTGCATCAAGTTTGAAGTTTTCTAGGAATGGCGGGTTATTACCGTCGTTTCATACCTGATTTCTCAAAGATATCAAAGCCAATAACTGAGTTGTTGAAAAATGATGTTAAATTTATTTGGTCACCTGCCTGTGAAGAGGCATTTTAGAAATTAAAGAAATTGATGACTACTGCCCCTATCCTAGCACAGCCAAATATTGAGAAGCCGTTTGATGTCTATTGTGATGCTTCTGGTATTGGTATTGGATGTGTGTTGATGCAAGAGGGGAGAGTTATTGCATATGCTTCTAGACAATTGAAGAAACATGAGGAGCATTATCCCACACATGATTTGGAATTGGCAGCTGTTGTCCATGCCCTAAAAATATGGCGACATTATCTGTGGGGTAATAAATATAATATTTACAGTGATCACAAGAGCTTGAAATACATATTCACTCAAGATGAGTTGAATATGAGGCAAAGAAGATGGTTAGAATTAATCAATGATTATGACTTGAAAATCTATTACCATCCTGGTAAAGCAAATGTAGTTGCTGATGCACTTAGTCAAAAAAGTCATTGTCATTGTTTAACAGTGAAGCCTTTGGATATCTCTATATGTCATGACATAGAAAAGTTGGGTATAGAGATGGTGCAATAAGGAAGTTTGTTTAACATTGCTGTGGAGACAACCCTCAGAGATCAAATTATTGCTGCACAGAAGAGTAATAAAGGCATTAAACATATTAAAAAGAAAGTTAGAAAAGAAAAGGTTTCTTGTTTCACAATTGATGAAGCAGATGTCTTATGGTATAAGAATCGTCTGGTTATACCAAAAGATCCTGAGTTGAGACAAAAGATTCTGGATGAAGCACATCTTTCAAAATTTTCTATTCATCCAGGAAGTAATAAGATGTATCATGATTTAAAACAGAAATTTTGGTGGACCAAGATGAAAATAGAAATTGCTAAGTATGTAGCCCGGTGTGATACCTGTCAGAAAGTCAAAGCGGTGCATTTGAAGTCAACTGGAGAACTTCAGCCATTACCTATTCCAGCTTGGAAATGGGAAGATATCAGTATGGACTTTATAGTGGGTCTACCCAGGACAGCAAAGGGTTTTGATTCAATTTGGGTTATAGTGGATCGACTCTCAAAGTCCGCACATTTTCTTCCAGTTCAAAATACAACTACAGCCTCGCAATATGCCAAACTGTATTTTGAACATATTATTAGTCTTCATGGGGTACCCAAGACCATTGTTTCAGATAGAGACACACAGTTTATCAACAAATTCTGGAGACACTTACATGAATCAATGAGTACTGAACTTTTGCACAGTACTGCTTATCATCCCCAAACAGGGGGTCAGACTGAAAGAGTAAATCAAATACTTAAAGATATGTTGAGAGCATGTGTTCTTAATTTTCCAGAGAAATGGGATGAGTGTTTACCCTTAGCCATGTTCTCTTATAATAATAGTTATCAAGAAAGTATCAAAATGGCACCATTTGAAGCATTGTATGGCCGTAGATGTATAACTCTGTTAAGTTGGTCTGAACCCAGAGAAAGAAGATTCTTCGGAGTTGATCTTGTAAAAGAAACTGAAGCAAAAGTTAAGCAGATACAACAAAATATAAAAGTGGCACAATCTCATCAGAAAAGTTATGCGGACTAAAGACGTCAACTATTATGTTTCGATAATGGAGATTATGTATATCTAAAGGTGTCACCCATGAAGGGAGTTACTCGATTTGGAGTTAAGGGAAAGTTAGCCCCTCGTTACATTGGACCATTTCAAATCCTGGCACCAATTGGGAAGGTATCATATCGTCTGCAACTGCCTGAGCAGTTGTCGGCCGTACATAATGTGTTCCATGTGTCCCAACTTAAGAAATGTCTTCGAGTGCCGGATAAGGTTGTTGATGTGGAAGAAATTGAACTTGAACCTGACTTGACTCACTCTGAGTATCCAATCTGAGTTTTGGATCAGAAGGATCATGTTACTAGAAGCAGAACAATCAAGTGGTACAAGATACAATGGGATCAACATTCAGAGGAAGAAGCCACTTGGGAATCGGAAGATTATCTATTAGAAAACTTCCCGGAGTTTTATGCTTCTATCTAAGTGATAATTCCTTCTATGAGTTGTAACTTCTCTATGTGAGTGGTACAATTCTGTTCCCTTATAAATTTAGTTGAAGTGTGTTTTCCTGACACATTTCCTTTTCCATTACTTTACTCAAGGCTTTAAATCTCGGGACGAGATTTCTTTAAGGGGGAAGGGCTGTAACACCTCTGGTTTTATATTAACTAAAACATGCCATGTCATCATATGCATCGCAAAGCATTCACATTTAAGTCAACCTTAATGTGCATCAACTAAAACAAGTTTACATTTCATAGGTTGATTGTGTTTCTGGAATGTTTTGTCACATGAAATAATGAAACCCTACTTTCTAATGTCATCGCAAATGCTTAGTTTATACTCTATGTACTTGAGGTGTAAACTGTGTTTACACTAGTGTCAAGCATAGTGTATAAGTCTAAGTCCAACACTAAAAATGATTTCCATATTTGAAGTTGAATTTGGATTCCAAAGCTTACTTCTAAGTCTGGCAATTCAAATTGGGAATACTATATAAGGTTTTTCAAAAGTCAACTTGGTCAACCAAGGGTGTCATTGGGTCAATGACCTAAAAATGTCCTTGGATGATGTTTGTGATCACTAATGACCAACCAATTAAGTTAGAAACCAAATCGAGTTTGCATTCTATTTCAAAAACCCTTTATTTCAAAACCTAGTTTTACCCCCTTTTCTCTAATTAAAAATCTCTAAAGAATTTGGAGATACTCTAAAAATACAGTTTGTAGATCATGACAAGAGCTACAAAGTTGGTATATAAAGTTTTTCAAGTTTCCACAAGAAATTTCAAATGAATTTGAAAATACAGTTTTCCAGCATTTGTCCCCTTTTGATTTTAAAACCATAATTCAAAAATTATGCATAATTTTGGAAAATTTTGTACATGAAAAAGGTTTGGTTTGGGCAGTTAAACATTTCATAGTTTT
>CM041646.1:25992120-26022121 GCA_023333625.1 Bothriochloa decipiens
TTGGGCTTAATTTGATAACTTTAATTTTATGCCTTTATTTTATGCTTTTAAATATTTAATTAACCCCTTTCGTTAAGTCTAATCATTATATGATTTGTTTGACTTTGGGATTGATTGATGACCTTGGGTCATTAACCCTAATGACCTTTGACACTTTAATTAATTGTTTGCGCTTACCTTAATCATGTCATTAGGGCTTAATTAACGTTATTTTATGTGTTTAATTAATTTCTTAAATGGCGTAGTTAACCCTAATGAATTTTATAAGCAAAGTTTTGTTGGCTTGCAACTTTATCGTAAAGAAAAGTTGTACTCGATCCCTTAATTTGATCATGCATCCATCGAGCATCATGTTTACTATTCCATCGTGTTAAAGCATAATAATTATCGAATAGCTTCCGTTAACGGAGAGTTAACGTTGTCGCACCAGATCCCAAGGAAGAGCAGCTTCAGGAATGGGGAGTTGATCTAGAATTTAAAACCGTCTACCCCGAATATTAAGGCAAGCCCCGGATGCATTCAAACCCTATTCTATTATAAAAGTTTTACCGCTTCAGCTATGATATGTTGTATTAAGTAATAGGAGTTGAGTGAAAACCCACCAATTGCATTACCTGTCTTATTTCCTTATTCCTTGTTACCTGCTTAGAAAGATAAGTAGTAATGCTTAGCCCTGCTTATTTAATTATTTGTTCAAAGGCAAAAGAATGAAAAAGATAAGATTGGTTTTCTCGTTGGAATCATGATGATAGTTAATAAATCGAGTCCGGACGATTAACTTGCATTGGGAATGGAATCCCTCTGTAGTGTTTCCGTCTGTTGATGCCCTAGGTCCCGTATCGATGGTGATCTGTTGATATCGAGAAATTAGAAAATCCACATGCATGAAGTGATATACGGATGGTTGGAGCCGTGTATATCATGGAGTGACCTAGTGTGGGGCCAGAGATCCCATCTGTGTCATAGTGTGTTTTACTGTGGGGTTTAAGTTCCCACGTATCTCGGTACGCTGGGCCGCAGATCTCACGGGTGCCATGTGGTGATATACGGCTGCGGTTGTTATCCCGGTATATCGGTTCATCTGGGGTGCATCGGAGTTAAAGTCTCCGGTATTCCAGTGACCTAGGTCCCAGGTGGGTATGAAAATAGATTCAAATCACCGTTGCTTCTCGGAGAAGAAGACTCGATCATTGTTCATCATCGTAGTAACAACTTGAATAAAGATTAAGATTTAATAATGAAGTTGGTTGATAATTGGAGCTAGTCCAAGCAAACTTTTCTTTCTATTAAGCTTTTTCGCAAAATTTCTTATCTCTTACAAGCCTTACCTTGTCCCTCTAGCCTGCATTTCTAGAGTCTCCACCCCTCTTTTTCGTCGGGTCAGTCTTGTTGAGTACTTTTGTACTCAGGGTTTGTTGAACCCTTGTTGCAGGTGAGCCTCATGGGCAAGAGTGCTTTGCATCCTGCTGCATGACAGTCGTCATGGAAAGCGACGACAAGTAAGGTGTTTAGCTCATGGGCAGAGCTTTTCATTTGGTTTTGTAATAAAGTTATATACTGCTACCCCACTACTATTATGGTTTGTACAATCTAAATTTTATGGTTGTAAATATTTGAAACTCAAAGGTTTGTAAACTTATGTTATTGTAAGTCTTCCGCTGTTTTACTCCAATGTATATTATTTATATTAAACTGTTGTAATACTGCAATGTCTCTCTACAACGATTGATCCTGCTCGAAGAATCATGGATGATTTGGGATTTACCCGACAGACTTTTTAAGTCGTATGGAACACAGTCATGGTTATTTAGAGTCTGTTTAACAATAATCATGCGTGTGGGCCATATGATTTAGGAGGTTCTGCCACAGACGCACTCAACATCGCACTCATAGGCGTGCTCGTGGGAGGGGCCGACGGTGATGACGCCCTTGGGTCCCGGCATCTTGAGCTTGAGGTAGGTGTAATTGGGGATGGCCATGAACTTGGTGTAGCTAGGCCGGTCGATGATCGCGTGATACGTGCCGTGGAACCCGACCACCTCGAAGGTGAGGATCTCCTTCCTGAAGTTCGAGGAGGTACCAAAGCAAACAGGAAGGTCGATGCGATCGATTGGGAGAGCCTTCTTCCCCAGCACGACACCGTGGAATCCTCCGGCACTAGGATAGAGCTTCTCTCTTGGGACCCCGAGGAGATCAAGCGTCTCCACGTAGATGATGTTGAGGCTGCTACCTCTCTCCATGTGTACCTTGGTGAGGCGGGTGTTAACGATGATGGGATCGACGATGAGCGGGTACACCCCTGGCTTGGGGACGTAGTCCAGGTGGTCATCACGGCCAAACGTGATGGCTCTACTAGACCAGTCGAGGTATTGGGGGGTCGCAACCCACAGGGAAAAGACTTCCCGTCTCTCCCTCTTGCGCTGGCACGGCATGAGCTGTGTCGAGGGCCCTCCATAGTTCATGTAGCAGTCGCGAACTTCGGGGAAGCCATCATCCTTGTTGCCGCCTTGGTCCTTGGGATCATCCTTCTTGTCACCCTTCCCATGGCCCAAGCTCTCGAAGTACTTAATGAGCATCCGACAGTCCTCGAGGTTGTGATTCGTCCATCCCTCGTGGTAAGGGAAGTGCTCCTTCAGCATCTTGTCGAAGATGTGCCCTTCGGGGGCCTCGAGGCTTCTTGCGCTCGGCGGCGGTGACAAGGTCGTTGACGCTGGCCTCATGCTTGCCCTGCTGGTTCTTCTTCTTCTTCTTCTTATTGTTGTTCTTCTTGGTGCCTCTGGTTGTGCTCTCGGGGTTGACTGCTTGTGCCTTCCCCTTGTCTTGGCCGTCGCCAAAGAAAGCACCCACTGCCTCCTCGCCGGCTACGTAGTTGGCGATGATGTCCATCAGCTCATCGGTGGTCTTGGGGGGATTGCCCCTAGCTCCCGGACCAAGTCCTTGTAGGTGGTGCCTGAGACGAACGCGAGGATGACGTCGTGGTCGGAGATGTGGGGGAGCTTGGTGCACTGTTTGGAGAAACGTCGAGCGAAGTCACGAAGGGACTCCCCAGGCCTCTACTTGCAGTTGCGGAGGTCCTAGGAGTTACCGGGGCATAAGTAGGTTCCCTTGAAGTTCCCCTCGAACGCCCTAACGAGGTTGGGCCAGTTGCAGATCTGACCGGGGGAAAGCTCCTCGAGCCATCTATGAGCGGTATCGGACAGAAACAAAGGGAGCTGGCGGATGATGGAGTGGTCGTCGTGTGCTCCTCCAAGCTGGCATGCCAACCGAAAGTCGGCCAGCCATAGCTCAGGCTTTGTTTTGCTGTTGTACTTGGCGAGGCTTGTAGGGGGTTGGAACGGAATCGATAGCGATGTCCTTTGAATCGTCTTGCTGAAGACTCAAGGGCTCGACGGCTCGGAGGACTGGTGCCGGTACTCATCACTATCGTAGCGCCAACCCCTGTGAGTGTTGTAGCCTCGTGCCTCAGCATCACCACTCTTGCGTCAGCATTCTCATTGATGTCGTGGTGCGTGTCTCGAGGCTTGCGGTTGTCGTGGATACGCTCATGGACGGGGATCACCTTCTTTGGTCGGGGGGCATCTGCTTGATGGACTGAGCCCTCCCTCTCGTGTCGGGAGGGTTCAGGGGGTTGCTCCGAGACCGCCCCTCGACGTCTCTAGGCCGAGCTTTCAGTCTGCTGTGCGGCAGCTACCTCGAGGAGGCCCTGAACCTCCGGCTGGATGCGACGGGCCTTGGGGTTTGAGGTGGCTGGCATGTTGCGGAGAAGCATGGTCGCCGTGACGATGCTCTGGCTGGCACGGTTGAAGATGGGGCGTTCAACCACACCCCCTGATGATCCACCGGTGGACTTCTCGGGCTCTGGCTCATGCCTTTCCACCAGGCAGTTTTTCGCGTTCCTGATCGAGGGTCCGCTCGAGCTGGCATAGAAGCTCCCGATCCTCGTCGACCTTCGCTCGCATCTCCCTGGACTTCCACGAGCTAGGCTTCTTGGGCGTCCTAAGGCAACCACGCGTAGTTTGGCGCTGCTGGTGGCTGCTCCTTCTGATCCGCCGCGATGAGGGCACCTCCCGCTGCAGCCACAGCTGCGGCCGTGGTCGTGGGGTCGATAGTGTCGCTACTCGACGTGACGACTCCATTGAGGTGGAAGCACTCGTGCATGGGGTCGTTGTTGTCAGAGTCGGAGTCGGGGCTGCCAGTGTAGAAGATGGGGAATTGCCCATGCCACTCCTCCTCCAGCTAGCGTTGCATTGCGCTGATGGCGCGGCACCTTAGGCCAGGCACTCGAGAGAAGTCGGAGTACTCGGAGGCCAGCATGACTGTCGCCAGGTCCATGGTGGCACGCAGGAGAGGCCCCTGAAGGGTTGCGCGCGCGCTCATGCCAGCGCCCATGGCAGTGGAGTATGATCTGGCGGCGTTGTCCAGGCCGAACGGGAGCTGTCATTGAGCCGCGAACAACCCATGAGGTAGCAGGTCAGGTGGTGTCAGAGCCACGCCTACCGGGAAGACCGCATCCGGTCCCGTTGGTGAGCACATCACAAAGATGAAGTCGGGGTCACCGCCGAGACCTCCCAGCTCCTCCTTCGATCCTAAGCGTAGGTCTGCCAGGTTCCCAACCAGGGACCCTGGATCCTCAGCCAGGAGCGAGGAAGCCGAGGTGGATGTTGACTTGAAGCGGCGATGGTGGTTGTGCCGGCCACACCTCCTCCTGGGTGCGAAAGCGTGGTGACGATACCGGCAAGGGGCCCGTTGCGTGGACCCGGGACTGCCTTCGCTCGGATCTCTGATTGAGAGCAGGACCATGTCTTGGCTGCGGCCTAGTAACATGAACTCCAAGCTCCTGAACTAGATCACCATAGTGAATGGAAGTGATGGTACGGAGTCTGCCATCCGAAAAATGGCGGGAAATGCTGGTGACGCACAGACCCTCTACCTGGCGTACCAACTGTCGGTGTCACGACCCCGGGGGCCTAACACCGACGAGTAACTACGTTCTGCGTGCTCCCTAATCCAGATGGTGATGCAAGAAAAACACACGATTTATCCTGGTTCGGGCAAGAGAAGGCCCTACGTCTAGTGGGGGGAGAATGTCTTGTATTATCTTGCACCAAAGTGCTCGTACAGGGGAGATACAAGCGAGCGCGTATGAAATAGGTTGAAGAATGAGGCCTAAGTCTAGAAGAGATATCCCTATGCCTTGCAATGTGCGTGGTGAGGCTCAGTGAGTTCAAATGAGTTTCACCCCCTTTCAACTATCCCAGCGCCCCCTTTTATAGGACAAGGAGGGGCATGAGTGTACAAGAAACCCTAATGGTGCTGTGAGGGCCGTCGTAAGGAATGACGTCGAGGGGTGATGCCGATCATGTCGTGGGTACTATAGGTGTGTGCGCCGAAGCGAGGTCGAGCCCTGTAGCGGCGTGCCTCATGATGAGATTCACCCTTCTGAGTTGTCACGGCGAAGTTGGTGATTGATCGGTCCTGATGATGACGCTGGCGTGCCTCAGCGACACGGTGAAATATGTGACCACCTATTAAGGGCGTACGGCTCGCAATAGATGATGTGCGAGGGCGGTTGGATTGCTGACCGGGGCCACTGAGAGCTTGAGTCAAGGGGTACCCAGGGGGCCTCGAGGCCGTGCAGATAAGAACGAGCCCCGGGATTCCTCGTACGGACGTTGACATTTGCGTCTCGAGAGGGTGCCTGACGGGGAATGGTGTTTAGTATGAAGGAATAGTGGTCTGTACTAGATGATGCTTCCCACGGGATGGGCAGTAAAAGGTAAACTAGACCTCTGCGCTCACCCATCATTATAGTCGCTATAGCCACGGGGGTTGGCAGGAGTAGGCTAGATGCTTTAATTGCTCCGAGCGCCGTACTGGAAGTAGGTGGGTCAAGGGGTGTGGTAGTCGATGTGGGGTCGTCCGCCCATGGTGTGCTCCGTCACTCCGACGGGGGGTCGTCCGCATGGGTGAACGTCCTTCATTCGAGGCTCCCCATTGAATCGGAGATGGTCTTGACTTGGATGATGCTGCTCGTTAGTCGGCCCAACATAGCTCGATGTACGCTGGTAGACCCTTGTCTCTCCAGGCTGGTTGCGAGCTTCTTTGGTGATTTGGGTTTAATTGTTCGGGGATCAATTCTCCTAGGTTAAGGTTTAGGGTACCCCTTATCCAGGTACCCGACAACACCTCTTTCTTCCTTCTTGAGTGTCCCTGCCTTTTTCTTGCGCCTATATTGCCTTGACGATTCAGCATAGATAAGAGGGATTCCGTTGCTTGTATCTGTGCCACAAGGGATACTAGTTTGCGAGAAAATTCTTCAAGTGTTGGTTCTCTTTTGGGCTTGTTCTCCTTCTCTGTTGATGCCTTTTTCCATTAGGGGAAGATGCTGTGGATGACAGCTCTCCCCTTCGTTGTACCTCTGGGCTCTGTTTACCTGGCTTGGTCTTTTTGGATTCTTTTCTTTTGAACTTTCTTATCTGCATTATGTTAGAAGTATCCAAAAAGGCAAAATATTCTTTTCCTCTAGGGAGATGGAAACAAATTTCTCCAATACCCGCATATATACAGGCATTAACAGTTTAGGAACGGACGTCCTAAAATGAGAGGTGTATCTTCTTTATTTCCCATGCCCATGACTACAAAGTTTGTGGGCACATAATTACCTCTGACTTTTACTAAAACATCACAAGCTACACCTTCTACATACCTTACAGATTTGTTGGTGTTTTGTCCCACGGACAAGAACCCAATGAGTGAAATGCTGCGTGCTCCCTAATCCAGATGGCGATGCAAGATGAACACAAGATTTTTGTCCTGGTTCAGGCAAGAGAAGGCCCTATGTCCAGCGGGGAGAGAAAGATTGTATTATCCTGCACCGAAGTGCTTGTACAGGGGGATAGAAGCGAGTGAGTATGAACGGGGAGTCCAGAGCAATGCCTAAGCCTAGGAGTGCTATGCCTATGCCTTGCTCATGGTGAGCTTGGATTTCTCTAAGTGTTGTCCGATGCTTGTTCGAATGTTGTTCGATTGTTGGAACTAGCCCCTGTCCTCCCCTTTTATAGGCCAAGGAGAGGATTAGGTGTCCCTAGGACTGTCGTAGGCGATGACATTGGGGGTTGATACCGTTCATGTCATAGTCACTGTAGAGGCATGCACCAAGCGTGGCCTGCCCTATAGCGACATGCTTAGAGATGATGGCTGTCCTCCGGGTGCATCACGATGATGCTGGTGATGGTCAGTGAAAGACCCGTGCCCATGCATGGGCATGCTAGTGCATGTAGATGTCACGTCCAGAGTTGTTGGAGCACTAACCGAAGGCGTCGAGGTCCAAGTCGAGGGGTAGTCGAGGGGTCCGAGGACAGACGGATAAGACCAAGCCTCGGGAAATGGAGTACGAATATTGATGAATGCATTTCGAGGAGGTGCCTGACGAGGCACAGTGCCCAGCATGGCATAATAGTGTAGTACGAATCACTGTTTCTCTGGTTATGGGCGGTAAAAGGAGGATTTGACCCTTGTGCTTGGTCACTGTAACACGGCTGTAGCAATGAGATTAGGCAGGAGTTGGTGGGAGCATTTAATGCCTTGGATCCCATACAGGAAGTAGGTGAGCCGAAGGGGGAGTGGGAATCCGTTACTTGACGGGGGGTCGACCGCCCGTGTCGAGTTCCGCCACTTGAGGACCCCGGTCAAGGTGGGGCTCGCATGGGTCGGTGCATCCCGTTCGTAGGCCCACCCAGTATGGCTTGCTTCCTGAGTTTGGGCCTTGTCTTTTTAGAGCCGCTGGCTTGGTTTGTGGTGAGCTTTTTATCGGAGATTTATGCTAATTGCTCAGGGATTATTTCTTCTGGGTCAGGTTTTAAGGTACCCCCTTATTCAGGTACCCAACAATAGCCCTCGAGTCTCGGTACGAGTGCTGGCACTCACACAGAGGCTCATGAACTGCAGTCATAGTGCTTGTTGTTTTCTGAGGGGTGTGTGCGAGCGTACCCTTCAGGGGTAGCCGCCAAGGCCTCGGAGGAGTAGAATACTCCTTTGAGGGCTTTATGCACTTTTTGTCGAGGGGTTCTTGAGTGTTCGAGCCCCCGGGTGGGCATAAGCCTCTTTCGTCGAAGCCTACCCCATGATGGTCGGGTGCTGTAGGTTTTTTCAGAGATGAAATAGTGTTGAACTGGAGTCATGGCACTGACACTATCCGATGCATGCGCGCGAGCGCACCCTTCGTGGTAGCCCCCGAGGCCTCAGAGGAGTAAAGAACTCTTCTGAGGGATTTCTTAGGTGTGTGATCGAGGGGTAGCTCGAGTACTCGAGCCGTCAAATGCATTTGCCCCTCTTTCGTCGAGGGGTGCCAAACGTAGTCGAGCCCCCGGGCCTCATGTGGTCAGGGCTTTCCTAGCTTTTTGGTGTGTAATCCCAGTTGTCCGCTTGCCGAGCGAATCTAGTTCCCCCCATGGGTGTTGAGATCCTCCCCGCGGACGACTGGCTCTGATTGGCCGTGACGGCGCAGGAGCTGTAGAAGCTCGTGGATGATGGGCTCCTCCATCCCATGACCTCGATTGACCGGCTGGAGTGGAGGGTGCCGCCGAGGAGCCACCAGGAGCCGGATCCGCCAGCGGGCTACGTTATGAGCTTCGTAGCCTTCCACAAGCTAGGACTCGGGGTGCCCCCGAGCCAGTTTATGCATGCGCTGACCCACCATTATGAGGTCGAGCTCCATCACTTCTCCCCCAACGCCATCTCCAATGCGGCAATCTTCGCCGCCGTGTGCGAGGGGTACCTAGGGATGGAGCCGCACTGGGATCTATGGCTCCATCTCTTCAAAGGGAAACATTTCAACAAGTTGGTGTCACTGAGGAAGAGGAGGATGGTCCGCATTGGCTGCTGCAATCTGTCCCTGAAGCGGGCAGAGCAATACATCTCGACGGGGCTGATCTCCAACCATGGAGGGTGGCATGCTCGGTGGTTCTACCTCCATAACGATGACGGCTGGCTGCCGCACTTCACCAGGCGTGTTATTGGCAAATGCCCGTTCCACTGGCCGCACGACATGGCAGAGGCGGATCAACCGAGGTTGTAACACCGGTTTTAAGAACAAAACCATATATACACCATATGTGAGTCCTAGGAGTCAATTCCCACATATAGCTATAAGTAAAGGGTAGTAGCAATAAACAATGCCAGATATATAACGTACTTACTATAAGAAGGATATACCCTTATGTAGCAATCAATGGAAAGATAACTTCGATTTTCATGTAAGGACTCCACTCCACTGGATCCAACTGACTGGTTGATCACAAGCATAAAACTTCTCCTGGGTGTGGGGGAAATAGCAAGAGTGAGTCTATGTCGAACTCAACAAGTATAGCGGGGGTTTATGAGGCTCAAGAAGCTGACACGGTTTAACTGCATTTAGCTTTTGAGTGTATGTCATCTTTTAGCAATTAGCATCAAGGTTGTAGCAAACCTATAACCACTTGATCAGGTAAATATGATTAAGAATATCATAAAAACAACATTAGCATGTAACACAATTTGAGTTGATGATTCATTCCATAAGAATCCCTTGGTCGCCCTAACCTTGGGCACAAACGATATATCGATTTAACTCTGCGCAGATGTGTACACTTTCACTACGGGTCATGATTTCCAAATGCATGGGTTTGCAAGGCCCAAAACACCGTAAACCATATAAAGCCACTCATAGGTTCATCTAACAAGCTAGGGCCGCAGGGCCATCGAATATAGAAAACCCCTCTCCCAGAATGGCACATCCCAGTTATAACACATAATGAAGAGGCAGCCCTATATCCAACTCACAAATCCTCTAACTCGCTAGAGAAGGTCCTATGAATAAATAGAGCCAGAGCCATATAGCCCCCATAGCTGTACGTTATGTCCCGGATGATCACTTACAGTTTGGAACTTATTGAAAATCACCTTTTTCTTAGTTGCATAGTCATTAATCAAGTTACAACATCATGGTTATAAAGCACTAGCATAAACTACCAATATGCAACAACCCCAGTTATCAAGGTAAGCAGGTAATCAAAACTAAAAAATCCTACCAGGGTAGCAAGTAGACACATGCATATGACCTTTAGTGTGTGTATTGAATAGGTAACCAGGATGGTCCCACCTATACTTGCTTTAATCTCATATCCGTCTTCAAGTTCAAACCTTCTTAATTCTCTAACTTCTTGTAGATCACCATATTGTAAAGCTCACTGATGGGACATACACCACACAAGCAATCTACGTAATCATACATAAAGCAAACAAAAATACTAAATTAAAACAGTACACCAAACAATTGAGATGTTTTAAAACTAATCTACGTTTTGTTATGAACACACAGACGCAAAAGGCACTCTAATCGGATTTAAAACGGAGAAGTTATTATTTAAATAAATTTTATTTTAATAAAATAATATATTAAATATTAGCTCGAATTTTAAAAGTTGAAAACATGTTTTATAGAATGATTAACATGGAGGTTACGAAATCATAAATCTAACGCAACTTAAACGGATCTATTTGGAGTTAAAACAGAGATTTTATAAGCTTTTAAACTCAGTGGCAAAACTATAAATATCAGAAACGTGTCTATGTGTTTCTATTGTATTTCGTGATTTATTTTCTTAAGAAAAACGGCCAGAAAACAAAGATGATATCATCCTTATATGATCATGATGTCAGCAAGCTAAGAAGCTAAAGCTAACAAGCAAAGCATGCATGGCGCACGGTGGAGGGCCATGATCGATGGTGATGGCGCAGGCTTCAGTGGAGTTAGATCAAAGCAAAATACACGGCTCATATTCTGCGTTAGAATCATAAGAAGGTGAAGCGGGCATCAGATATGATCGCAGTGAACTCACCACAAGAACGAACAACAAGGCCATGGAGCTCGGAGGGACGACGATGGCTTCGTGCATGCATGCGTGTTCTAGACGAAGAGCTGAAGACAGGGAGGCATCCAGCAGCGGCTCAGCCTGTCAAGCACGGCAGTGATGAGAGCGAAGCATAGAGCAAGAACGCGAATGATAACTCAACCTGCAGATTCCCTACCGCAAGGCAGCGATCGTCGATCGACTTGCTCCAAAGGTGCCATGGCAGTGGACGATAACTCCGTTGCGGCGGCGAACGCGCTCTGCTCATTGACGAGATCCAAGCGGCACATGTCGGTGCTAGCTAGGGCAATGATGGCGGCGCGTAGATGCGAACTATTGGAGAGGGAGCCATAAGAGCTTTATAGGAGACCGGCGTGACGTTCAAGTTGAAGAATCCCAGGGATTTTGGTCTAGCGACGAGATTTGCTCGGACCAGAGACCATCGTGGCCAAGCAGACTAGCTGGGCGTGCAGAGGGCCGGCAGAGGATGAACGGGCCAACCGGCCTTTGGAAGGAGAGCAGAGGAAACCGAAGACACGCGCCTGTGCGGCTTGGCCTTCTACTGGGCTCACGGCACCGTGATATATGGCATGTAGAGCTTGAAGCGGTCACGAGAAGGAGTGGTGCAGCTTGGCCTGTCTGCGGGCGCACGCAACAGAAGGAACAGGCCAAGGCCTTCTTCGACGTGCTGGAGCAAAAAGCACGCAAGGCCCTTTTGGCTGGAAGGTAAAAGCGAAATAAAGAATTTCTTTTATTTTATTTTATCATTTCAAAGTCATTTAAAATTCATTTGAAAAGCATTTTGAACTGTAGTAGAAAGGAACTGAACATGTGGAGTCAGAGTGTGAATTTTGATTAAAGGAAAGCCCAACGCTTGATTGTTAACCATCCATAAGTGAAAGAAGATATATACACTAGCAAAAACATGTACGTGTGTGATCGGATATCTGGTAGATAATTTACTACTGATATGTTCAGGCAAAACACGCAGGTAGCTATTCTTGATGATGATGATGAACAAAACATATAGCTAGTTGATGATATTGAAGAACGGTGGAGAAATTTGACAAGATTACCATGCTATCCATGGTTTCCTTGGTGCAAATTGGCCAGAAGCAAATAGACTGATGCAGAATAGCTTGACCTCCTCCTCGGTACGGCATTCCCAGGATCATAGGGCTGTGGCTCACAACGCAGGGACAGCGGCCGCAGTTCAGGCTTTGGCCAAGGATGGGGACGCGCAATGGAGCACATACGGCCGGAGCACACGGGGTGGTGCGGCCACGGACAGGCGCTGGGAGGCGGCGGCGCTGCAGCAGTGCTGGACGTGCACAGTCAGCTAGCAGTATGCATGGTGGCTTCCTCTCCTGCTTGGCACAGTAGAAGAGAGGTGATGAGTAATGAGTGGGAACCATCAACACGGTAAAAGCAATAGTAGATGGTAGATCGGCAGGCAAGCACAGCAACGTACCGAAACGAGGTATGTCTGGATGCACTACCGGATTGATCTCCCCATGATGGTGGCGCTCCAAAAGCATGACAGGCAAGGGCGATTGCCACCTCAGGGGTGACCGTACACGCGCGGACTGCAACTTCTAGTGGCAGATCGACGGCGCCGGCGGCACAGAGCCTGATCATCAATAGACGAGGTGGTGCAGATATATAGGGCGGAGACCTTCTCACATCTACACCAACTAGCGATATGGTACTAATTGCATCATCCACTTTTACTAATAGGCCTAATTAATTATTAAAGTCTATTAGTAAATTATGACATGGGTCTTGAGCATTAAAATAAATAAGAGATTTTATTATTTTTAGAATTAATTAATTTTATGAATAAAATAATTCTAAAAATGTCTAGAATTAATTTTTAAGCCACGAAAAATACTCCGAAGGCTTTGACAATTTAAGGAAAAGTCTTAGAGACATTTTGGAATATGAGCAACCTAAATAAAAGTATCTAGATCTCATAAAAAATATTTTGGAGCATCTATAGATTATGCTCATAGACAAGTAGGAATAAGTTTTAAGAGAAACCAGATGAATTCCCAATAAGTTTATAGAGATTGATCGACGAAAGAGAAACTAAAAGGAGTAATTTAGGTTATAAAGAAAAGAGAGTTTAAGAGGGTTCCAAAGAAACCTCGAGCTGAGGAACAATTACTTTAGTTGTGGAGAAAGTGCGCTCTAGAAGAAAGACAATCATCCTATTAAACAGATTTTGAAAGCCTTTTCACTTTTAGTCGAAACCATGCATCACAAAAATATAAATGTACCAGCATGTATGCTCAAACATGTTCCTAGCCTAAGATAAATTTTAACTTAATGAAAAATGTTATTTTTCCTATGTTTCATGAGCACAAAAAATACATAAATAAATTATTTTTACTTTATTTTCAAAAGTCCCAAATTTTGGGGTGTTACATAAACCCCCTCCTTGACACGTTGAGGACACTACGCGACAGGGGCCTGACTGCCGAGATTGTCGTCTCGGCGTTCCACAGCCGGAGAGTCCTCTCACTGATGGAGCGCCAACTGCACCTGGATCAGATGGAGCCTGGGGTCCCGCTCGTGGGGTGCCGAATATCGGCCGAGGGGCGGTCGCCGGCGCCTTCACGCAGGAGGATGTGAATAGCATCCCGATGCGTCCGAACGATGGCCACATCCAGCTGGTGAGTGTTTCGATCTATTACTCTTGAGTTCCTCTTTTCATTGCTTCATCCTTATGTTCCTCTATCATGGGCTTGTGTACAGGGGGTCATAGATTTTAGAAGGTCGACACCCGCGGTTAAGGAGGACAAGCCCGTTCGTCAGGTGAGACGCTTTACTGCCCATCAGCAAAAGAAGAATAAGGATAAGGAAAAGAAGAAGAAGAAGAAGAAGAAGAGCCTCAAGCGCCTGGTGCTCGACCAACGTCGAGCAAAACAGAGGCGTGAGGGGCTTCCCGAGGAGGAGTCTCCCTCGGAAGAAGGAAAGGAGGAGGGAGGTGCGTCTTGCTGCCCGATCCCCCCCGAGCTGATGTCCATTTTATGCAGGAGATGGTCGAGGCGGGGTCGACTTCTCAGGCATCGAGGGCGGCCTCGACGCCTGTTGAGGGCCTAGAGGCAAGGGCCTCGGAGCAGCCTCGGGAGAGGAGGACGATTGACCCCTCGATCCAGGGGGTTGACGTCGCGGCGGTCAAGCACGGGGCTCCGCCGTCTTCGTCATGGGGCAAGTCCAGCACGCCGCCGCCCCACACCAGATCTTCGACACTCGGCACACGGACGTAGGGCCAGTTGACGTCGGAGGAGCAGAGGACGTCAAGAGCGTCATCGACTGTGGCCTCGGGCGGCTCTGGGTCCAGCAAGGATCCATCAAAGAGAGGGACTCAGAAGCCCCCGAGCGGTTCGAGGGTACCCGTGAGGGCGCCCCTTATTCCGGTGGGGTAAGTTTTCATGCTTAGTGGTTTTGTTTCCCCTGTTTGCTGTTTGTAGGGTGTTCACTCTCCACTCATGCGTGTTCAAGATTAAGAGTCCGAAGGAGGAGGCGGCCCCCACGTTCGCCAAGCGGTTGAAGACTGAAGTTGCCGCGATGATGGCGGCATCGGAAGGAGCTACCACCTCGGGCCCTCGGTCGACAGCTGAGGCTGCTTGGCTTGTGGACACCCAAGCCACCCTAGCTCAGGGGCAAGCAACTGGGTGCCGCCTCTGTGGCAGGCTCGAGCGCTCCGGGGGTCGTGGCGGGCGGCGACACCGTCCAAGACCTGGAGTGGGTCGAGGTCCCCTTGGCACCGTCGAGCTCAAGGGCGCCGCTGGCGGTCGTGTGTCGGGGCTGATTGAGGTGGCCGTGATAACCATCGAGGACGAGGGGGCGGGTACCTCTGCTCGTGATGCGGAGGAGGTGGTGGCCCGTTCGCACGAGACGGGGGTGGAGCTCCCTCAACAGCAGTAGCAGCCATGGCAGCCGTGGCCGCAGGGACTGCACAAGTTGGAGGAGCAGCGATAGTGGAAGGAGGACCTACAGAAGTGGCAGCTAGCCGAGCTACGGGCCTCGGGCCAACCGCAGCAATAGCAGCAGGGGGAGCAGGCGTCTTCGTGTCCGCTGCCGCAACTGTAGCCGGAAGAGGCGGCGGCCTCGAGCCCGTCGCAGCAGCAATAGGAAGAGGCGGTGGCCTCGAGCCCGCCGCGGTAGCAGTGGGATGAGGAGGAGGCCCCGCTGAACATGGGGCAAGGGTACAGGCGGCCGGAGCCATTAGCCTCAAGCCAACCAGAGGAGTTAGTGGCCGAGGATGCCCTGTCAGAGGCGTGAAGGCTGGTCGGGCAGCCAATCCTGCAAGCGATCCCACCGGAGGCATCGGCGGCGGGAGAGGTCGCAATGGCGCTGCTCCCTCGACCATCGCAGGGTGGTGCGTCGGTCAGCCAGGGGTCCCTGTATGCCCCCAGCTTGGTGTTTGCTCCCTCTGCCATCAGGGGGAAGCAGAAGGAGGGGGATGCTGAGTCGTCGAGGGTCGAGGGGGAGTCGACGTTCCCCTCCTTGGAGGAGCGGGTGCATCATGCTGGTGGCTCGGCCGAGCTAGTGGACAGCATCATGGCGGCCGTGCGTGATCGGATGGTGAAGGAGCTCCCTTACTGGGCCAAGAGGGTCTGCGACTCCGGGACCTGGTGAACCCCGATGCGCTTTTGTTCGAGATGAATGACCTAGCGAAGGTTAAGGGCTGGGAGCACATCGAGGAGTTTCGTGCCTGGTTGTAGCATTCTCTACGAACGGTCGTCGACGTTTTCACCAAAGATTTGACCAGGGCCTTTGAGGTAATCAGTCTTCTTTTACGGTCCTAGGGTGGAGTTGTCTTCTTTTAACGCCTAATCCTATATTGTGCCTTTCGTCTCCAGGACCTGAGGGGGCACTGCCAAATCAAATCTCAATTCATCCATGTGATGAAAGGTGCATGGGAGCAGGTTCTCGTGCTTTGAGTGGCGAGCGGAGCTCGAGGCCGCCCAGGCTGAGGTGGTGAAGGCGATGGAGGACGTGGCCAAGGCTAGGGAGGAGGCGGCCCAAGCCAAAGAAGATGCCATCATGGCTCAAGGGGAGGTGACCCAGGCCAAGGAGGAGAAGGGCAAAGCCGAGGCCAACGCCACCAAGTCCCAGGAGGAGGCGCGCAAGGCCCTCGAGGATTCGGCCTTGATGGCAGAGCGCATTAAAGAGCTTAAGGGCAACCTTGTCTGGACGACAAGCCAGCATGACACCCTCAATACGCAGATCGTGGAGATGTCTGCCCATATGGAGGCTCAAGCCCGCGAGATCACGTCACTGAAGGGGACCATCCGGCAAAAGGAGGAGGCTCTTGAGGACACCGGGAAGGTGATCAAGGAACTAAGAGCAATGATCAATGACAAGACCGAGGCCCTGGCTAAGGCCCACAAGATGATCGCCACCCAGCGGGACAAGTCCATGGCCCTGGAGACCCATGCCAATGGTGAGTTTTCTTTTTTGGCCTTAGTTTCTTCGCTTGGGTGCTTTGTCCATCGTGACTGATTTAGATTTGTCTTTTAGACCTCAAGAAGCAAAAGCTTGTGGCCGAGCAAAATGCCAAGATGCTTCAGGAGCTTTACTGGGCTGAGGTGGTGTTGAACAAGAGGCTTCGTGGCGCCATTACCTCGATCTGCGATAGCCTGGAGGTCGACCCCGAGGAGGAGGTAGAGGGTGACGTGTGTGGAGGCTCCTATCTCCGACGGATGTACGCCCTCGTCCATGTCGTGCAGGAGCGAATCCGCGGTGCACTTCATCATGGCGTGAAGAGGGCACTAGCCATTGTCCGCTCGGGCTACACGTACGACATGGGGGTAGTCTCCCACGGCTTCGTCTCTAACCCCAACAAGTCTGAGGCTGATAACCACAAAATGCACTTAGCCTTGGTCGAGGCGGCTGAGGTTCCTGGGCGCGAGTTGGCGAAGTTGTTCGAGCCCGAGGTCATCCCTCCTAACATTGATGGTGAAGAAGGTGACCTGTGAGCCAAACTTGGGCAGGAAGGCCCATGTAATAGGTTAGTTTTCGTGAGCCATGATGGTGTGGTCTTGGTGGCCTTATGAAACATTACATTGATTTATATGATAGTGTCCTTTTCTTTCTTCCTAGCCTGATTGTGTTCTCGCTTAGTAAACTCGGTGCACGGTAGTGCCCCTCAAGGGGGGAGTGTGTGGAGGTACCATAGCACAGGGCATAGGCGATCTCGTGGCTCAATGGCCCAGGACCCTTGGGACACTTTCATGGCATTTTCGACTAAGTAAGGACACAATCAAGGCGTACAAGGAAGAATAGAAGTCGAGTTTCAAAAAAACGTACGAGGTTTTTAGGAATTTAGGGGGTTCCCCCTTGTAGCCCCGAGGGAGGCTCAATTCTGATCAAGTAGAGTCGAGGCTACCTTAAACTTATGAACAAAAAGTTGAACTATAAATGAAAGTACTTCTTATTCATTCATGACATGGAAATGAACACAAAACGTACTGAAATCGAAAGCACTTTTTTATTCATTCATGAGATGCAAAAAAGTACAAGGCCTCAAGGCCCTAAGGGTAAAAGCAATGTAGCTGCTCGATGTTCCATGTGTTGGTGAAGGTTTTGCCCTTCCCGTCGGATAGCTTGTAGCTTCCGGGCTTCAACACCTCCGCCACAATGAAGGGGCCCTCCCACGATGGAGTTAGCTTGTGGCGGCCTTTGTTGTTCTACCGTTGATGGAGGACGAGGTCGCCGACTTGGAGATCCCGCTTGTGCACGTGCTTGTCCTGGTACCATCAGAGCTTCTGCTGGTATCTCATAGAATTGAGGAGAGCCACGTCTCGAGCCTCCTCAAGTTGGTTGACGGCGTTTGCGAGTGCTTCCTTGTTTGTCTGCTAGTCATAGGCCTTCAGCTGAGGGGACCCATACTCGAGGTCAGTGGGAAGGACGGCCTGAGACTCATAGACCATAAAGAACGGGGTGAACCCCGTGGCTTGACTTGGCATTGTCCTTAGGCTTCATAGGACCGAAGGCAGCTCAGCAGCCCACTTCTTGCCATGCTTGTTCAGCCAATTGAAGATCCGAGGCTTAAGACTTTGTAAAATCATGCCGTTAGTGTGCTCGACCTGGCCATTAGTTCTAGGATGAACGACAATGGACCAGTTCACACGGATGTGATGGTGGTCACAAAAATCTAGGAACTTCTTACCAGTGAACTGTCTGCCGTTGTCGGTGATGATGACGTTGGGGACCTCGAAGCGTTGGATGATGTCAGTGAAGAATAGTACTGTCTGCTCGGACCGAATGTTAGTGATGGGCCGATCCTTGATCCACTTGGAGAACATGTTGATGGCTATGAGCAGATGGGTGTAGCCCCTGGTTGTCTTCTTCAGTGGCCCCATAAGATCGAGCCCCCAAACCATGAACGGCCATGTAATGGGGATCATCTGTAGAGCATGAGCTGAGAGGTGGGTTTGCTTGGCGTAGAATTGGCACCCTTCGCACGAGCGGACGAGGTTGATAGCGTCGGATACTATGGTCGGCCAGTAGAAACCTTGTCAGAAGATGTTTCTGACAAGGGTCCTCGGAGCAGCGTGGTGGCTGCAAGCCCTCGAGTGTAGGTCTTGGAGCAGCTTCCTTCCCTCCTCGATGGTAATGCATCGCTGAAGGACCCCGGTGGGGCTCCATTGATAGAGCTCCTTGTCATCACTGTAGAGGACATAGGTCTTGACCCGTCGAGCGAACCATCAGGGCTCGGTCTGATCTTCTAGAAGTTCCCCTTGAATAAGGCAGTCAAGGAAGGGATTACGCCAGTCCGGCTCGGTGGTTGGTGGAAGCGACCCCTCAATCTCCATGGCCTCGGCACCAGTCGAGGGAGGGGGGTCGACTCTCTGTGTTGTAGCTCCTTCCCCTGTGCCTAGATCAATGGAGGGTTCTGTTGATGCAAAGTTCTATCTGCAAATACACCGGGCTAATACCCAAATTCGATATCCGAAGCGTGCCAGTCGATTTGACCTGTTAATCGACAAGGATGATAACTTGAACAAAAATCGAACGAGACAACAGCGATGCACCCGGACGTCAAAGCTCGGATAGCTCGGGAACACGAAACTCGTGAGGTCGTCGGAGATCAAGTTGATGCAGCCCATCGATTCTCTAAAGAACTCGTTGAAAAAGAGAAAATACTTGACAAAGTCATCGAAAAGTAAAGTACTGGTAGAAGTAAATTGCGATAAAAAGTAGATTTGTTTATTGATGCTTGGATTCTCATTACAATGCCCTTCGGCACATATTTATACTCTGCTATTCGAAGAATCCTAACTGAATACGAAAAGCTTAAATATAGAAAAATAAACTTATTCCTTATACGAACCCTATCTCTAAAGAAAAGAAATAAAACTCGTATAGGATCTGGACTCAAACTACACTACGAAAATTATAAGCTCCCATGATGCCAATCCTCTATCTGTTTCCGTCATGATGAAGTTATCTTCCCATTGGCATACTCCCTGGCATCGGCAAGAATATTATAGTCTTCGGCCTATCTTATCAGTAACAGTTCTTCGGCCTTAACGGCAACGACTCAGATCAATCCACCCTTCATCGGCAACTACTCATCGGCAACATCAGAAGCAATGTTGAAGACAAAATAATAACCAATCCCTTTCCAATTAGCTTAGTTTCTGACTGACACGTGCCGAAAAATGGTGTCAACACATGCCCCCAATTTTGGAGTATAAAATAACTTATGCACTGAAATTTCCTCCAAGTCATGATTACCCACTGCCGAGCCGCCTGAACGCCCCCTCGAACGTTGCACACGCCACAGTAAAAACCCTGTATCAAAGGGCCCATAAAACACTTCCTCCGCCGCGGCCCATCCTTCACTCTCGATTCAACCCTAGCATTTTCTCTCTCTGGCGGCGACATCAGCCAGCAGTCTTCTGGCGAACTCGACTGGTGACATTCTCAGCGGTAGTCTTCATTCTCCATTAGCATTCCTCGCTCTTCTCGGCTTCATCCGCGGTCATGGCTATCAACTTCGATGTCCCCAAGGTTAATTTTCTTATTCATTCATCTTTTGATACTTCTTCTTTCCTTTTCCGCATAGCCCAGGACTCCTCTTTATCTTTCTCCTTGACCTTTATTCTAGGAACTTCACAATAAGCTCATCATCCCCATGCACCGAGACCAAATAATTTGCCTAGGCCCAATGAGGAATCCAGATCCGACCTATATCATCAATGCAGAAACCAACCGCATCACCTTCAGAGCTCAAAATTTCAACTTAGAACTTTGGACCGATACTTTCTGATCCTGGCCAAAGATCACCAAAGGAAGAAAAGACTGGTACTTGAGGGTTGCCAGTCCGATGGAGGTCTATTGGGCAGAACACAGATTAGATCAATGCATCAGACTGTCCATTGCCGATATGGAGAGGAATGAGTCAATGTTAATCGCTGCCTCTTACTTCTGGTCTGACACCATGAACGCCTTCATATTCAAACACGGACCAATTTCTCCCACTCTTGCTGATGTGTTCATGCTCACTAGACTGGACATATCAACTGCCGACGAGAACACTCTGTTCCAGAGGAAGCCCGAATATCGACTGACCACCCAAAACATCGGTGGCTGGACCGGGTACATTAAAGAATATCAGAAATCCGGATCGGTCAATCAGAGGGAGCATTCAGCCTTCCTGAATATGTGGCTAGAAAAGTTCATTTTCTATGGCAGAACAGTCAGACCAACCAATATGCATCTATCTGCAGCAGAGATGTTAGCTAATGGCATCAAACTTCCTCTTGGCCGATACCTTCTTGGTTCAATCTATCATCTCCTTCACCAAGTTTCACAAAGGCTGTTACAAGACAAGCCCATCGATAATCTAGGAGGTCCTTGGTGGTTCATCAACATGTGGCTGAATGCACATATGCACAAGTACCTTCACTTTGATTTATTTGCCCAGCAGTTCCCTCGAAATCTCTCTAAAGATTACCAACTTGGGGAAGATGAATCGGCAATACACACCCCCTCAATTTTGGAGAAGCGTTAGCAGTACTTCCAGGGGCAGAGGCAAGCAGAGCCCAAATCAACAACTTCTTCCAAAGGCTCTACATCGGCATCCCTCCTGAGCTCCGGGCCTGGGTTCCTTACATTGATGAAGAAGCACGGTTCCATCTGCTCTTCAACTTTGCCGATGATGCCCTGAATAAAGACGCTAAAATCCTCAAAGCGATGATCACCCCTTGTGCCATCCCGGTCAATATGTTCGGAAGTGGGAAGAACATCAACCCTACATATGAGTTCTACAATCCATCGGCAGCAGCAAGACAACTAGCTTTCGGGCAATTGCCCATCAAACTCTGCGTCGCTGATGTGATTAAGCCAAGAGAAACCATCACTAACAGCATGGATTGGTGCAAGATAGTCACTCTTCCTCCTGATGCCGATACTTCTAATATTGATCTAACCGACTGGGCATCGGCTTCCTTTGTCACCGAATCCTTCAAAATATGGTGGTAAGAGTGGAAAGAACAACTATTCTTCGCATCTCCTCACTTCTGCTAGAATCTCATCGACCCTGATCACGCCATACCTGCCGATGCAGTAAGTTTGACCATCTGTACTTCCAAATTTTTCTTTGTAGTCTATCGGCAACTAACTCCTTCTTAATAGGTTGATGACCCGATCCCATCATTGAGCAAGAGCGGCAAAGTCATAAAGCTACGGCCGATATCCCCAATATCTATAATCGGCCATAAAGCTCCTTCATTAGACGTTTTGATGTGCCGCGGTAGTTCCAAGAAGAGCTCCTCCAAATCAAAATCGACCAGAAGTATGGCTGCTTCATCGAACACGGCTGCACCCTCAGCACAGACATCCCAGGTAACCATCTCACTTTCTTCTGTGTGTGCCAATTGCTATGGTATACTGATCTCATATTTCAGGTGTAAGTTCTACATTTGTTGAATCCTCATCGGCAACTCACCCTTCATCTCCACCTGCTACACCTTCATCGCCACGCTTCGTCATCCTTGACGATTCTCCAGAGGTACTTTTAATTTAATTTCTAATCATTGCATCGTCACTTTCACTTATCTGCTTGTCTTACAGCACCATGTATTTGCATCAGCAACTGCCCCAAGTGCGCAGACATCTCATCCACCCATTGCCGATGCCCCCCAGCCATCCGGCGCTGACGTTTCTCAGCACAAGCGCAAGGTTTTATTGGATGAAGAATCCTAATCAAAGCGGGCGAGGCTCACACTAACTCCAGTTGCATCATCGGCATCCTCTCCCTGCCAGACATTGGCTGATGTTCCTGCATAGACTTACCCATCGGCAATTGTTCTCCAATCGGCAGTTGTATCTGTTCAAGAATCTTCATCGGCACTGGCGTTGTAGCAGCCAACCAACCGAGGTACCAACGCAGGAAACGCCATCGACAATCATACCTCAGGTTGCTTCTTCTAGCCAAAGGCGAGAAATTGCCTTAAAACAAGTAAGTTAACTCCCTTAGTCAATTTTCAACACTTATATCCTTTAGCTAATAACTTTTCCCTTCCAGGAGCAAGATTCCCCCGATAGCCTATTTTCTTTCTCAATTATTGGAGATATTCCTGATGATGAAGAGAACGAAGAAAGCTCTGCTCCAGCCTTCAAAGCCTTATCATCTAAAATTAAGTCTAGGGCAACTTTCAAGGCAATCCGAGTCCAGATCCCTACCAATGTTGAAGAGACACTCTTTCAAGCCGCACACCTAGAGAGTCGGCAACTTTAGTATCAGAAAGCTACTCAACGCATTGCCGACAGAGCTACCCAGGCATGACTCCAGGAGGAGATGATGAAGCATAAACAATCTGCTGATGAGAAACACAAAGACATCGACAAACTAGAAGCCTCCCGTGTAGAGCTGGAAGAGAAGATTTCCTAACTATCGATGAAAAGAGAAGCTTTATTAGCAGAACTAAAAAAGGTTGAAGAAGCCCTGGATATAGCCACTAAAGAGAAAGCCCAAATGCCTGACGCTATCAAGATTCTTTAGCAGGAAAGGGACAACCAAGCCCTCAAGACACTGGCTCTTAAGAAGAGAATCAAGCCAGTAGAAGGCAATGCCGATGAAGATGTAAGGACAATAGAGGAAGCCAACCAGATTCGCCTGCGTGCGATATCGGCTATTCACTCACTGCTGAACTTGTAAACTTCTTTTCCATCGGCAAAGTAGTGCATCGGCAACTTGTAAAACTTCATATTAACGTAGTGCCGATACGTTCTTATTGAACAAGTATTATATCTGTTTCTTCACGCATCCATCCAAATACTAGGATAATATTTCTTCAGATATTTACCGTTCAACGCTCTTGGAAATATTTCTCCCTCAAGAGTTTCTAGGATATAAGAATTACCAGGAACGGACCGATTTACTCGATAAGGACCTTCCCAATTAGAAGACCATTGCCGAACTTTGCGCTCTTAGTCCCAATCGGTAAAATCAGTTTCCAGACTAGATCGCCATTAACAAATTCCTTCACCTTTACCTTCTTGTCATACCACCTAGCAACTCTTTTCTTATTCTCTTCAATGCTGAGTAAAGCCTTTAGCCGATGACCCGCCAAATCTTCCAACCCATCTTTCATGAGTGTATTGTAATCATCAGTCGACAGTTGATCTTGATGAAATATCCACCTCGAACCGGTCTTTATTTCCCAAGGCAAAACCGCATCATGTCCATATACCAACTGATAAGGCGACACCTTAGTAGCACCATGACAGGCCATTCGATATGACCATAAGGCCTTGTTCAAAACCGGGTGCCACCTCCTGGGATTTTCCTTAATCTTGCGCTTAATGAGTTTAATAATCCATTTATTAGATGCTTCGGCCTGACCATTAGCTTGAGCATAATAAGGAGAAGAGTTTAAAACCTTAATTCCCATCTCATCAGCAAATCCATCAAACTCTCCTGAAGTGAACATGGTTCCTTGATCGGTCGTAATGGTCTGACGAACACCGAACCGATACACAATATGCTCCTTCACAAAATCAATCATGTTGGTTGACGTCACATTTTTCAAAGGAACTGCCTCAACCCATTTTGTAAAGTAATCGATGGCAACGAGGATGAATTTATGCCCTTTGCTTGATGGTGGATAAACTTGACCGATGATATCAATAGCCCATCCTCGAAATGGCCACAACTTAATTATGGGATTCATTGCCGACGCGGGTGCCCTTTGGACATTGTCGAACTTCTGACACTCTTGACACCCTTTAAAATACTTGAAACAATCTTCGAGTATTGTTGGCCAGTTAAATCCGTTTCGCCTGATCATCCACTTCATCTTGAAAGCCGACTGATGTGCCCCGCATACTCCTTCATGAATTTCGCCCATTAAACTCTTTGATTCTTCTTCACCAAGACACTTGAGCAAAACTCCATCCATTGTTCGATAATATAACTCATTATCTAGGAGCACGTACTTAGTAGCCTGAAACCTTATACACCTTTCGACCTTCTTAGATGGATCCTTCAAGTAATCGGCAATCTCCTTCCTCCAATCATCGACGTCAGTTGCCGATGTCAGCACTTCCTGGACCGACTGGTACCCCAAAGCATGCTGTGCTAGCTGATTAGCCGCTTCATTATGCAATCTGGAGATATGTTCAAGGCGAAAGTCCTTAAACTCCACCAATAATCGTCGACATCTTTCATAATACGAGATTAAAACTTCACTTCGACATTCATACGTCCCAGCTAATTGATTAATAACTAGCATTGAATCATCAAAGATTTCAACAGCATCGGCACGGACTTCCCTAAGTAACTCCAATCCTTTCAACATAGCCTGATATTCAGCCTAATTGTTTGTCGATGTGGTAGCAATCGGCAATGAGAATTCGTATTTTTCCCTTGAGGTTATATCAACACAATGCCAATGCCTGCTCCTTTTCCATATGTAGAACCATCAAAGAAAAGTGTCCATGGAGCAATCTCTAAGGAATTTACCATGCCGCAATGCTGAGTAATAAAATCGGCCATCACTTGCCCTTTGATTGCTTTAGCTGATTCATAGCGCAGATCAAATTCCGATAATGCTAGAATCCACTTGCTGATTCTTCCACTTAGAATTGGCATTGAGAGCATATATTTGACCACATCGTCTTTGCATATAACAGTGCATTCGGCCGTTAACAGATAATGCCTTCTGCTCAGGTAATAGATTACACATTCTTCCCTTCAAACTCTTGGATTAGAGCTGACCCAATGACTTCATCATCACCCGACAGATACAACCTGAAGGGTTCTCCGTGTTGAGGTGGAACTAGCACTGGAGGATTCACCAAATACTTCTTAATTTCTTCTAAAGCCAACTGCTATTCTTCTCTCCACATGAATTCCTGATCGGCCTTCAGCTTTAACAATGGACTGAAAGCTTTGATTCTTCCTGATAAATTAGATATGAATCTTCGAATAAAATTAATCTTGCCGATCAGAGACTGTAGTTCGGTCTTATCGGTAGGAGCAATCACTTTATTGATGGCATCAATGGACTTCCTGCTAATTTCAATACCCCTCTGATACACCATGAAGCCTAAGAATTGTCCTGCTGATACACCAAATGCACACTTGTTGGGATTCATTTTCAACCCATGTTTCCTTGTACACTCCAATATCTTCTGCAAGTCAACCAGATGATTTCCAAAGTCTCCAGACATCGAGGCATTGAACCCCGAGCTCGAGCTGTGAGTCACCATGGACATCGAGGCATCGAACCCCGAGCTCGATGGCGATGCATAAGCCATTGACGAGGGCCTCATACTCCATGACGTTGTTGGAGACGGCGAAGTGGATTCGGATCATGTAGTGCATGTGGACTCCGAGGGGTGAGATAAAGAGCAGGCCCCGTGCCCGCCCCCGTTTTCATCAATGACCCATCGAAGAACATCATCCACAGCTCTGCTTGAATCGGTATGGGAGGAGCTGAGTGTTGGTACACTCGGCGATGAAATCTGCTAGTACCTGGGACTTGATGGCTTTGCATGGCGTGAAGGTGAGGGTTTCACCCATGAGCTCAACCACCCACTTGGCAATTCTTCCTATGGCCTCCCATCTGGATTATCTCCCCGAGGGGGAAGACGAGACCACGATCACTAGGTGGCTCAGGAAGTAGTGTCAGAGTTTGCACTGCGTGAGCACGATGGCGTAAAGCAGCTTCTAGATCTGCGGATAGTGGACCTTGGTCTCCAAGAGTACCTCACTAATGAAATAAACAAGTTGCCAGATGGGCAAGGCATGCCCTTCTTCTTCCCTCTCTACTACTATGGCCGCCCTGACCACCTGGGCCGTTGCGGTGACATAGAGCAAGAGAGACTTGGCTGGGTTTGGGGGTTTGAGGATCGAAGGAGAGGTCAGCATGGTTTTTAGCTTAGTGAGGGCCTCCTTGGCCTCGAGGGTCCATGTAAAGTGTTCCAACTTCTTCAAGAGGCGGTACAGAGGCAGAGCTTTCTCTCCAAATCATGAGATGAAGCGACTGAGGGCTGCGAGGCATCCCATAACCTTCTGAACGCCCTTGACATCTTGGATCAGACCCATCCTGGTGACCGCGGAGACCTTCTCAGGGTTGGCCTCGATACCGCGATGAGAAACTATGTACCCCAATAGCATGCCTCGAGGGACACCGAAGACACACTTCTCGGGGTTGAGTTTGATATTCTTTGCCCGGAGGCACTTGAACGTGATCTTGAGGTCGTCGATGAGGTTGTCGGCCTTTTTGGTTTTGACTACAATGTCGTCGACATAGGCCTCGACTGTCGACCCAATGTGTTCACCGAAGACATGGAGCATGCACCGCTGATACATCACCCCAGCGTTTCAATGGCCGAAGGGCATGCTAACATAGCAGTACATGCCAAAAGAGGTGATAAAGGAAGTCGCAAGCTGGTCAAACTCCTTCATCTTGATTTGGTGATAGCCAGAGTAAGCATCAAGAAAGGAAAGAGTTTCACATCCCGTGGTAGAATAGACAATTTGATCAATGCGTGGTAAAGGGAAAGGAACTTTCGGACATGCTTTTTTCAAACTGGTGTAATCTGCACACATCCTATATTTCCCACTCTTTTTCTTAACTAGTATAGGATTAGCTAACCACTCAGGATAATGAACCTCCTTGATGAATCCAACCTCCAAAAGCTTGTGAATCTCCTCTTCGATGATCTTGCACTTCTCCTCGTCGAAGCGGCGCAATCACTGCTTCACCGGCTTGGATCTGGCCTGGATCTTCAAGGCGTGCTCGGTGACTTCCCTTAGTATGCCCAACATATCCAAAGGACTTCACGCAAACATGTCAATGTCAGAGCCTTCCCGTCAGAGCTGCTGGGGTCGAGGAGGATGGGCTTTGTGTCTTCTGCAGGCTTGAAGTTGCCGGCATGGCACTTGGGGTCAGGGACCTCATTGGCGAGGCCCTCGAGGGTCGCCACCAGCATCACAGACTCCTCGATGGCCTCCCCGTTATCGTCGCACTCAACGTCATAGTCGTATAAGTGCTCGTAGGAGGGGCCGATGGTGATGACGCCCTTGGGTCCTAGCATCTTGAGCTTGAGGTAGGTGTAGTTGGGGACTGCCATGAACTTGGCGTAGCCGGGTCGGCCGACGATGGTGTGGTACGTGCCATGGAACCTGATCACTTCGAACGTGAGCATCTCCTTCCTGAACTTCGCAGGGGTGCTGAAGCAGATGGGAAGGTCGATACGGCCGATGGGGAGAGCCTTCTTCCCTGATACGACTCCGTGGAAGCCCCTGATGCTAGGTTGGAGTTTCATCCTTTGTATCCCTAGGAGGTCGTGGGCCTCTGCATAAATGATATTGAGGCTGCTACCTCCATCCATGAGAACTTTGGAGAGATGGGTGTTGACGATGATGGGGTCGACGACGAGTGGGTACACCCCCGGCCTGGGAACATGGTCCGAGTGGTCGCAACCCGCATAGAGAAGACCTCTCGGCACTCCCTCTTGCGTTGTCGCGGTGAGAACCGGGCCAAGGGCCCCCTTAGATCATGTAGCAGTCATAGACCTCAAGGAAGCCGTCCTCCTTGTCGCCGCCCTTGTCCTTGTGGTCATCCTTCTCGTTGTCCTTCTTGAGCCCCAAGCCCATGAAGTACTTCTTTAGCATCCGGCAGTCCTCGAGGTTGTGGTTGGCAGGCCACTTGTGATAGGGGCATGGCTTTTTTAGCATCTCATCGAAGAGGCCCTTCTCGGGGGGACCTCGAGGCTTCTTGTGCTCGACGGCGGCAACAAGGTCGTCGGCTATGGCCTCGTGCTTGCCTCGCTGGTTCTTCTTCTTCTTCTTCTTGTTCTTCTTGGTGGCCTGGTTCAACCTCTCAGGATCACCTTCCTTGGCCTTCCCCTTGCCATGGTCGCCTTCGATGAACGCGCCAACAGCTTCCTCGCCCGCGACGAAGCTGGCGATGATGTCCATCAGCTCATTGGCAGTCTTGGGTTGTTGCACCCTAACTCATGTGCTAGCTCCCTGCATGTGGTCCTGGCAATGAATGTCTGGATGACGTCCTCGTCGCAGATGTGGGGGAGCTCGGTACGTTGCTTGGAGAAGCGTCGAGCGAAGACACAGAGTGACTCCTTTGGCTTCTGCTTGCAGTTTCAAAGGTCCCACTTGTTGCCTAGGTGTAAGTAGGTCCCCTTGAAGTTGCCCTCGAACATCCTCATGAGGTTGCTCCAGTCATGGATCTAGTTGGGGGGAGGTCCTTGAGCCACCCCCGAGCCGTGTCTGATATGAACAAGGGAAGCTAGTGGATGATGGCGTGATCGTTGCGTGCCCACCCAGCTGGCATGCCAATCTGAAGTTGGCTAGCCAAAGCTCGAGCTTGGTTTCACCAATGTATTTGACGAGGCTCGTGGGGGGTCAGAAGGGATTTGGCAGCGGCGTCCTCCGAATCATCCTTCTGAAGACTCGAGGACCCGGTGGCTCGGGGGACCGGTGTCGGTCCTTGTCGCTGTCATAGCGTCTGTCCCAGTGCATGCTGTAGCCTCGAGCCTTGCCATCACCTTACTTGTGCCTACAGTTGTCGTTGATGTCGTGACGTGTGTCTCGAGGCTCACGGTTGTTGATGAGGCGGTCTTGAGCCGAGATGGACCTTCTCGTCTAAGGTGCAGGCGCTTGGTGGACCAAGCCCTCCCTTTCATGCCGGGAGGGTTCGGCGGGTCGTTCCGAGGCTGCCCCCCAATGTCTTGAGGCCGAGCTCTTGGCTTGTTGTGCGGCTACGGTCTCGAGGAGGCTCTGATTCGAACGGCTTCAGGGTTCAAGGGGGCCGGCATGTTGCGGAGGAGCACGGTGGCAGTGATGACGTTCTGGCTGGCACGGTTGAAGATGGGGCATTCGTTCGCCCCTTCCTTGATGATTCGCCTGTTGATGCCTCAAGCCCTAGCTTCAGCCTCTCCACCATGTGCACACCCGCGCTCTTGTTCGAGGGTCTGCTCGAGCTGGCACAGGCATTCCTGATCTTCGTCGAGCTTGCCTTGCATCTCCCGAACTTGAGCGAGCTGGGCGCCCTGGCCATCCTGGGGTAGCTGCACATCGTTAGGTACCGCCAGGGGTGCCTCTCGTTCTGGCATGGCATCGGCTCCCACCGTTGCTGCCGGTGCTACGGCATCCTTGGTGTCATCGCTCAATGCAACAGCCCCGTCGATATGGAAGCACTCCCACATTGGGTTGTAGCTTGTAACACTCAGGTGTTAAGCAAGCATAATCATTTGCATTCTTAAGCATAAGCATCATTATGCATAGCATTGATGAAAAGAGTGATTGTCATTTCATGTATCATGTGTGATTATTCAATTTATACTTGCCTTGCACATGAATTGCAAATGTGGTATGAGTGTTTGGTGTTGGATGACCTCTAGGGTAACCTAGACATGTTTAGGACACCAAATTAACCTAGGTTTATGTTCATGGTTTTGGGTAATTAAGCTTTGTTGTCATGGTTGACCAAGGTGGACCATTAGAGTAGTTTTGTTTGACTAAATTGGAAGTGATAGCTAGAGTACTTGCATGTGTGTGCACCCTAAATGAATTTTGTAGAGAATTTTATAAGGAACAAAAGTTGTTTTTACCACTTTTC
>CM041646.1:26022477-26033192 GCA_023333625.1 Bothriochloa decipiens
AGCAAATCATATGATTGAGACCTAATAAACCCGGTAGTCCGTGAAATCTCGAAGGATTTCAAACTTTTCCGACACGACCAAGATCGTAATAGTTTAGCGGCTCCATTCACAAGTACAAAGTTCGCACATAGTTTTAAAACATCATCGGAGTACGAAATAGAGTTATTACAAACCAAGTTCAAGTTCAAATAAAAGCGGAAGCGATTTAAGTTCAAATACCACACACACAGTTGAAATATAGTGCCAGGTCCTTGGTCCACATCCAGCAAAAGCATCAAGTAGAGAAGAGTGACCATGCCCAAGGTCTAGTCATCGCCCAAGGCGGGATAGAAACAGTTCTGACAATAACCGTAAAGCATCTCACCATCTGCAAAAACATGGGAAATAAAACCCTGAGTACGAGGATGTACTCAGCTAGACTTACCCGTCATAAACTAAAATAAAAGACTCCAAGGAGTATGCAAGGCTGTATAAGTAGGATAGCTGACTCATTTAAAATTTGCGGAAAAGCTTGCATTAAGAAACAATTAATAAGAACCTTCTAGCAATGTATTTTAATTTGATTATCCTTATCATGCTACATTAGCACCTATACTAAACAAGCATGTAATAATTATTCAACAGAAAGTAACCATTTCCGGTTGAGTATCTTTCCATCTCATCGGCTCAACCATCTCACCTCTTGTTCAAGTTCTTACTACGATGCCGCTGCTCAAGTCAAGTGTTCACTGTCCAGGAACGATGGCGATTATAATCGATTGCAAACCAGCTGGCGGGTACTCCTCACACAAACCACACTCACCAGCCACGGTGAGCTAAAGGTCACCGACATCCAATTCAGGAAAAACGCGAGATCAACAGGTACCATCACATCCGGGCACCGTCCGGCTGCCAGCAGGGCGCACCATGCTATATTCAGGCCTTACAACCGCGTAACCCGTGGTCCCCCATCTTCACCAATGCGATGCGTACAGCAGGTCGACTCCCGGCCCAAATCAAAATTAGGCTTCGCGGTCGGAACGACTTATCCTTCCAGCTAAATGTGAGGCATAAATTCAATATGACTTGAGGACGTACAACGGACGGGATCCTAGTTCGACACAGACGGGATAAACCACATTGAACCTCCAGTTCATTCTCAACTCCAATCCCGCCCGGTCTCGATTTATTATCTCCACATGGTTATCCAAGATAACAATGTATTCAACCATCCGAGTTACCACCTATAACTCGCGGATGACAGGAAATCACCCGACTTCTACCGATCTAGTTAAGCAGGGCTAAGCATATAATCGTACCTGAACCTAACAGGGTTGAAGTATAAACAGTGGCAAGGAATATAAGTAATGCAGCAACGGTATAAAACAACGCCTATAACTTAATGCAACAAACAAGTAAAGGACTCAAGTTAGATATTTTGCAAACCACAGGGAGAATGCTCCGGGGCTTGCCTTTCAAGAAAGCACTTGGCTGATGGTCGGGACACTCCGGAAGATCAGCTTCGGGATCCTCTTCGGCTGCTGTTTCCCGCACCAAAGCTTCCTGTTGGTCTTCCTCTCCTGGTGCTCTGGGAACTACCGTCGCGAGCTCTGACGATCCTGTATGATGCATAGTGCATATGAATACCGTGCATAAATATAAATACAATGCTGATGGTGATGGTAAATGAATGCTCAACTAAGATGAATGATATGATATGATATTTGAAACATGTATGATAAGCACATGTCATCTGCATTCTCTTCTACCGATAAATCTCCAAATAAGCCTCGCATTAAAACTTTACTCGCACACTATAAAGAATTATAAACAACCATTGTTTTGCACACTACACTCTACTGAACCAAAACCAATAGAAGATCATACATATCATGAATAGCATAAAAAGCATTTTTACACACATGAAATGATAACTCTAAAGCATTATTTATAAACGAAAGAAATCAGGGTATAACTACAACATGACTTTAGACTACTCAGAAAATTCTGTAAAAATTACAGAAGCTTAATCATACCAAACAAAGATTACCATAAAAATTTCAAGTCAAAACAGTAAGTACTTTATCCTGCACAAAAATGACAAGGCAGCACAATTCCAGGGGCATAAAATACTTTGTACATAAAAGTATATCAAACAACAGATCTCAGAATATAATTAGCTCTAGATTGACATAAAAACACTCTCCAAAAAAGTTTCATGCACAAATTCCTTATACATTATTTATTATGAATTATTTATCCTCACATAAAAATAGGCACCATAACTAGACATAGAAAAATTTACATATGACATAGCCTAACAATATTTTTCACAGATAGAGCATGACATAAGAAAACCAACAAACTTGGTCTCACATTTTTCTGAGCAACAGAGAATTAGTTATGCATTTCCTAAGATAAATACAATTAATAGGGATAAATAAAGCTATACAGAAAAGTTTCACAAATTCCACATTTCATATTTTTCATGCATAGATCATCTCATAAGAAAAATACTGCAAGTTGAACCAACTCATTTGGATGAAAAATGAGCAAGTTATGAATTTTCAAAGTTTAAACCGAAATCTGAAATCTATTCTGAAAAAGAAAAAGGAAAACCACTTTACACCGGGGACCCTGAAGATTCCCGAAACTAACCAAGCCCTATTAAGAAAACTGCTGTGTCTGGCAACTTAGCACAAGGGACCCTAGGGTTTCTTGAATTCCAGGACGAAAGTCCTCCTCCGGGGAAAAGGCAGGGAGGTCGTCGGCGTGGCTTCGCCGGCCGACACGGCGGCTTCCCGGCGTCACCGACCGGAGGGAAAGGACCAGCAGGTCAACGCGCTTCGATTGAGCAGCTAAAAAACGGACAGGGGCACGGCCGAGGTGGCTCGGCCACGTGCGCGGCGGACCGGCGACCAACCGCACGGCGGCGCGGCCAAATTCCGGCGAGGGCCGACCCTAATCGGCTCGATTAGCTAGGGCTCTAGCGGCTACGGGGCACAGCGCATCCTATTTGCACAAAATGGCAAGAAAATGATGGGCAGAGCGGCGAGTCCACGGCGGAGCCGAGGTGCGGCCATGGCGGCCGGGGAGAAAACTCGCCGATTCGAGTATACCTTGGAGCAACGGGCCGAGGCGAGGGCGGAGGACAGTGTAGCGGGCTCGGGCGCGTCCGATTGTGGGGCTCAGCGGGTCAATGCGTGGCCGAAGGCGGCGAATTTTGGAATGGCGGCGAGGCGAGCTCGGCGCTGCGCGGCGGCGGCCGAGAGCTTGCAGCGCTGCGGGAAGGAGTAGGGAGGGGAAAATGAAGGAGGGGACCGCGAGAGGGAGAGCGGGCGCCTCGCTTTAACCTGTCCGAACGGCCGCTGCCGCCCCGGACGGCCGGTCGACGCGCGCCACGCGGAGCGCGCGGGCTGGGCGACATGGGCGGTGGCCGAACATTTTCCTGACGGCCAGGGTACAGCCGTCACCAAAATGTTATTTCCATGAACTCAGAACAAACTTTGCTACTTAATAACTTTCAAACTAAGCCGAATTAGCAAAAACTCAAAATAGATGAAATGTTGCTTTTGAAGAGTAGAACATTTCATCTTAAAGAAGTTTTACCAGATTCTGCCTAGATTTTGAAATACAAAAATCCAAATAAAATGCCTTTGAAAAATTCCCAAAATAGAAAATCAGCCCCCAATTTTGCCCTTTTTCAACATTTTTGAACACCTTCCAAGCATTTTCATGAAAAGTGGTAAAAACAACTTTTGTTCCTTATAAAATTCTCTACAAACTTCATTTAGGGTGCACACACATGCAAGCACTCTAGCTATCACTTCCAATTCAGTCAAAAAAAACTACTCTAATGGTCCACCTTGGTCAACCATGACAACAAAGCTTAATTACCCAAAACCATGAACATAAACCAAGGTTAATTTGGTGTCCTAAACATGTCTAGGTTACCCTAGAGGTCATCCAACACCAAACACTCATACCACATTTGCAATTCATGTGCAAGGCAAGTATAAATTGAATAATCACACATGATACATGAAATGACAATCACTCTTTTCATCAATGCTATGCATAATGATGCTTATGCTTAAGAATGCAAATGATTATGCTTGCTTAACACCTGAGTGTTACAGCCCTTCCCCCCTTAAAGAAATCTCGTCCCGAGATTTGAGTAGACTAACCATTCTTTATGAAAATCGGGATATACTTCTTCTAAATAGTCCTCGGTTTCCCAAGTGGCATCGTTATCATCATGATTGCTCTAAGAAACCTTATATTGCCTGACCACACGATTTCTGGTCACTCTGTCTTTGACATCCAGAAGTCTCATAGGTTTCTCTTCATAAGTTAAGTCTGAACTCAGCTTAATGTCTTTAACTTTAACGGCTTCCTCAATTGGAACACGTAGACATTTCTTGAGTTGGGATACATGGAAAACAGGAAATACTGCACTCATCTCTTCAGGCAGTTTGAGCTTATAGGCCCACAATCCTTTTCTTTCCACTATCTGATATGGACCAACATAACGAGGTGCAAGTTTTCTTTTAACACCAAAACGTTGCACTTTCTTCATAGGAGAGACCTTCAGATACACATAATCACCAACATCAAAAGTTAGAGGTCTTCTTCTCTTGTCAGCATAACTTTTCTGTCGAGATTGTGCAGCTGCTATGTGTTGTTGAATTGTTCGAACCTGCTCTTCAGCTTCTTTAACAAAGTCAATACCATAATATCTTCTTTCTCCAGGTCCTACCCAATTCACAGGCGTTCTACACTTTCGGCCATACAGTGCCTCAAAAGGAGCCATCTGTATACTCTCTTGATAACTATTGTTATAAGAGAATTCTGCCAAAGGTAACCATTTCTCCCATGAGCCCTTGGATGATAAGACACAAGCTCTCAGAAGATCTTCAAGAACTTGATTCACTCTTTCTGTTTGGCCTGAGGTTTGAGGATGATAAGCTGTACTATGATTCAGCTTTGTCCCCAAATCCTTCTGCAAATGTTCCCAGAAATGAGCAGTGAACTGAGATCCTCGATCAGATACAATCGTCTTGGGAATTCCATGCAAACGGATAATCTCCCTGAGATAAATATCAGCATATTGAGGCGGCCGATAGTCTGTACGAACTGGAATAAAGTGCGCACTCTTGGTAAGTCGATCCACGATTACCCAAATAGAATCATGCCCTTTTTGAGTGGTGGGAAGGCTAGTAATGAAATCCATATTGATATCTTCCCATTTCCATTCAGGAATCGGCAACGGTTGAAGCATTCCGGCTGGCTTCAAATGAACAGCCTTTACGCGACAACAGATGTCACACCGTGCGACATAAGCTGCAATCTCTTTTTTCATTTTGGTCCACCAATAGCGAACCTTCAGATCATGAAACATCTTACTACCGCCAGGATGAATAGATAACTTTGAGAAGTGAGCTTCATCCATAATTTGATTTCTGAGTTCTCTATCTTTTGGTATGACCAAACGATCATCAAACCATAAGATTCCCTTCTCATCCACTCGAAAATGCTTGAGCGGCTGTTTCAACATCTTCTCCTTGATATGGCCTATACCCTTGTCAGTTTTCTGACCTTCGATGATCTTGCTTTCAAGGGAGCAACTAATTTGAATATTACGCAGCACAACAGGATGCATGAGGCTAAAATCATCTGCTAACAAGGGTTGAATAGCATGACAATGTGATTTTCGACTCAACGCATCTGCGACTACGTTTGCTTTGCCCGGATGATACAAGATCTCCATATTGAAGTCCTTAATAAACTCCATCCATCGATGTTGTCTCATGTTCAACTCGAGTTGAGTGAAGATATACTTCAGACTTTTGTGATCAGTATAGACTTTACAGAAGTTACCCAACAAATAGTGCCTCCAGATTTTTAGAGCGTGCACCACAGCTGCTAGCTCCAAATCATGGGTTGGATAATTCACTTCATGCTTCTTTAACTGACGTGAGGCATAAGCTATGACTCTTCCTTCTTGCATAAGCACACATCCCAAGCCTATTTTCGATGCATCGCAATATACATCAAAAGGTTTCTCCAAATCTGGTTGCGCAAGAACAGGAGCAGTGGTCAACAATTCCCGCAAGGTACGGAAAGCTGTTTCACACTCCTCTGTCCAGACAAACTTCTTCTCTTTCTGCAACAGATTTGTCATAGGTTTGGCAATCTTCGAGAAATCCGGAATGAAACGACGATAATACCCGGCTAGACCAAGAAAACTCCGAACTTCATGCACAAAAGTCGGCGCTTCCCAGTTCATAACCTCTTGTACTTTGCTCGGATCTACAGAGATTCCCTCCTCAGATAGGACATGGCCAAGGAATTGAACTTTCTTGAGCCAAAACTCACACTTGCTAAACTTAGCATACAGCTTATGTTCCCTAAGCCTTTCTAGAACAATCCTCAGATGCTCGGCATGATCGTCTTCGTTTTCTGAGTACACCAAGATATCATCAATGAACACCACCACAAATTTGTCTAACTCCGGCATGAAGACCGAATTCATCAGATACATGAAGTATGCAGGAGCATTTGTTAAGCCAAAGGACATAACAAGATACTCATATAATCCATATCTGGTAGAAAAAGCGGTCTTAGGCACATCTGCTGGTCTAATCTTGATCTGATGGTAACCAGACCTAAGATCAATCTTGGAAAACACTCTCGCCTTGGACAACTGGTCAAACAGAATGTCAATTCGGGGTAACGGATACTTGTTCTTAACGGTGACAGCATTGAGTGGACGATAATCCACGCACATCCGTAGAGATTTGTCCTTCTTCTTCACAAAGATAGCAGGACAACCCCATTCTGACACACTAGGACGAATAAGACCCTTGTCCAACAAATCCTTCAACTGATTTTTGAGCTCTGCCAATTCATTTGGCGGCATCCGATATGGTCTCCTAGAAATTGGAGCAGTGCCAGGCAATAACTCAATGCGAAACTCAACATCTCTATCGGGTGGAAGACCCGGAAGCTCTTCAGGAAAAACATCCGGAAATTCACACACGACAGGAATTTCGGGAAGAGGGGTCACACGAGTAGAATAGGTCACACTCTCTAGCTTAAACTTTTGAGGTAATGGCACTTGAAAAGTACCCTCCCCAAGAGGATTTCTGATAGATAGCATCCTATTACTTGTATCGATCACAACACCCCAGAATTTCATCCAACTCATTCCCACGATGACATCCACTCCTAAGCCAGGTAGAACTATCAAGTTCAACCGAAACCTCCACTTATCTAGGTCTAGGGTTGCACCCTGAACTATCTGCTTAGTAGTTATATCAGCCCCAGCTGAACTAACTTTGAATTCAATACTCAATTCAAGTATCTTTTGATCATGCTTCTGTGCAAATGCTTGACTCATGAAGGAATGCGATGATCCAGAATCAAACAAAACAGCGGCAGGGATTTGATTCACAGAAAACATACCCGCAGTCACTGGTTCACCAGCAAGAATTTCCTCAATCGAGGTGTTGTGCACACGAGCTTGATATGGGCCCTGCTGCTTCCTAGGAAAAGGGCAATAACGAGCAAAGTGCCCTGTCTGGTTGCAATTGAAGCAAGGTCCATTGACAGGTGTCTTGTTAGCACCGGTCAAGTTGCTCTGTACTGGTCTTCCTTGTGGAACAGGAACTTTGAATGCTCTGTTATGCTTCTGCGGATTCTGAGCTGGATAATTATTATGCCTTTTCTGCTGCGGGGGCCTGAATCTCGCACCAGACATCGGTGGACGAAACGGCGTACGGAAAGCAGTTGGGGCTCTTAACTGAGAAGAACCACCTCCATCATGAGCTCTCTTGCGATTTTTGCCGGCAGCATGAATGTTGTTACTGTTTTCTTGCATAATACAATCATTCAAGAAATCATTAAAAGTAACACGGGCAGAAGTACTCATAGTTTTCATCAACTTGGAACTCAAGCCTCTCTTGAAGCTAGCTATCTTGTTCTCATCAGTGTTGACAAACTCAGGAGCATAGCGACTCAAATTATTGAAGGCGTGCAGATACTCCTTCACATTGCGAGTTCCCATAGTGAGCGACAGAAACTCAGTCTTTTTCATAGCCATCAGACTGGGAGGAATGAAATTTCCTCGAAAAGCATGTGCAAAGCGGTCCCAAGTAATTGGAACACCTTGCGGAAAGGTGGTGCGATGTTGCTTCCACCACGTCCCTGCTTGTCCCTCAAGCTGATGGGCTGCATACTCCGCTTTCAGCTCTTCTGTCAACCTTAGAAGATGAAATTTATCTTCCATGGTATTGAGCCATTCATCTGCCTCAAGTGGCTCAGGAGCATCTCTAAACACAGGAGGTTTAGTGTCCTGAAACTCCTTGAAGCTGCTGTATTGATTTTGTGGAGGGCCCTGACGAACATCGCGGGCCAAGTTCTCGCGAAGAAGCTGCTCTACATTGCGCTGGCTGCCCAAGAATTGAGCAAACAGCTGCTCCGCATTGGTCAACGGTGGGGGTGGCACACCACGAGCAGTGTTGTCAGCACCCTCTTCAGATCCACCATTGCCATTAGCACCAGACCCACTACGTGTAACCGGCATCTGCATATTTCAGCAAGAAGTATGTATCAGGTGAATGTTGTCATAATGAGAGGTGAATGTAAAAATCATGCCAAACTGAATTTATCGAGGGAAATAAATTCGCACAATAAATAGAGCACAATAATTCCAATTTTTCACATCACAACATCACTAAAACATTACTGCGAACCATCGCAAAGCGTCTTACAACATCCATAAATTTGCCAGCATACATACACTGGACTTTTAAAAGTTGTACGGACATCACCACCTCAACACCATGTTCCAACATTACATCAAAGTCTCGATAGCGAGCAAAAGGGTTACATGACCACCTGACAGGAACGCAAAAGAACAACTAGAGACTAACGATCCTCAACAAGGCTACTCTCCATTGTTGCTACTCTCACTGGAAGCACTGTTCACAGCCCTCCTAGCTGCTACTAAAGCTGCTCTCAGCTGACGGATCTCCTCCTGCTTCCTGTGCACCTCCTCGTGAAGACTAGCATTGTAAGCACGGACCTCCTCCACGTCCTCTAGCACCTGCTGCTGGCGGATGCTAAGACGACGGAACTCGGACCAGGCCTCATCCCTAGCCTGAGCCATCTTCTGGCTCTCCAGCACAACCTTGTCTCGATGGTGAGACACACGGGCTACCTCCTCTTGGGAGCGCTGAAGCTCACGAGTCAACTCACGCTTCTCCTTGCGTGCATCAGCTCGAGCATCCTTGAACTCCTCATTTAGACGAAGTGCCTTAGTCTCCATGTTGACATAGGCCCCCATCACGGCAAACATAGCACTCATAGCAGGCGTGCTGCTACCCTGTGCCTCCTCAGGACCAGCCTCTAGTGGGTTTCCCTCAGCATGTGGCCACCTAGAGAAGCGGTGAGAAATGGGGAACACTCCAGGAAAAACCTCGGCAAGCGCGTGAGGTATCTCCTCCATCAGGTGCTCCACCACGGCAAAGGCTGCAAACGTGGCACCCGTCTTGGCAGTCTTGCCCGCACCAAAACAGCGACACCCAACCCAGTGGGGATCACCATCCAAAGGTGGGACTACTACCTCCACACGTGCCTCTCCATAGTTCACCAAATCATCCTTGTTCCAGTAGTAGTGAGGCTCCATGCCCACCGTATACCCAGCGTTGGAGAGAATCCTCCAAAGAAGGCTAGGCATGGCGTGCTCCTCTAGAAAAGTGTCCACCTCCCTTGGTGCCGACTCACGGACAGCCAAAGGACCATGGGGCGCTCTTCCTCCAGTGGACTTACGAGCAGTCTGCTTGGTTCTCGCCATCTGTTCAAAAGTTGTATATCCCATAAGTTATAATTTTAAAGAAAAGAGACAACTTAATTATAAGGGAAGGAACCATGAATGTATGAATGAGCAATTTAACCATGATGCATGCACGTACATACGTCCTCACGAACTAATAATCTAACGCTCTATGCGGTGGCATACATCGTTCTCTCATTATACGTAACTACTTCGTTCTACCGTTCGCGGTTAGTGTACCTGCAGAAAATTCATTTCAGCCCATATCCCATATGAATGCAGTTCGACGTAAAATTTCATGCACCTTTCGAACAAGGTGAAAACACCGATTACTTACTACCCCAACAGTCGCGCAGAAGACGACACCGCCAGAAGACGGTCCCAACATGGGATACCTTCATATAAACATGTGTGCAACATGTAAATAATCGGGCATCAATAAGCACTCCCCTAGACTGGCATTTGCATCCAATCATGCTCTCACAACTCACACTTACCAGGGCGTAGAGGCAATTTGATCCATACATTACCATTCAAGTGAATGGCACCCACACGAATCCGCCATTGTATGGGCAACGGCAAAATAACAAATATGATGCAATTTCCCCCAAGTCAGTACTTAATTAAGCCACCTGAATCCTATTGGGCATAAAGGATATGACCACTGGCACACTCTAGTTTTCAAAGCCATAAATTTGAACACCAATACTTTTTATAAATACTTTTCGCAAACCAAAAACTCTTTTATTTTAATTACTTGTGAACAGTAAAACGCTAAACATGCTCCGATACCAGCTGTAACAGAACCGACCAATTTATTAGAGCACAAGCACATAATCCGCCACTAATTTAGCAAATCATATGATTGAGACCTAATAAACCCGGTAGTCCGTGAAAT
>CM041646.1:26043691-26054890 GCA_023333625.1 Bothriochloa decipiens
CGATATTACTCGTTGGTGTCAGCCCCCCGAGGGTCAGAACACCGACACCCATGGAGGCCGATGATTGGCTCCGCACTATGGAGCAGAAGTTTGGACTGATCGAATGCACAGAATATCAGAAGCCCATGTTCGCAGCCCAGCAGTTGAGAGGTACTGCTTGGTGGGTAAATTTTGTTGCTGCTCAGCCCGAAGGCCATCATATTACTTGGACTGAGTTTCGAGAAGCCTTTCGAGCATATTTTATTCCCGAGGGAATAATGACTATAAAACTTGAAGAATTTCTTTCTTTAAGGCAAGGTGATATGTCGGTAATGCAATATTTTGGCAAATTCAATCACTTGTCTCAATACGCGTCAGACTATGTTAGTACTGACCGTAAAAAGAAAGAGTGTTTCCTGAGAGGTCTGAATAGTAAAATTCAGAGAATGATGACTGGGAGTCCTAATGCCACTTTTCATGAGGCAGTGAACATTGCTATATCCTATGAAGATAAGAATCGTCAGCATCTGGAAACTAAGAAGAAGAAAAGTGTACCCTCTGGATTTTCTGGTGGCAATCCAAAGCCCCAGAGAATAATTTATCATCCACAGAATCATTTTCGTCCACCTTATCGTCCACCACAATACCAAGCACCGCAACACGCATTCACTCGTCCTGTTGCTAATCTTTCATATCCACGACAGCTGAATGGCCCTGGTGTTCGTAACCCCAATTTCCAGCCACCAATCTTTCCATGTTACAACTGTGGTAAGCCTAGTCATTTTTCACGGAACTACCCGCATCCGAGGCAGTATAACTCTTATGTCCCTGGAGCTTTTGTACCACAACAACAACCACAGAATCAGCATAAGGCAGGAAATCAGAAGGTGCCAAATAGTAAAGATGAAAAGAAGTCTGGTAGAGTGTTCTACACTCAAGTTGGGGAAATCCCAGAAAGAGAGCCTGTCATGATGGGTACGTTTCCTGTTGCTGATCATCTTGCAATTATGCTATTCGATTCTGGTGCATCTCATACATTCATTAATGGTACATTTGTTAAGACACATGAGATTCCAATAATGGGGACAAAAGAACAGTTCTTTATACAATCGCCTGGGGGGCGTATGTGTACTAAAGAAATGGTACATGATGTGCCAGTAAGTTTGGGTGGGTACATTTTTCCCACTGATATGATAATATTAAAGGATCAAGATATAGATGTGATCCTAGGTATGAATTGGATGAAACGGCATGGTGCTGTGATTGACATCCTGAATAGAACTATGAGATTGAACATACCCAATTGCAAAACTTCACTTCTTATCCAACTTTTGACTCTTAAAAGGAATGTTCAAAAGGTATGTGTAACTTCTGTAAAAGAGATTCAGAAGATACCAGTGGTTTGTGAGTTTCCCAATGTATTTCCCGATGAGTTACCAGGTTTTACCTCCTGATAGAAATGTGGAGTTTAGAATTGATTTGAAACCTGGTACTGCTCCAATATCCAGAAGAGCTTATCGGATGGAACCACCTGAGTTAGCAGAGCTTAAGACTCAATTGCAAGAGCTACGGGATAAAGGTTTTATTCAACCTAGCTCGTCACCCTGGGGATGCCCTGCTCTCTTTGTGAAAAAGAAAGATCAAAGTTTGAGGTTATGTGTGGATTATCGTCCCTTGAATGAGGTAACAATTAAGAATAAGTATCCTCTACCCCGCATTGATTTGCTTTTTGATCAATTGGCAGAAGCAAAAGTGTTCTCTAAGATTGATCTTCGATCTGGGTATCATCAAATCAAGATTCGCCTAGAAGATGTTCTAAAGACCGCTTTTACCACTCGGTATGGTCTGTATGAATATTTGGTTATGTCTTTCGGACTTACCAATGCACCGGCCTATTTCATGTATTTGATGAACTCAGTGTTCATGCCAGAACTTGATAAGTTTGTGGTTGTCTTTATTGATGACATTTTGATATATTCCAAAAGTGAAGAAGAACATGCTAAACACCTCAGAATTGTCTTGCAACGTCTGCGAGAACATCAAATGTGAGTTTTGGCTGAAGGAAATAAAATTTCTTGGACATGTTTTGTCAGACAAGGGTGTTGCCATTGATCCTAGCAAAGTACATATGTTCTGGTTCGATGATGTGGTGGTGACGTCGTGAGTCGTGGTGGTCAACTCGAGGCCTCTGTAGAGACTTGCGCTGAGCATGGCTTGTTCTGTAGCAGCGTGGCTCGGAGTTGACAGGCGTCCTTCGAAGACGTGGTTGCTGACCGGTGAAAGACGCGATCCCCTGTAGAGGACGTGCGAGTTCCTGTTGGGGTCGTATCGGGAGTTGTTGGTGCAGCTTTCGAGGTTGATGCAGGTTGACCGGAGGGCGTCGATGCGTACTCGAGGCCTAGTCGAGGGGTAGCTTCGAGCGTAGTGGTTGAGCGGATAAGATCGAATCTAGGGAATCCGATGTCGGTTGCTTGTCGCGTAGCGCGTCGAGGGGGGTCTCGAGCTGCCTAACAGCACTGAGTACGGTGTAATAGTGCCGTGCAGACCGATGCACGTCCTCAGTATGGGCAGTAAAGCGGGATTCGACCGCTGTACGGACCACTGTGCGGACACTATAGCCATACGATTTGACAAGGTTAGGTAGTTTTTGTATTAAATGCGCTATCGAACGCACCTGGAGTTGGTGGATCCAGGAGGGGCTCGACCCTTGTCGTGTTGAGGCGTCTGTCCCGCCGGGGCCTCGTCACTCGACACGAGGTCCCCCATCTCGAGCGATCATCAACTGGTGATGTCAGCATTTTGTCGAGGGTTAGATGGTGACGTCGGTGTTTTGTCGAGGGTTGCGGCAGAAGTTAAGCATTCTGTTGTGGGCCGGCCCAGTGTGTTTTTGCCGATGGGCCCGATGGGTCGAGGATGTACGGTCTGGTTGCGCAAGATTAATCTGGGGGTAAGCTCAGGGTTCAACCGAAACCGAGGAAGGTTTAGGTTATCCCTTTTCTCGGTAACCGACAGAAGCCTTTGGATATCTCTATATGTCATGATATAGAAAAGTTGGGTATAGAGATGGTGCAACAAGGAAGTCTGTTTAACATCGTGGTTGAGACAACCCTCAGAGATCAAATTATTGCTGCACAGAAGAGTAATAAAGGCGTTAAACATATTAAAAGAAAAGTTAGAAGAGAAAAGGTTTCTTGTTTCACAATTGATAAAGCCAATGTCTTATGGTATAAGAATCGTCTGGTCATACCAAAAGATTCTGAGTTGAGACAAAAGATCCTTGATGAAGCACATCTTTCAAAGCTTTCTATTCATCCAGGAAGCAATAAGATGTATCATGATCTAAAACAGAAGTTTTGGTGGACCAAGATGAAAATAGAAATTGCTAAGTATGTGGCTCAGTGTGATACTTGTCAGAGAGTCAAAGTTGTACATTTGAAGTCAGCAGGAGAACTTCAGCCATTATCTATTCCAGCTTGGAAATGAGAAGATATAAGTATGGACTTTATAGTGGGTCTACCCAGGACAGCAAAGGGTTTTGATTCAATTTGGGTTATAGTGGATCGACTCACAAAGTCCGCACATTTTCTTCCAGTTCAAACTGCAACTACAGCCTCGCAATATGCCAAACTGTATTTTGAGCGCATCATAAGTCTTCAAGGAATACCAAAGACCATTGTTTCTGATAGAGGCACGCAGTTTGTCTCCTAGTTTTGGAAGCAATTACACAAGTCTTTAGGTACTGATCTTTTCCGCAGTACAGCCTACCATCCACAAACAGGAGGTCAGACTGAAAGAGTAAATCAAATACTTGAAAATATGTTGAGAGCATGTGTTCTTAATTTTCCAGAGAAATGGGATGAATGTTTACCTTTAGCAGAATTCTCTTATAACAATAGTTATCAAGAAAGTATAAAACTGGCACCATTTGAAGCATTATATGGTCGCAGATGTAGAACTCCGTTAAGTTGGTCTGAATCGGGAGAAAGAAGATTCTTCGAAGTTGATCTTGTAAAAGAAACTGAAGCAAAAGTTAAATAGATATAACAGAATATAAAGATAGCACAATCTTGTCAGAAGAGTTATGCGGACCAAAGGCGTCGACCATTGTGTTTCAATAAGAGAGATCACGTGTATCTAAAGGTGTCACCCATGAAAGGAGTTACCCGATTTGGAGTCAAGGGTAAGTTAGCACCTCGATACATTGGACCACTTCTAATTATAGAAAGATATGGACAGTCAGCATATCGTCTACAATTACCTGAGCAGTTGTCGGTCGTACATAATGTGTTCCATGTGTCCCAACTTAAGAAGTGTCTTCGAGTGCCGGATAAGGTTGTTGATGTGGAAGAAATTGAACTTGAGCCTGACTTAACTTACTCCAAAAATCCAATTTGAGTTTTGGATCAGAAAGACCATGTTACTCGAAGTAGGACAATCAAGTGGTACAAGATACAGTGGGATCAACATTCAGAGGAAGAAGCCACTTGGGAATCAGAGGATTACCTATTGGAAAACTTCCCAGAGTTTTATGCTTCTATCTAAGTAATAATTCCTTCTACGAGTTGTAACTTCTCTATGTGAGTGGTACAATTCCTTTCCTTTATAAACTTAGTTGAAGTGTGTTTTTCTGACACATTTCCTTTTCCATTACTTCACTCAAGGCTTTAAATCACGGGACGAGATTTCTTTAAGGGGGAAAGGCTGTAACACCTCTGGTGTTATATTAACTAAAACCTGCCATGTCATCATATGTATGCAAAGCATTCATGTTTAAGTCAACCTTAATGTGCATCAACTAAAATAAGTTTACATTTCATAGGTTGATTGAGCTTCTGTAATGTTTGGTCACATGAAATAATAAAACCCTATTTTTGAATGTCATTGCAAATACTTAGTTTATACTCTATGTACTTGAGATGTAAACTATGTTTACACTAGTGTCAAGCATAGTGTATAAGTCTAAGTCCAACCCTAAAAATGATTTTCATATTTGAAATTAAATTTGGATTCCAAAGCTTATTTCTGAGTCTGGCTATTCAAATTTAAATTCAAATTGGAAATGCTATAAAAGGTTTTTCAAAAGTCAACTTGGTCAACCAAGGGTGTCATTGGGTCAATGACCTAAAAATGTCCTTGGATGATGTTTGTGATCACTAATGACCAACCAATTAAGTTAGAAACCAAATTGAGTTTAAATTCTATTTTAAAAACCCTTATTTCAAAACCTAGTTTTTATCCCCTTTTCTGTAATTCAAAATCTATAAAGAATTTGGAGATACTCTAAAAAGATAGTTTGTAGATCTTGACAAGAGCTACAAAGTTGGTATATAAAGTTTTTCAAGTTTCCAAAAGAAATTTTAAATGAATTTGAAAATACAGTTTTCTAGCATTTGTTCCCTTTTGATTTTAAAACCATAATTCAAAAATTATGCATAATTTGAGAAAACTTTATATATGCAAAATGTTTGGTTTTACAAGTTTAACATTTCATAGTTTTGAAGATTTTCAAGTTTTATTGAAAAATCAAAAGTAATTTCAAATGTTTGTTTCTAGGGTTTTATTCCCTTTTTGAATTTGAATTCAAATTTCAAAATCTAGACAGAATTTGAGGATGCTAGTTAAAGGAAAAGTGTAGCTCTTGAAAAGTTATGCAAATAATATTTTTGGAGATTTTCATGTTCTTATGCAAATAATCTTGAAAACTTATGCAAATAATATTGCGCTTGCCATTAGCTCCGCCACATTCTCACAGTTATCTTGGGCCAGTTCATGCTTGCTCTCCTCGCTTGAGCCACCCGCACGCCGCCTTCTTCTCCACGGCCGGCCAGCCGAGCCGCCGTGCCATCGCCGCCGTTTGCCGCCGCCGGAGGTGAAAATATATTACCTTTAACCCCTCTATTCGATCATCTGTGTTCCGCTGCTCCTGATGCGCACCTTGGTTTGAGCAGCGCATCGCCGGAGACCGCCGTGACGCAGCTTGCCATCGGAGCGCCGCCACCGCCATCACTGCCGTCGACCACAGCTTGATTCAAGCTCTCCGGGCCTCCATTAACGTGCGCATCAGCACCAGGGTGAGCTCCTGCAGTTGTTTGCACCGTCAATTTCATCAATCTCGTATCATAGCCGCCGGCCATCGTGGCTCGCCGCCGGCACGGCCATGCCGCTCCGCCGCGTGCGTTGCCGCTTTGGCTATGGACCGGGAGACGGTGTCATTTTTTGTCAAACGAACTTGTCGGAGTACCCTGCATGTGTCTGTACGGTCGGTGTCGTCAGACATCGCTCCGGTGAGCGACGCCGCCGTGCCCTAGCTCCGCCGCGCCGCCATGGCCGCCGGCGTGGGTGCCGCCGCCGCTCCGCCACCCCGTTAACCACCCTGATCGATTTCCCGTGTCAAGCTGAGTCCTATGGTACAAGCTCGGTCGCCGGAAACCTCGCCGACGGCGAGAAATCGCCGGTCAGCGCCGTCGGCCGACGTGGTCAGCGCGGGGGTACTGTGCTGATTTTTTTTCTATTTTCAGAAAATAATTTAAATGCTATTTTCTTTGAAAAATCATAGTAATTCATATATAGCTCCAAAAATTCTGAAAATTTTTGTGAGTGTTCTTTATGATGTCATCTACCTAGGAAAAATATGAAATACCAAATTTGAGTACTTTTTGTAATTGAAAAATGGACCTTCACTGATATTTAATAAATAAAATAATTGGCTTTTAATTCTGAAATTAGTTTTGCCATCTAATTAGGCTAAGAGCTTTCTAAAATAAAATTTTGGGCTTAATTTGATAACTTTAACTTTTATGCCTTTAATTAATGCTTTTAAATAATTAATTAACCCCTTTAGTTAAGTTTAATCATTATAGGATTTGTTTGACTTTGGGATTGATTGATGACCTTGGGTCATTAACCCTAATGACCTTTGGCACTTTAATTAATTGTTTGCGCTTACCTTAATCATGTCGTTAGGGCTTAATCAAAGTTATTTTATGTGTTTAATTAACTTCTTAAATGGTGTAGTTAACCCTAATGAATTTTATAAACGAAGTTTTGTTAGCTTGCAACTTTATTGTGAAGAAAATTTGTACTCGATTCCTTAATCTGATCATGCATCCATCGAGCATCATGTTTACTATTCCATCATGTTGAAGCATATTAATTATCGAATAGCTTCCGTTAACGGAGAGTTAACGTTGTCGCACCAGGTCCCAAGGAAGAGCAGCTTCAAGAATCGGGAGTTGATCCAGAGTTTGAGACCGTCTACCCCGAACACCAAGGCAAGCCCCAGATGCATTCAAACCCTACTCTATTTATAAAAGTTTTACCGCTTCAGCTATGATATGTGCATTAAGTAATAGGAGTTGAGTGAAAACCCACCAATTGCATTACCTGTCTTATTTCCTTATTCCTTGTTACCTGCTTGGGAAGATAAGTAGTAATGATTAGCCCTGCTTATTTATTTAGTTGTTAAAAGGCAAAAGAATGAAAAAGATGAGATTTGTTTTCTTGTTGAAATCTTGATGATAGTAATAAATCGAGTCCAGACGATGAACTTGCATTGGGAATGGAGTCCCTCTGTATTGTTTTCGTCTGTTGATGCCCTAGGTCCCGTCCGATGGTGATCTGTCGATATCGAGAATTTAGAAATCCATATGCATGAAGTGGTGTACGAATGGTTGGAGCCGTGTATATCATGGAGTGACCTAGCGTGGGGCCAGAGATCTCATCTGTGTCATAGTGTGTTTTACTGTGGGGTTTAAGTTCCCATGTATCTCGGTACGCTGGGCCGCAGAGCTCACGGGTGCCATGTGGTGATATACGGCTACGGTTGTTATCCCGGTATATCGGTTCACCTAGGGTGCATCGGAGTTAAAGTCTCCGGTATTCCAGTGACCTAGGTCCCAGCTGGGTATGAAAATGGATTCGAATCGCCGTTGCTTCTCGGAGAAGAAGACTCAATCACTGTTCATCATCGTAGTAACAACTTGAACAATGATTATAATAATGAAGTTGGTTGATGATTGGAGCTAGTTCAAGCAACCTTTTTTTTGTTAAGCTTTTCCGCAAAATTTCTTATCTCCTACAGACCTTACCATGTCCCTCTAGCCTGCATTTCTTGAGTCTCCACCCTTCTCTTTCGTCGGGTCAGTCTTGTTGAGTACTTTTGTACTCAGGGTTTGTTGAACCCTTGTTGCAGGTGAGCCTCATGGGCAGGAGTGTTTTGCATCCTACTACATGATAGTCATCGAGGAAAGCGACGACGAGTAAGGTGTTTAGCTCTTAGGCAGAGCTTTTGTTTAGTATTGTAATCTACTGCTACTCCACTACTATTATGGTTTGTATAATCTAAACCTATTGTTGTAAATATTTGAAACCCAGAGGTTTGTAAACTTATGTTATTGTAAGTCTTTCGCTGTTTTACTCTGTGGTATTTTATTTATATCAAACTGTTGTAATACTGCAATATCTCTCTACAATGATTGATCCTGCTCAGAAAATCATGGATGATTCAGGATTTACCCGACAGACTTTTTAAGTCATATGGAACACAGTCATGGTTATTTGGAGTCTGTTTAGACAATAATCATGCGTGTGGGCCATATGATTTAGAAGGTTCTGCCACAGGAACCGGCACGACCAGGGTGGGCGCCCTGGTTAGGGTGGCCGCCCTGACTCCAGGGCGAGCGCCTTGGCACTTGGCTTGGCTGCCACCATGTCACGTTCTATTGCCTCCTCTTGCTCCATTTACACTTATTTTTGGTACTTTTCCTTCATACAAATATAAATTCCAAGTACAAGTGGTACTAGGTAAAATTCAAAGCAAATTTAGACATTGTCAAATTATTTTTCCATCTATTTAGTGAAATGTTGATGGTGAAAACAAAGGTTAGCAACCATAAACAACTAGCCCTATGTCTAGAGACTTGGGCGCTGGGATGCGAAGGTGTGTGTTGGATTGTTGTGGTTGTGATTGTGATGCCCTGATCTAGTCCCTGGCGTCCCCTTTTACAGGCCAAGGGGAGGCGCAGGGGTACAGTAAACCCTAGGATTCACATCTGGTGGGGCTGACGTTGTTGATGTCATCGAGGGCATGGCCCCGGTCCTATCGAGGTTGCTATAGAGGTGTGCGCCGGGCATGGCCCCCGTCCTTCGGGTACGTCACAGCAATGTTGGTGATGGTCGATGAAAGACCTGCATCCCTGTGGTGGGCGTGTCGATCCCTGTAGAGACATGCAGGAGTGGTTGGAGTGTTGACCTAAGGCGCCAGAAGCCAAGTCAAGGGGTCATCGAGGGGGTCGAGGCCTGTGGATAAGGTGAGTCCTCAGAAAATATGATGCTGAGTGTTGTCGTGTTGCATTTTCGAGGGGAGGCCTCGAGTAAGGTACAGTGCTAGGCATGGCATAATAGTGTCGGTATGGGCAATAGTGCCGGTTAAATCACCACACATTTGGGTATGGGCAGCAAAAAAGGTGGATTTGACCTTGGTACCCGGCTCTTGTTGAAGTATCTGTAGCCATGGCATTAGGCAGGGGCGGTTGAGGCATTAAATGCTCCATGTTTTCCATACCAGAGTTGGTAGCTTGAGGGGTTCAGGTTCGTCGATGGGGGTTGTTTGCTTGGAGGTTTCTCCGCCACTCGAGGGAGGTCCCGTCGAGGGGTCCTTGTGTGTGGAGGAGAGAGATGCGTGCATGGGCCGTCTCGTTGTGGGCTGTCTACCAGGCTTGGAGTGCTAGAGTTCTGTGACCTTCGGGCCATGGGTTTCTCAGAAGTTAATCATTTTTTAATTGGTGTGTTGGGGTATCCCTAATCTAGATACCTGACAGTAGCCCCCGAGTCTCTGCGCGAGTGTTGGCACTTGTGCAGGGACATATGAACTGGAGTTGTAGTGTTGTGGCCCTCCGGTGGGTGCAAGCGAGTGTACCCGCTGGGTGTAGCCCCCAGGCCTCGGAGGAGTAGAAGACTTCTTTGAGGGCTGAGAACCATGCTTCTGTCAAGGGGTATTGGGCATTCGAGCCTCCGGGTGGTTTCTCCCTCTTTCGTCGAAGCCATATGGCTGTGGGTGAGCCCCTGAGCCTCTTTCATTGAGGTTGATCGAGGAAAAGTCTGTCTTTTTCTTTCGACCCTCACGCTCCTTTTTGACGGGAGGAGGGGCGAGAAATGACGTGCTATCCTCGCTTGGGCGAGCTCCGATGATCTCCGGTGAGCTGTTATCAGGAAATTCAAGCGGGAGCTCGTGCCCCGTTCGATAGGGGTCGACTAGTGGCCCCGGGGGAACTCTCCATGAAGCAAAACAGGTGGATGTGTGGGTTCCAGACACATTCAATGGGGCCCGATGGCTTGATGCCTCCCTTCATGGGGATCCCATGTTGTCCTCCTAGTTCTGCCATGAATATGTTCGAGGGGGCCTCGAGGACGGACCTTGAACTCTGGCTATGCGTAGGTGCACCCCTTGGTCATCCCTGACCCGAGTTACTCAAGGGCAGTTGTCGAACCCCGGTCGAGCACCAACCTTTGCTCCCTGAGATTTTGTGTGGGGCCGAGGCCCGCTTACCTTCCCGCGGAAGATACCGTTCGTGCATTTTGTTCCCTCCCGTTGGGCACGTCTTTTAGGCGAAAGGCAAACCGGCGCGGTAGTAAGCGGTGTGGGTAACGGTTGGAGAGTATCACGGCGATGCTTGTCCCTGTGCCCTGGATTCAAGGAGGCAGTTTGGTACGAGCAATAAATGTGGGGATTTACCATCCCTCTTCGTTGGATCCGCCCGTCGTCTTCTTCTAGGGATATAAATATGGGGTCAGGGTTTCGTACGCTCCCCATCCTGCCTTCGCCACCACCACCACAATTGAGAGCCAAATGAATCAGTTCTCAAGCGAGAAAGAGAGGACCTAGAAAGAGGCAGAAATCTTCCCGTCCGTTCATCGCTGCCAAAGATCCGGTGCTTATCCATGGGCGGGCTAACGGTGCTTCCGGTGAACGATTGGCTGCCATCGGCCATGATGGAGGAGAAGTTGCAGGAGCTCATGAGAGAGGGCCTCCTCCATCGCAACACCTCATGTGAGAGGCCCGAGTGGCAGGCGCCGTCAAGGGACCATCTGGAGCCACATCCGTCGAAGGGGTACATCATGAGCTTTCTCTCCTTCCACAAGGTTGGGTTCGAGACGCTGCCGAGCTACTTAATGTGGGTGCTTACCCACCACTTTGGGGTGGAGCTACACCACTCTGCCCCC
>CM041646.1:26131637-26208159 GCA_023333625.1 Bothriochloa decipiens
CCCCCAATGCCATCTCTCATGCGGTGATCTTCGCCACTGTTTGCGAAGGGTACCTGGGGATTGATCCCCACTGGGAAAGGTAACTTGGGATTGATCTTCGCCATCTCTCATACACCACTTCGATGTCGACGGGGGTGAGGAGGACCATGCATGTCGAGTGCTGCACGTTTGCCTTGAAGAGGTCGGAGCTGTACATCACGATGGGGGTGACCTCGTCAAATAGCAGGTGGCACAGCAGGTGGTTCTACCTACGGAATGACGAGGACCTGCTGCCACAATACACTGGGCGCGTGATCGAGAAACGCCCTCGCCATTGGGCATACGGCGTGGCGCAGGACGAGCAATCGAGGCTCGACCCACTCCTGAATGCGTTGCAGACGCTATGAGATCGTGGCCTGACCGCAGGGATCGTTGTCTCCGTGTTTCATAAGAGAAGGGTCCTTCTGTTGATGTGCTGCCGCCTACGCATGGACAGGATGGCCCTAGGAGTGCCGATGGAAGGGTCCCGGATGTCGGACGAGACCCTCCCCCTTAAGGACATCGCCAAGCGGGTGAGGGGGTGGTGAGCGGCGCCTTTACCGAAGAGATGGTGAACAGCATCCCGATGCGGCTGAATCAAGGCCACATACCCCAGGTAACTCTTCGAGCGGCTGGTCAGTAATTTTTCCCCTTTCTTGCTTTCCCTATTTCTGATATCACTTGTGGCTTCATTTGCGTAGGATTTGTCCAACGCCCAGACGTTGACACCTCTGGTAAAGGCGGATCATGCCGAACGCCAGGTAAGACGCTTCAAAGCCCATCAGAAAAAGAAGGGCAAGGATGGGTTGGGCCTCTATCTACTTGGAGAACTTGATGGTGTCACTCGGGCGTTGCCCTACAGCCCGAGCCTGGCACACCCCATTTACACCCAGCGGGTGTAGCCCCTGGTCGTCTTCTTCAGCGGTCTGACCATATCGAGCCCCTAAATGGCAAACGGCCATGTGATGGGGATGGTCTACAGCGCTTGAGCTGGGAGGTGGGTCTTCTTGGTGTAGAATTGACATCCATTGCATGAGCGGACAAGCTTGATGGCATCGGAGACTACGGTCAGCCAGTAGAAGCCCTACTGGAATGTGTTTCTGATGAGGGTCCGTGGCGCCGCGTGGTGACCGCAAGCACCCAAGTGTAGGTCCACGAGCAACTTCCTACCCTCCTCGATCGGGATGCACCGTTGTAGAATGTCAGTGGGGCTGCATCGGTAGAGCTCCTTGTCATCATTGTCGAGTATGTAGGTCTTGACCCGTCTAGTGATTTGTTGATCCTCGGCCCTACCTTCAGGCAACTCCCCTCGAATGAGGTAGTCGAGGTATGGTGAACGTCAGTCGGGCTCGGGGCCGGTCGGAGGGGTGACCCATCGATCTGCATGGCCTCAATCCTGGTCGAGGGGCCCTTGGCCGCAGGAGGGGGTCGACCGCTTGTTCCTCAGCCCCTTCTATCAAACCTAGGTCGATGGTCGGCTCGAACAGGTCCTTGGTGAAGATATTGGGTGGAACGGTACCTCGACTTGATGCTATCTTGGCCAGTTCATTGGCAGCTTTGTTATACCTTCGTGCGATGTGGTTGAGCTCGAGGCCGTGGAACTTGTCTTTAAGGCACTAGACTTCCTTGTTGTAGGCTTCCATCTTGGGGTCATGGCAGCTCGAATCCTTTATAACTTGGTCGATCACGAGCTATGAGTCACCACGAACGTTGAGGCGTCAAACCCCGAGCTCGATGGCGATGCGTAGACCATTGACGAGGGCCTCATATGTAGCGACGTTATTGGAGGCGATGAAGTGGAGGCGAATGATGTAGTGCATGTGGACTTTGAGAAGTGAGATGAAGAGCAAGCCCACGCCTGCTCCTGTTTTCATCAGGGACCCATCAAAGTACATCGTCTACAACTTCGCTTGGATCTGAGCGGGGGTAGCTGAGTGTCGGTCCATTCTACAATGAAATCCGCTAATACCTGGGACGAATAAGAGGGTCTCGCTTTATGCAGCACGAATAAGAGGGTCTCGCTCATGAGCTTGACCGCCCATTTTGTTATTCTTTCCGTGGCTTCCTGGCTTTGGACTATCTCCCTGAGAGGGAAGGATGAGACCACGGTCATCGGATGGCCAAGAAAGTAATGTCGAAGCTTGCTCCATGTCAGAACAATAGCGTATAGCAGCTTCTGGATCTAAGGGTAGCAGACCTTAGTCTCCGAAAGTACCTCACTGATGAAGTAGATGGGTCGTTGCACGATCAAGGCGTGCCCTTCTTCGGTTCTCTCGATAACTATGGCCGCACGGGCCACCTTGGTAGTCATAGCGACACAAAGCAGGAGCTGTTCACCTTGGGTCAAAGGTACGAGGATGGGTGGGTTAGCCAACATGGCTTTGAGCTTGGCGAGGGCCTCCTCGGCCTCGACCGTCCATGAGAAGTGTTCCGACTTCTTTAGGGGATGACACAGTGGCAACGCTTTTTCTCCAAGGTGAGACATGAAGCGATTGAGAGTTGCGGGGCTCCTGTCACCTTCTGTATGAACTTCAGATCGCGGATCTGACCCATCTTGGTGATAGCAGAGACCTCCTTTGGATTGGCCTCGATGCCACGCACGAAGACGATGAAACCTAAGAGCATGCCTAGGGGAACGCCGAAGACACACTTCTCGGGGTTGAGCTTGATGTTGTTGGCCTTGAGGCACTCGAAGGCAATGCTGAGGTCGTCGACAAGGTTATCGGCTTTCTTGGATTTGACTACAATGTCATTGGTGTAGATCTCTACTGTTGGCCCAATGTGTTCCCTGAAAACATGCTGCATGCATCGTTGATAACTGGCCCCGACATTTCGAAGGACGAAGGGCATGGTAACATAGTAGTACATGCCAAACAGGGTGATAAAGGAAGTCGTGAGCTGGTCAAACTCCTTCATCTTGATCTGATGGTAACCGGAGTAAGCATCGAGAAAGGAAAGAGTTTCACAACCCATAGTAGAATCAACAATTTGATCAATTCGTGGCAAAGGGAAAGGAACTTTTGGATAGGATTAGCCAGCCACTCAGGATGATGAACTTCCTTGATGAATCCAGCCTCCAAAATCTTCTTCACCTCCTTCCCAATGACCTTGCGCTTTTCCTAGTCGAAGCGACGCAAGCGTTGCTTCACCGGTTTGGAGTCAGCTCGGATCTCCAAGGCATGCTCGGCGACTTCCCTCGGTATGCCCAGCATATCCAAAGGACTCCACGCGAATACGTCAGCATTCACGCGGAGAAAGTCAACGAGCATTGCTTCTTATTTGGAGTCGAGGGCGATGCTGATCTTCACTGCCTTCCCGTCAGAGCTGCTGAGGTCGAGGAGCACAGACTTGGTGTCTTCCATGGGCTCAAAGTTGCCAGCATGGCGCATGGGATCGGGCACCTCCTTGGCGATGTCATCGAGGATCGAGGCCAGGGCCAGCGACTCTAAGACGTCCTCTCCATTCTTGATGCACTCAACATCACATTCGTATGCGTGCTCGTGCGACGGCCCAACGGTGATGATGCCTTCGGGACCCGGCATCTTGAGCTTGAGGTAGGTGTAGTTTAGGACCGCCATAAACTTGGCGTAGCAGGGGCGCCCCAGGATGGCATGGTAGGTTCCATGAAACCCGACCATCTCAAAGGTGAGGGTCTCCTTCCTGAAGTTTGAGGGGGAGCCGAAGCAGGCGGACAAGTTGATGCGGCCGATGGGCATTGTGTGGTGTCCGGGCATGACTCCGTGGAAACCTCCCGCGCTAGGCCGAAGCTGTGAGCGGGGAATCTCGAGGAGGTCAAGGGTCTCGGCATAGATGATGTTGAGGCTGCGGCCTCTATCCATGAACACCTTGGTGAGGCGTACGTTGACGATGATAGGGTTGACGACAAGCGGGTACACCCCAGGATTAGGGACGTGCTCTAGGGGTGAGACGAGTTGAGGGTCCTTCATAGATCATGAAGCAATCTCAGACGTGAAGACCTCGCAGCACACGCGCTTTCGTTGTCGAGGGGTGAGACGAGTCGAGGGTCCTTCGTATATCATGAAGCAATCTCGGATGTCGGGGAACTCCTCATCCTTGTCGCCGCCCTTGTCCTTTGGGCCCTCCTTCTCATTGTCCTTTTTGAGCCCTAAGCCCTCGAAGTACCTTTTGAGCATCCGGTAGTCCTTGAGGTTGTGATTGGCAGGCCCCTTCTGATAGGGCACGGCTTTTTCAGCGTCTCGTCGAAGAGGCCTCTCGGGCGGGCCTCGAGGCTTCTTGCGTTCAGCGGCAGCAACGAGGTCATCGGCCATGGCCTCATGCTTGCCCTGCTAGTTCTTCTTCTTCTTCTTCTTCTTGTTCCTCCTAGTGCCCTAGTTCAAGCTCTCAGGGTCGCTCTCCTTGGCCTTCCCCTTGTTCTGGTCGGTGTCGAAGAAGGCGCCAATAGCTACTTTGCCAGTCGCGTAGCTGGCGACGATATCCATCAGCTCATTGGCTGTCTTGGGGGTATTGCGTCACAACTCTCGGACCAGCTCCCTGCACGTAGTCCCAGCAATAAATGCCTAGATGACGTCATCGTCAGAGATGTGGGGGAGTTTCGTGCGTTGCTTGGAGAAGTGTCGACCAAAATCGCGGAGGGACTCCTTCGGCTTCTGCTTGCAGCACTGGAGGTCCCACTTGTTCCCTGGGCATAGGTAGGTCCCTTTGAAGTTGCCCTCGAACACCCTCACGAGGTCATTCCGATCTTGGATTTGGTCGGGAGGGAAGTCCTCGAGCCGTGTCCGACAAGAACAGGGGGAGCTGGAGGAAGATGACCTTGTCATTGGGGGCTCTGCCAAGCTGGCAAGCCAGTTGAAAGTCAGCAAGCCAGAGGTCAGGCTTCGTCTCCCCATTGTACTTGGTGAGGGTCGTTGGTGGCCAGAACCGGTTTGTCAGCTTGGACTTGCGGATCTCTCGGCTGAAGACGCGCGGATCCGGGGGCTCTAGGGACCTAGCACGGTCTTTGTTGCTGTCGTAGCATTCGCCCCGGTGTACGTTGTAGCCTCGTGCCTTGCCATCGCCGCTCTTGTGCCTTCGGCTCTCGTTGATGTCATCGTGGGCGTCGCGGGGCTCGTGGTTGTCTTGGAGGTGGTCTCGAGCTGAGGTAATCTTGTTCTTTTGAGCCTCTGGTGCAGGTGCTGGGTGCACCAAGGCATCTCGATCTTGATGGGAGGGTCCCGCAGGTTGCTCCAATGCTGCGCCGTGACACCTCGAGGCAGAGCTCTCGGCTTGCTACACGGCTGCAGTCTCGAGGAGTGCTTGGACTTCTTCACGCACTCGACTGGCCTCGGGGGTCAATGGCACAGGCATGCCATACAAGAGCATTGCTGCCACCATGATGTTCTGGCTGGTACGGTTGAAGACGGGGCGGTCGTCTACCCTGTCCTCGTTGATGCGCTGGTTGACGTTGCGAGCCCTCTCTCGAGCCCCTCTGCCGCATGCGTACGCTAGTCGTTCCTAATCGAGGGTCTCTTCAAGCAGGCGTAGTCACTCGCGCTCATCATCGAGCCTCTTCTGCATCTCCCGGAGTTGCACCAGCTGGGCGGCATGATCTGCCGCTGGGGATTGACCCCCGTTGGGCGGTGGCGTGGCATTTTCTCCCCCTGCTGCTACCACTCCGGCCCTCGTATCTAATGTATCGACTCCCTCAAGGTGGAAACACTCGCAATTCGGATCGTAGTAGTCATCGCCGAAGTCAGAGTCTAGGTAGCCAAAATAGTTGTTGGGGAAGTACCCCTTACTGTGTCGCTCCTCCTCCAGCAGTCGTCGGAGTGTGCCGAGAGTGTAGTGCTTTGGACCTGGAGCATCCAAAGACTCTGGGTACTTTGAGGCCGGTGGAGACATCACCAAGTTCATGGTGGCGCGTAGGAGGTGCCCCAGGAGGTCCTCGTACGCACTCAAGTTGGTACTCACTTAGGAGGAGTACATCTTGGTGGCGTTGTGCAGCCCAAAAGGGAACGAGTGGAGAGGTGTCAAAGTTGTGCCTGCCGGAGGAGTCACACCAGGCCCCTCTGGCGGGCGCATCATAGAGTCGAACGACGGGTTGTCACGGTGTCCCTCGGCCCACCCTCTGCATCCAAACGCAGGTCAGACAGGCCCTCTGAGAGGGGACCTGCATCGCTGGTCAGAACTGAGTTAGCCATACTGGACACTGCTTTTCCTGCGAGGAGGCGGCGGTGTTTGCGCTAATCACGCCGCCTCTTGGCTGCGGACACGCGGTGAGAACAGCAGGACCAACGAGCGGCTCTCCTTGATTGGGAGAGCTTGCGGTCACTGTTGCCTAGGTCTCTGGGCGGGAGTAGATCATGTCAAAGCCATGACCGAGCGACATGAACTCCAGGCTCCCAAACCAGATCAACATGGCAAACAGAAGCGGTGGAATGGAGTCTGCCATCTGGAAAGCGATAGGAACTCGATTGCGACATGTGCCTCTACCTAGCACGCCAACTGTCGGTGTTCCATCCCGTGGATACAACCCCAACGAGTAATGATGTTGCGTGCTCCCCAACCAGATAGTGATGCAAAGTGGGACACAAGATTTATCCTAGTTCGGCCAAGAAAAGCCCTATTTCTAGCGGGGGGAGGAGTTCTTGTATTGCTCTTGCACCAAAGTGCTTGTACAGGGGGTATTACAAGCAAGTGAGTAAAAGCAGGGGTGAAGGGGGCTTAAGTCTGGAGTACTAGCTCTATGTCTGGAGACTTGGGCGCTGGGATGCGAAGGTGTGTGTTGGATTATTGTGGTGGTGATTGCGATGCCCTAATCTAGTCCCTGGCATCCCCTTTTATAGGCCAAGGGGAGGCGCAGGGGTACAGAAAACCCTAGGATTCACCTCTGGTGGGGTTGATGTTGTTGATGTCATCGAGGACATGGCCCCAGTCCTGTCGAGGTTGCTGTAGAGGTGTGTGCTGGGCATGGCCCCCGTCCTTCGGGTACGTCACGGTGATGTCGGTGATGGTCGGTGAAAGACCTGCGTCCCTGTGGCAGGCGTGTCGATCCCTATAGAGATGTGCAGGAGTGGTTGGAGTGTTGACCTAAGGTGCCGAAAGACAAGTCGAGGGGTCATCGAGGGGGGTCGAGGCCTATGGATAAGGTAAGTCCCTAGGAAAATCTGATGCTGAGTGTTGTCGTGTTGTGTTTTTGAGTGAGGTACAGTGCCAGGCATGGCGTAATAGTGCCGGTATGGGCGATAGTGCCAGTTAAATCACCGCACATCCGGGGATGGGCAGCAAAGAAGGTGGATTTGACCTTGGTACCCGGCTCATGTTGATGTATCTATAGCCACGGCGTTAGGCAGGGGCGGTTGAGGCATTAAATGCTCCATGTTTCCCGTACCAGAGTTGGTAGCTTGAGGGGTTCAGGTTCGTCGATGGGAGGTCGTTCGCTCAGAGGTTTCTCCGCCACTCGAGGGAGGTCCCATCAAGGGGTCCTTGTCTGTGGTGGAGAGAGATGTGTGCATGGGCCGTCTCGTCGTGGGTCATCTGCCAGGCTTGGAGTGCTGGAGTTCTGTGACCTTCGGGCCGTGGGTTTCTTGGAAGTTAATCATTTTTTAATCGGTATGTTGGGGTATCTCTAATCTTGATAACTGACAGTATGATTCTCATAACAATAGTAGTTAAATATATATTTTTATCATATTTATTAATTAGGTTTAGATCAAATAAATTATAAGACCGCCTATGGTCCTTCAGGTAAGTCCTCCTCGCCCATGGTCCAGAGGTCATTGGCCCTCAATGACTCGGAGGAGCGGGTCATTCCGGTGGATGCTTTGCCATTGAGGTGTTTGGAGTTTGGGCGGATGCTTTGCCGCTGTGTCTTTCCGGCAAATGCTTTGCTGCCGAGGTCGGGTTGGACTGATGCCTTGTTGTCTGGTGTTTGTTTGTGGCTTCGCTCGCTGCTGGCTACCTGGGTGTAGAAATCTTTGTATTAGGTTCAGCTCCATGGGGTTGTTAGGTGGAGGGTTCCCCCCTCATGTTCTTGCTTTGTGTTTGTGTTAAGGATTTCATTGATAATCCCTGGTTTACCGATGAATCCTTTTGTATCACTATTAACCACTCTCTTCTCTTAAAGCAATACGGGCATAATGCACATTTTCGAAAAAGAGAAAGGGGCAACGAGTGGATCCGAACAAGAGAGAGGAGGATAGAGAAGAGAGATGTGTGAAGAAGAGAGAGGATTGAGAGAGAATACGGAGAATGGCGGAGGGAGAGCGGCGGAAGAAAATTGCAGGTCGGGCGGCGAAGGAAGATGGCAGGTTGAGCGGCGAAGGGAGAGGGGCAGGCAGACAGCGGAGGGAGGAAGAGAGTGAACGACGAATAGGTGAAAATGTCTGGGAGAAAGAGGGACCGAAGGAAGAAAGAGGAAGAGAAAAGGGGTGAGGTTTCCATATCGCGATATTTCGTAGAGGAAGGTGCCGAGAACTCGTATCAAAATGGTCGTTGACTGGCACCCATCTTGAAGAAACGATAGCCACGGGATAAAGTCTGGCCGGCCAGACGGTTGGGGAAAAATCGCGTTGTGGTTGCACCGAGGGGCCTGCTGGCGTCGGCGGGTGGGTCTGCATGCTATGGTCAGACGCGAGGTGGGCCCACGCCACCTGCGGTCTAGGGACTACTACTCCATGCCACTTGGCACTCGGGAGATCCATCGTCTTGGGTGGGGCCAGATGAGCAGGGTGATACAGTGAAAGTGACGGTGGACGTGGCGAGTGGCCCGGGCAACGGGCTGGGCTGGTTAAAGTTTACAACTTGCAAGTATAAAATCTTACGGAGCAGGTTCTGTACCGTGCAAGCATGCACCATAGATGCTGGCCGCCACGTTTGCAATTCGTAGGAGCCTAGTAGGCACCGATTCAAGCACGACGGTAGGTAACTCACTAACTCTTCTACCATTCTCTCTTTATGTTGATATAAAAGAAATTGTTTTGAATAATGATATAGTCTCAAAAATATGAATTTAAATTTATAATCTTTTAAAATTATTTATTGAGAAGTTATATATTATACTTTTTTAAGCTATATTTCAAAGTAAATTTATTATATGGTTCTTATATAAAAAAACTAAACAGTCTAAAACTTACTCATGATTTTATATTCTTACATATTGACTTAAGTATCGTCCAAAACGACTTATTTAACTAACCTAGAGGGAGTATGTCTAAGTAGGTAGGCTCGGTGTAGTGGCGAAGCCAACACAATTCTAGTAATAATAGGTAGGGTATTGCAAGAGTTTTCTCCATAATAGTAAGGGGTGTTGTGCTCTCGAGCCTTGGCCATTTCTACGATGAATCCGAGCCTTAGTCTTCGAACACCGGATTATTGCCTAAGTAACCGAAAATATCGGAATGAACGAAAAGAACAGTAAGCGACGAATTGACAAATAGTATGAATAATCCGAAGAATTAGTAAATTCATTGGTGTCTATAAAGGGGAGAGTCGATGCTGAGAGCTGTTCAGCTGCCCCACTTGTGTACTGCTCCTTTCGTTCACTGCACCTTGACCGGTATACTGCTCCCTGCTCGCCGTAATTAACCAGCGAGGCTAGGTTTAGTTTTTTTAAATTTGGGTATAGATTTACTATGAGAAAAGAAGATTCTCTATCATATTAAAATATCGGCATATGCATAGAGTACTAAATGTAGATGAAATCAAAAACTAATTATATAGTTTTATTATACTTTACAAGACGAATATTTTAAACCTAATTAATCAATATTTAGATAATTATTATTAAATAAAAATAAAATACAACAGTGCCAAACAGTGCTCAACTTGGACGGCGCCGGATTCGAAAATCTAAACAAACCCGAGACTCATTGCAGCTTTGGCTGCAGGATGGTCTTGCGTTTAATGTCCCTGACTGAATTGATTTGGTTAGTTTCGTTTAACACTTGGTAGTGGCCGATGCCCATGCATGCGTCCTGCATGCCTGCATGTCTGAGAGCCAGACACATGGTAGCTCTTCCCACCTGCACGCCAGCCACTTGAGAGGAGCACATGAGTGTGCCTGCCTTGGCTTGGCTGTGTTGTGTGTTCCATGTTCCATGCATGCTGTCGACATTGCCACTGGAGACCAAGGTACAATACGTCCGAGCAGCTTGCATGGCTCGTGAGTCGTGACGGGCCGGGGTCGCTTGCATGCCTGTTTCCCTGTACCAGAACCGCTGCATGCGCCCTGCGCTGTATCGCGCGTGTATGCTTGTAATACTGTCCGCGCTAGTGGAATTCTATATTTGTACTTAATTCATCTTAGTCATTAAGATTCTTTGTTCCAAACCCAATTCTCCCACACTCATACATACTTTATAGTATCTTAAAGTGAGACCTATGTGTGAGACTTTTTTTTCTTTTTAACTTCCTCCCTCCTCCCTCTCTCTCTCTCCTCTATCTCCCCGTCGCCCTCCAGTTCTCTCCTCCGGCGAGCAGCTGCTGCTGCCCCACAGGCGAGCCACCCCTTCCCCATCTCCATCTCTTCCCCCGCTCGAATCGTCAGCGGCCGGATGAGCTTCCAGCCATGGCGACCTCGTCGTGAATCGGAGCTCGCCGCCCAACTCGAGGTCGCGAGGACGGCCATGGACGAGCTCCTCTGTTCCCTCCGGCAGCGAGGATGGCCCACGCGAGCGAGGCGCGCGTGGGCGCGGGGAGCTTCGCCGCCGCCGGCCACGGGCAAGGCGCGCGCGGGCGCGGGGAGCGTCGTCGCCGTCGGCTGCGAGCGAGGCGCGCGCGGGCGCGGGGAGCTCCGCCGCCGCCGACCGCGAGCGAGGCGCGCGCGGGCCGGGCGGACCGGCTCCTCCATCCCTAGCGGGCGCTAGGTGGGCGGCGGGCGCGGGTCCGGCGGGGCTCCATCCCCTTCATCCCCGACGACCGCCAGGTGGGCGGCGGGCGTGGGTCCGACGGGGCTCCATCTCCTGTCCGCGCGCGGCAGAGCTCGACGAACGCCCCCTCTCCATCTCCCTTCCCTCCCTTCCCTCTCCCCGAGATCGAGGCGGGCCCTCAGGCGTATAGCGCACGCGCCGTACGCGCGCCACAGATAGCGTGCGCCGGGCGGTAGCGCATGCGATCGCGTACCCACGCTATCCGTGGTAGCGCGCGCGGATACCGCACCGGTGCGGGTAGTCTAATGACAGCGCCTGCATCAGCTGCTTGCATGCCGCCTGCCTAAGCTGCTTGCCGCCCCTGTGCTAGCTTAGCTACAGTACTCCGTAGCTCTTCATTCATGTTGGCGTAGGCGGGGTGGGTCACAACAATGGTCTGATCTGATCGACGCGAGGTGGGCCTGCGCCACCTGTGGTCGGAGTATAGGCCACTTGGAGATCCATCGACCATCGACCATCGTCTTGTGTTGCTAGCTAGGAGGGTCACTTGTCTAATCAAAATGAGATAAGACCACAAAACTTACCGAGCTAGCGAGATGGCAAGCGCTAAGCTCGCACGCCTCCCCACAGAAAACTTCAGTCGCTGAGCTGCTTTTTATTTTTTTAATCGTTTGAAGTCTGCATGTTAGCTAGCGATTACAAATCGCTGTTGGGGACGCCCTGAAAGTGACGGTGGACGTGGCGAGTGGCCCGGACAACCAGCTGGTTAAAGTTTACTCCGTACTCTAGTTACAGTAGTACTTGTAGTACGAGTATAAAATCTTTCGTACTGTACGTACCGTGCAAGCATGCAACCTGGATGCCGGCCGCGACAGCCACGTATGCTGGCATATAGGGAGGCACCGATCGAGGCAGAGGGGGGTAGAGGCCGCTAGGTTCTCTGCGAGAGCCTTGTCTCAAAATAGTACAGTATTATCTTAGTCACAAAACATGTAAATCTCGTTTTTAAGACAATTTTACTGAAAGTGTGACGCATAGTATGTCTCTCTATACTTTTTTTTCCTCATGTGCTAGAACTCAAGAGCAATCTAGAGTGTTCCTTCAAAGTACAACATGAGATGTCTTGTTTTTATAATCAGTCCAATCGTATATGTATTATAAACATTTGTAGTTGCTTTTATAGCTTTGATCATAGCTCAAATCACCTGACTTCTTGAAAAGCAAGAATTTTTATTTTTTTAGATATGAAAAAATATAATAATATTTATTATATAAAAAAATATAATCATCCATAAATTCGAATTTAAAAAAAATTTCAAGAAACGAGACATGTACTTTTTTTTGAGATGGGTAAAGTACATTATTACAAGTTTACAACTTGCTCTCGGTGTTAAATAGTACAAGAGCTTAGCAGAGGCAACTGCAAAGCATACACATTCTTCAATAATCCAGTACAACTCAAAATGACATAAAGATTGCAAAACAACTTTTTCAAGAAATGAGACCTTGTTGCTTACATTTTTTAAAAAAAAATGACATAAAGAATGCGTTTCTGAAATAGTGTCATGTTTTAGTATACCGAATTTGATAAATTATAAATAAAAAAGTGTAAATATTTAGAATATCAAATAAATACCATTAGATTAAATTGATTTGGGGCTTTGCGAATGACATAAGTTTAAACGCAGATTCTCAACACACACGCGCACTCACCCCCTATAAACACACGTATGCGAACCCTACCCATATAAACACCTCCGAAAGACTCTGCCGCCAAATCTCGAGATTTATGAAGTTAGCACAAGCACATCGCTACCTTTAAATAAGAATAAGGATGACTTTATTTGTCTGTTAAAAATGGTATTTTTTCAACCTAGTCTTTTGTGTAGTAATATCATGAAGAGAGAATTCCTAGGAAAACTGTGTTCTGGAAGGCCAAGTTGCCTTTAAGATAAAAAAAATATTTATGATTGCAGAGAGGTAACGAATGGAAGGCAACTTGAACTAGAGGAAAAAATTGAGTACATACATACTATATCAACCTTTTCTTCCCGAAATGGAGGGGTTGGAAGGGGACACTAATTGTAGTTTCTGTGGGTTAGAGAAAACATTGCAGCATCTCTTTTTTGATTGTCATATATCTTGTGGAATGCTCTGTTTCATCTGTGTTATTTGTTCAGCCACGTCCAGCGCAAACGGTTTGGGCAGTCATGCAAAGCAAGCCTCCATCTAATCCGCGACGCGTCAAGGCAGCCAACCGTCTTTCTGTTTCCGACCGTCTGCTCCAACGATGCTCTGACTTTAAACACGTCATGAGCTAGCGGTGGCTGCCAATGCAATCAACATATCACTAGTCCGTCGTCCCTCTGCAACAGCTAGCAATGGCTACCTGCACAGCATCATCATGCTCTGCCGGCGGCCTAAGTGCCGCCGCCTCCTGTGTGTTTCCGCCACCGCAGCGCCGCCGCCATGGCAGCAGCTTCAAGCCGCAGAGCCCTGGACGGCCGGCGGCGACGACCCTATCTGCATCAGACAACCAATGGAACCTATCGTACTTAGACTGTACTTGCCAACCAACGAAACAACTCACCTTTGTAGATAGGACAAGGACTAGGAGAGGCGACCGATCCAGAGCTGCAAATGCCGTGCCCATGGATGGCTGGGCCGCACGGCTTGAAGCCCGGTAGCGGTTGTCACTGGAGCGTCTAGAGGGATTGGCAGAGCCATAGCTGTGGCCCATGGCAAAGCAGGGTGCAAGGTACGTAACGATAACGTACTTGGGTTGGGTTATACTTGTGTATATATGTTGCCGTGTCAAACTACTGAAAACCTGCTGCCCTTGTTTCGTTGATTTAAGGTGGTTGTGAACTATGCCAAGTCAGGCATGGAAGCTGAAGAAGTCTGCAGAGAGGTGAGCTAGCTACCTGATTAATTGTTTTCTTATTCACCAGAATGATCGAATCCAAACAACGTACAGTTCATCATGCATTCATGCATATAACATGCTAGAAGCATGCGTGAAACTCAAAATATACATTTTATTACCATGTCAATGGTTTCTTTGATCTTCGGTCAAAACTCAAAACGGAACATCATTTTACACACTAATAAATGGTGAATTGGTGATCCGATCCGTGCAGATCGAGGAGTCCGGTGGGACGGCGATCATCTTTGCTGCAGATGTCTCCTGCGAAGCCGATGTCGAATCCATGATGAGGGCCGTGAGTTAACGTTGGCTTACCCATATAGGAATAGGAATCAAATAAGGACAGTACAGGGTTCATCGATTTGGTGCTGTTGTGTGAGTTTATTTCATAGGTAACATGACGATTGTGTTTCATCTCTTCTCTGCCGTAGGCAATTGATGCTTGGGGGACTCTGGATGTCCTGGTGAACAATGCAGGTCTGAATACTTTTATTCCATTCGCAACGTGCTGCCTGCCTGCCTTTCTTTTTTTTTCTAAAAATAAACTCTTGTTTTTGGATAAAGCATTCGGTATAAACAACAATAAAATAGTACTGTATTTCACACTAAGATTAGGCACAAATAGCCAACTTTGTTTCGACCGGATGACTGACTGAATAATTAACCAGCAGGGATTACACGTGACGCACTGCTGATGCGGATGAAGAGGACCCAGTGGCAAGAGGTGGTTGATGTCAACCTAACCGGCGTTTACCTCTGCGCGCAGGTCCTCCACCCACAAACTTCCTTCTTGACCTCTTAATTTCTGCCTGTCAATTTCTTGACCCCTGCCATGATGCTTCATTAATTTGACCAACTTGGGCTCATATCGTTCAGCAGGCTGCAGCCACCGGGATGATGAAGAGGAAGAAGGTAACAGCTAGCTACGCCTCATGATCATATATTCACTAATTTCATAGCACCATTTTTATTTTACGAATTACAACTCGTTCCTATTACATGCCTGTCTACCTCATTCAGGAAGGATCATCAACATCGCATCAGTTTCCGGGATCATCGGCAACGTCGGACAGGCCAACTACTGCGCCGCCAAGGCTGGGGTCATCGGCCTCACCAAGGCCATGGCCAGGGAGTACGGCGGCAGAAACATCAATGCAAGTAGATAGCTTATCAGTGTTATATATCTATATCTCCGTGTACCGTGCTTCTACGGTACCGTACCTGAAGATGAATGAAACATGCATCCCCTCAGCTTGTTAGCTTTATTTGCAGGTGAACGCCGTAGCACCGGGCTGGGTGGCGTCCGACATGACCGCCAAACTAGGGGACGATGTGGAACGGAAGGCGCTCGAGACCATACCATTAGGTAGCTGCTAGGAGTAGTGGACCAATCTTCTCTACACTCAGCTTCGATCTGTTTGTGTCTGAATCGTGATCTTTTATTTCACAATGCCGCTAGCTGCTGAATTCTGCTGATGCAAATCATATCATATATAGGACGGTTTGGGAGGCCAGAAGAGGTTGCCGGCCTGGTGGGGTTCCTGGCTGTTCATCCTGCCGCTAGTTACATCACCGGACAGGCGAGTAGAATCCAAACGGCTTCCAGTTTCAGAATGGGCAATGCAGCGTGCGTGATGGCGTTCTTTATTCCTTCTATTTGGAGCTGCTTCTCAACTCAAGCTGTTCGATTGTTGTTCTGTTGCAGGTGCTCACTATTGATGGTGGCCTGTCGATTTCAAGGGTTTCATTTCGTGCCAACAGAAATTACAGCCAAACAACAGAACACAGCAATAAAAAGAATCAGAAACTATGGCAGTTCCAGCACAGAGAACGATTGTTGGAGTTGCAAAACAAAATACATCAATAACTAAAATGAAAACTGTTGTTCAAAGAAGCTATATATTGATCGCCATGTAAACTGAAAGTAATCATCGCCTTGTTTTGAAGCGTTTAATGATTACGGGAATCGTTTTTTATAGGTTTTTTCAATTCTAAATAAATGCAAACGGTATCAGTGTCAGAATGGGCCCAAAGTATTTTTTTTTCAGTGTGTATATGCTCGGCATGTGTTATAGGGCCCTGCCTATTTGGTTGCCCTTATGTAGGCACAAATTTTTACTTAGACAAACGGTCAAACTTTTTGTAAAACAAAGTGAAACAACTTATGATTTGGAATCAAGAAAGTATTTTTTTAACGCCTAGGCCTAAACAGCCCACCACACTTCGCGCGTCTGGTCCTAAGCCACCCTTTGCCCGTCACACACCTGGTTCCAAGCCATCTGCTACCCTATCACTCTATCAGGCATACACAATCGCCAGGGCTAGGTTGCTCGCCCGGCCACACCGCATGAGCTTATCCTCCCGTCATCTCCTACCCTAGCCATCGATTTATGCACCTCCAATGGCTTTAGGCCTTGTTTAGATACCTATGTATTCGTCCAATACAATGTCAAAATGAGTTAGAGTAAAATTTATACTAAAGTCATTCCAACACATATGGTTTAGGATGAATATTTGGGCATCAAACATGGCCTTAGGATAGCGGCGGGGCCACTTCGGGCGGCCAGCCAAGCTCCTCGGCAAACTTTAAAAGAAAATTTTCTATATATCAAAAAATGTTAGAATTTGGTAAGTAAACATTTTTGTGCAAGGATCACAAGGCTCCGAAAAACTTAAATGCAGTGCAAGGATCACAAGATCGAGGGGGCAGCCAGGCAGAGAAGTTAAATGCAGTGCATTCTTGACCTTTCGCGTGGGCATTTTTCCCTTATTTTGTCATTAAATTAATCCACGTATAGGCTCACGGACGCTTCAATTCAAAATTATAAGGGCAAAATTACAAAATAACAAAATAAGGATAAAATCATAATTATACTATAGAGCAGGATAGAAACATCATATTTCTAAAAAAGAATAAAATATATGAATAAGCCATCATCTTGCGCGTGTGTGTCGATTTAGACCATCAACTTTAAAAATGCATTTTTTTATAAAAAAAGCTTGACTAGGGACACATAAAGAGTCAAAAAAAAATTAACAATTTTTAATCGACGATTGTATTTCTCAATTTCCTATATGTTCGCTCAGCAGCTTAACTGAAATAACATAGTAAACCCTTAAGCTTTCTATTTCCTCAAAAGGTATTCAGCCAAAAGTCTCACAAGATGACAAGAATATAAAAAGCCCAAGAGTTTTCCTGTGGTCTCTCGCGAGTCGCGAGTGGCAGTGGTCATTTTGCATTTCAGACGCAGCTCGAGTACAATTGGATGCCATGAAATTTGAACTCATTTTCATATCGCCAACGCACTAGTGTTTTGGGGATTAACAAAAGGATCATTTAACCACGTATCCTATACCTCAAAATTCTGGTTCTGCATTGTCCCCAAAATCTTCCAGATTCTAATAAAAAAACCTACAGCTGCAAACGTACAGGCTACCTAAAATCCAGAAGCTGTTGGGGCACCATTTTGGGGGGAGAACCAAAAACTGCTCCAAAAAATGCCGGCATACATCGATTTACGCCAACTAAGGCTTGGTTTCTTCACAAAACAGTTAACCTGCTGTGTACCAACAGCATATAAGGTTCCTTCACAAAGTAGTCCTACCCCACAACGGCCAAACTAAAATGACCTCAGAAGTCAACAGAAGAACATAGAACTGCAAACATCAGTATGCAGCCGTGGAAGTTCTGGTATTGATGCTGACGATGATGAGTTGACACTAACTGACGATGTATCTGCAAACTCTTCGAATTTCATGAACTGCCCCATCTGAGCTGCTGCGAGGTGGGCATAACAGATAGGTGCCACTGAAAAAGTAAAAAATGAATTCAGCAAAAAAAAAAAAATCTAATGTCTTCTAAAATAGGAAGAACCATCAAATAGTGTGTGATGTTTTTTAGTACAGAAGAAAACATCAACATACCCACAGAAATTGCAGTGGTGCTCCTCTGGTACCTATACAAGCACAAACATGTTATCCTCACATAAGAGTAAAAAAAAGGAAATAGACATGAACATATGTGCTTACACATATGAAAGTGAAAGAACTAGCTTCTGGAGATTATCTGGGGAGAAGCCAATCTCGTCAAGCAACACATGATAATGGGTTGGCCTTGAAGTACCCTGTGTAAGTGGCAATGCTCAATATGAAACATGTCTGACAGATCCCCAATGCAATTACTAACAAGCATGGACAAGCAAAATCCAAAAGTACTCTAGTAGTACTTACAATTGGTCCAGCATGAGCGCACATGTAGAAATCGTACTGTCTTGGATGAACAATGCCGGAGTCTACAACAGTCCCTGATGCAAAGACAAAGTGCAAGTTGTTCAAGCTGTTTAAAGGGGAAGAATCTTTAGCAGCATTAAGCAGGACAACCGGACAAGGGTGCTTACCAGGAGGAACGTTCTCTGGTGAATCAGCTTGGAAGAGTTTTGTGTGGTGATTCTTTTGAGCAATGATCACTGTGAACTTCGGAAGGTCCCCCTGTCCCATACTCTGATATGCCTGTATCGTCTTACTCCTGTTAGAAAATGCCAGAAAACCAAGGAATTCTCAAGTAAAAATAGTGCAGAGCAGAACCTTTATGATTTGATTAAGCTCAACGTTCAGTACTTGGCTAAACTGAGACTCACTAACACCATCCCTGCATAAATAGACAATAAGGATAAGAATTCATCGACACTGAATACCAAAAACTCATGACAGAAACACTGATTAAGCTCAACGCACCAGTGAATGCCCAGTTCATCGTGCAGGAACAAATAAAGCAAATCAACAGAAAAATAAACCACAAAGATACTCTTACATCCACAAAATAGATAGAAGGAACATACATGATTTAATTAACCATCACTGCACAAAATTACTCAAATGTAACATTCATTTACTTAAGTGTGGTAAAATTCTGTGGAGTCAAACACCTCTTACCAGACCAACATTCATTATTCTAAATTAATAAAGACAATCAAATTGACATGGAAAGACCAAAATGTTGCTGAGTCACTAAAATAATGATCATTCAAGAAAACAAATCATTCCTGTTTGCACCAAAATAATGATCCTTTGAGTTAGAGAAATAAAAATAGTGGAGTACACATTCGCGCAGCTTAACAATGTATGACACTTTTTTTTGTGGAATACGCAGGAGAGCTGCTTATCATTGCATTAAGGAGATAACAAATAAATTACAGCACACCCACCATGCTCACACCAACACACACTCTTACAAACTCGTACTGGAAACAAACCGCGCCTTTTACATCAATATATGACACAATCATAGGCATATATAACTGGAAATAAAAATTAACTCAGTACACACCTGAAGATGATTATCTGCTTAGGCTTTCTTTGTTGACTGGTTTGGTAAAAGTCTAGTAGAAGTTCCCTGCAATGCAATGAAAAAGTGAAAAGGGTACTAGGCCATTCATGTTCTCTTTTAGATAACAGATTAAGGCCCCACTTCCGGAGAAAAATTACTTCATACAACATGGAGATACCGTGAGGTCAACTAGAACAACTTAACACAGAAAACTGAGAAGATGTTAATTCAAATCACCTCATTATGCCATCATCCTTCCCATCATCCAGTGGCTTAAATAGAGAATCAATCATCTCTACCTTTGGAGACTGGGTCCGCACTGATGCTCTGTACCGTGATATCAATGGCCAGCATCTAGATCCCACAACCTAAAGAGGAAAACTTTAGCATAGTATTATTACAACAGCAGCAGCAGCAGTAGCAAAGCCTTTCAGTCCCAAGCAAGTTGGTGTAGGCTAGAGTTGAAACCCAACAAGAGCCCCTAATCATAGTTCAGGCATGTCAATAGCTGCTTTCCAAGCACTCCTATTAAACCACAAGTCTTTAGGTATATCCAAAACTTTCAAGTCTCTTTTTATTGCCTCCCCCAATGTCAATTTCAGTCTTCCCCTAAGTCGACATGTGGGGAGGCAAATAAAAAGAGACTTGAAACCAGCAATCATAATCTAGGAAAGCAAGCTGTAACAGTGCTCTAAATTTTCAGAATAGTATCATAAACTCATTGTTGTAGTAGATTGATTGGGGAACGGGATAGAAGAATAGCAGATAGATAGACTAGCGCCCTCCCTCTGGAGGCTCTGAGCTGCTTCTTAGATCTATTTCTGCTTGCCCATGGCTGCCTTTATAGACTAGGCACCTAACAAACCTCCTAACAGATCTTATCCAAGTAAGAAATAAATTCTATCTGCTAACAGATTTGAACAAACTAACAAACCGTGAACTAATCCTAGATACTGATGCAGCACGTCCAAGGCCAGAACTGGCCCACTCGCCGCTTCAGCCCATTCGCCATAACATTCATATTGGTGTTCCCTAAACAACAACAACATAGCCTGTCAGTCCCAAGCAAGTTGGGGTAGCCTTAGTGTTCCCTAACACGGTGCAAATTATTGTGCCCGCTGTTCATTTAAACTATGAGACTGCACATATGTATATAAAAAGTAATGTGAAAACCAATCCTCGCTTGATGCAAGTAACACAAGAGAGAACAAGACACACCGCAGCAATTGATGGTATATCTGCTCGTCCTGGAGAACCATGGGAAACATCCATGCCAAGAATTAATGTTGGTATTTGAGTCACAAGTGGTATCATTTGACGATGTTCCAATGCCAGTTTAGAGTTCATTCCACCAAGCTAGTCGACAGGAAAAATAAAATTAGTCAAGAAAGAAAACTAATAATAGGATATTTGTTCAAACAAGGTGCGGCCACAAATTAGATGCTGATAAATGTATACCTTAGCATTAATTTTCAGAAGAACATTGGTGAAATATTGATCATTCATCTTATTACTGGGAGCAATGCATTGAGTGACAATACCCATTTCATGAAGATTTTTCTTCTTCCATGGACCTTCAAGGCATTTTAAGTTTAGTTGCATAAAGGATACATGGCACAATAAAAACAGTAACTGTATATCATATTACCGTAAATATCACAATTCTTCCTCTCTGGTAAAACACAAAGGAGAAAATCTGGAGGACCAGGAAGGCTTGCTTTGACTTTTTCAAACATCTTTTCAACCCTTTCCACAGGTGAACATCTCCTAGACTGGATGTCCTCATCCAGCAAGGTGTGAGGACGTTGAATGAGCTGCACAAAACAAGGGATAACTTGTATGGTCAAAGTACAGCATAATAAGAATGCTAAATATGTTCAAGCTTTCGTGGGGTATTTGGTTTTAAGGATCAACCCAAACAAGGATAGTGTGGCCCATCATGGAGTAATCCCATAAATTTTATTTGGATCACACCATTCCTCATGTTATACTAATCTTTTGTTTGTGAGGGTACCTCAAACGAAGTAGGTTGGTTAGGTTGAGAACTTCAGATGATCATTGCCATCCCATCCTCAAACCATGCAAGAAAATAAATAAAATACCACAAAAGACTTACAATGCCTTTGCTGCGCCCACAGTTTATCAACTCTCTTGAGATCCGGCTCATGTCACAACGAGCAGAGAAATTAACAATGGCCCAGCGCTCAATCTTGACGGGATCCAATAGCCTCTGCAATAGTGGAAAAAAGATGAAGATCATCACAAATGCTCTGAGATAAATGTGTTCTCTCGCAAGTAGCTTAGTTACCTTATTATTGTAGTTCCACCTACCCCTGTTTGGGATGCAGTCTTCGCTGTTCCCCACGACTAGCTGAATAGCATATCCAATCCAAACAATTAGAAAACATGACTCATATATGAAAGTGTAATAATGAAAGAAAAAGTAAAATACGCTAACCGTTGGTGCAGAGAGAACACGAGCATCAACACGAGTAAGTTGTTTCTCAATTTCAATACCACATGAAGATAAGATTGGATCATCATCATACATATTACTTTTTACAGCCTGCACATTTTAGTTGTAAGTACCAAGTTAAGGGGAGAAAGCAGGGAGGAGTAATAACATTGACACAATTTAGTAACCCACATCTGTAACAACTCGCATTCTTTCTTGAGGTTTCTGTCGTGACTTTTCAACCAACATTGCCCTTTGTTGAGAAGAGAGTGCCTTTGTATAACGTTGAAGTGATACCATGTGGCATAACTGCAAAGTAGAAATTTTAATACCACCAACTCGAACATCAAGTGCAGTCAGAAACTATGACAACCCCTTTATCCACAAAAGGGAACTATGATAACAAGACTACATTGTAGAATGTAGACTGAAACAAAGCAGGTTGCAACCTCAATTGGGAGATAATTTGGGCGTTTTGGTTTTCCCACATCAAGACATGGCAGATAAGGCATCGTTAGTTCAACTTGCTTGGACTTAAAATAATCCTGAACAGTGATATCCACAGTTTGAATTTCAATGTTTCCATTTCGAACTTTCATTGGAAACCTGTGCATAATATATTATAGGATAAGCAAAGGAATGGAATAGTGCAGAAAGCACATCGCAAGAACAGATCCATACATCTGTCTAGAGCATGGTTGATCACTAAGGCCAATAATCTTGAACTCCATGCTGTTGTGCTTAGCTTTAACTCTGAGGTTTTTAAGCATTTTCTTGGCCTGTGTCATTTAAAGGTAGAAGTTAATAAAATATTTGAAGCTCTGCGCTCCAGAAAACAAATAATATAGGATTTTAGGGAGTTATTTCATTCCACGGACCCTGGGCCAGTCGATATCTCTGATGTCTCTGACATTTTGATTTGTGAGGAGAAAATCAATAACTGGTCCAGGAGTTACAACCATAGTGGTTGATACATCTGTATAACCGAAAAACAATTACATCAATATTGGCAATTTGAATCAAAATCCAGTTACATGTATTAAAATGCATACCCATGTTTAGTGAAAGACCACCAATTGTAGTACGGAAACTAGAGTGGAGTCCACGGCAACCACTAACTCCACCAGTTAAATCAACAAGGTTTCGAGTATCATCACTGAAAAATGACTGCCTAACAAGTAGACAACCTCTGTACAGAACAAATAACAGACACATGGTAACCAAACAGAGGAAATATGTTATTGAAATAACAAAACAAATAAGCATACCGCTTAGCCTGCTGTTGCCTCAAAACAATGTCAAGGACTCTCAGAGCATCTTGGGCATGTTCTGACTCACTTCCTTGAAGAGCCAAATGAACCGAATTTAGAGGAATTTTTGCGGCATAACTTATGCCTACACTGAACTTTTTTGCCAGATGTGATCGCTTGACTCGCTTTTTGCCAGCTTGAGTAGGGCTTCCATGCACCGGACTTCCACCAACAGCCCTGAATAACAGATTAACTTTTGAGTACGTATCCATATAAGCTGCCTATTGGAGTTTCCTCATCACGGTACAAACAGACTGTGCACAAAGAATATCAAACAGTATTATCTTTGTTAAGGTTCAGATTCTTTTGTAAATTAATAATAGAACAACAAATCATGGTTATCAAGGAGAGACATGACTCACTACCGCCTGACTGTTTTCAAGGCAACACATACATCTAAGAAAAAATGCAAACAGCAGCATGGAGCCATGTAGAAACAATAAAAAAAGAAAAATAAGGAAGGTGTAAGAAATGGGCTGGCCAAAACCACTTGAACGAAAACAAATTAGGAAATGGATAGAGTTCTAAATAAACTAAGCAGGATAACAAGTCAGCAGTCATATATTTTCACTTTCTAGCAGATCAGTCTGAAAAGTCATTTAAACTAAAAGTGCATGTACCTTGAAGATGTTTCCTCCAAGATAACAGTGAACTCGAAGTTATTCTGTGGAAGAGGTCCCACAGTAAATAGACATTTCTCTCCATCATATGCAAAATCCTTCCCATCAAGCTCAGAACAGTATGTTTGCAATAGTTTATCTATGACCTTTCGGCCAATACCCTTGCCATCAACCACCTTATCATCCTCAGATTTGATGCAGACCTACAATGTAACCAAAAGTAATTTCAGAATAAATAGATGAGGTAATAAGGACCAGATGCAGAATTTCAAAGCTGTTCATTACACTGTATTGGTAGAAAACAGCATCAACTCCTCTAAGCTTCACAGCAAAGTGGTTGGACAGCAACCTAATGGGCTTTCCTTCACGACCGTTGCTAGGTCGTGCCATGGGTGTGCGTTTAATAGTGTCATCCTTGAGCACTTGAACAGCTCCATCCGTTTTGGCAGGCATACTATCTGGAATTCAAATGAAATTGTTGTTGAGTACGATAAGAGAAACAGGCAAATAGACGCGTAGGTTAGTTTCCTTATAGGAATAATTTCTAAACCATAAAACACCAAAATCCATGCAAACAAAGCAGGCAAAATGATTCTATCATTATATTGTCAGGAGAACTGTAGAAATGGGGAAAACCACAGCAAGGGGCGCGCACGCGCAGGCAGGGGAGGCGCTTCGCGTGCGGGAGAGGATCCGCGCTGCGCGGGGCGGAGGCGCGCGGCGCGCGGAAGGGAGGCGGTGCGGCGGAGAGCGCGCGAGCAGCGGGGCCACGTTGCGTGGGGCGGAGGCGCGCGGCGCGGGGGAGGGGGAAGGGGCCGCAGATGCGGCGCGGGTCGCGAGAAGGGGCGGCGGAGCAGAAGAGAGTGTTACCTTACCGGAATGGATGGAAACTCTCGGCTATGGGGAACTCGCGACAATCGAGACTCCGGCGATGGCCGAAGCTCGCCGCCGACGCCCAACGCGACGCCCAACGGCTCGGTTCGCTTCAGTTCTGTTTCGAGTTCACCTTCTTCTGTCGCACGCAACACGCAAGCATTACATAAGAGAGCCAGCACACAGCAGTCTGGACATCTCCGCTTCCCGTCACATGGGCTGGACAATTACGATGCCTACTAAATGGGCCTACAGCCAGTCCGGCCCGATGACGCGGGTATTGGCGCGCCTGATCCTTCTTCCCGCGCTACTGTCTCCGTTGCATTTAGGGGCGAAAATGCCGGGAATCTTGGGGTCCGACTCGGACCCCACACTCCGTCCGAGCGACGCGGGAGGCGGGAGGCGGGAGCGCAGGCGCGCGCAGGAGGCTGTACGACATACATCGTGCAGGTGGCAGGCTGTACGGCGTACATCGTGGGAGGCCGTGGATTGTTTGGCTTTTCTTTTCTTAATTTTTTATTTCCTTTTTTCTTTTGTATTGTTTTACTTTCTTTCTTTTTCTTATTCTTCCTTTTCTTTTTCAGTTTTCTATGATTTTCATTTTTTTTATTTTCTTATACTTCCTTATTATTATTCTTTTTTCTCCTTTTTTCTATTTTCTTTTATGCTTCCTATATTTTATTTCTTTTTTCTTTAATATTTCATTTATCGTTTTTATCATTCTTTAATTCTTTTTTTGTTTTTTGTTGTCTTTTGTTTCTTCCTTCTCTTTTACTTTCTCATTTTTTGTTCTTTTGCTCCAATTTATTTCATATTTTCTTTAGTTTTATTTTTATTTATTTTTATTATTATTTCTTTAATTGCTTATTCTTTTTCTTATGATATGAGATGCTATATACTATATTTTATTTTTTTTAATTTTACTCTTACGTGTCTCTAGCGTTTATTTTTTATATTCTCATGTATTTCTTCCGATGCTCTGGTGGAGTGCTACGCCAACCACCAGCACCAAGCTCCGGTACTCCACCAGCAGCAGCAGCATGGCACGCCTCACCATCTTTATTTATTTTCATTTCTTTTTATTTATTTCTTTTTATTTTTTTCCTAATTATGTTTTTCTTTGAGTGATGTCCTATTATTTATTTAATGATATTTTAGTATTTATTTAGTGATGACTAACATATCCTTCTTTGAGTGATGTTCTATTATTTATTTAATGATATTTTAGTATTTATTTAGTGATGACTAACATATCCCATCATGTTTTAATTATGTTCTATTACATGATTAGCGATGTTCTATCATGTTTATAACGATGTTCTGTTATCTTCTAGCGATGTTTATCGTGTGTTTTTAGCGATATTCTGTCATATGTGTATCTATGTTTTATCATATTTCTAGCGAGGTTCTATTATATATTTAGTAATGTACTATCATGTACTTATCTATGTTCTATTATGTTTGTAGCGATGTTTTATCATGTATTTATCGATGTTCTATTAATTTTTTTAAAAATAAGATAAATACTTATAAATAGAATTTTATCTAAGTATATCTATGTGGGATCTTGTTTTGACGAATTTATTGCAACGAATTCAATGATGCAATCGAAATTTAATTTGGATTTTTCGTTTGTTAGTTATAACCTTTTTTAGTTAGGTGCTAAATATAGATAAAGTGGACCCTGCTCCACTGTTTCCACCGCCTCCCTGCGTTTGCCAGATGCATGCACGCGCCTGCCCGTTTCCCGCGTGCCCGAGTTTCCTGTCTGCCCAAGTTTCCCACGCGCCTGGTTCCACTTGGCGTGGGGTCCGCGTCCGAGCGGCCGGACCCCAAGACAGCCCCGAAAATGCTAGGCAACTCTATTCTTATACGAATACTTAATTCATATATTTATGATGTCGATGTCTAGTCATATTCCATCCGACACATCTGATACTATCCGAATCCAAATCTGAACAAAAATTAAGAAAATAAATATAATATCAATGATGTTCATTAGTATCTGACACATTTACATCCCTAGTTTGCGTCAAGGGCTTTCTGTCAGTAGGTTCAGGTTCTTTACGCTCTGGCACACCTAAATTGGTGACATCCCCGCTCCTCGAAAGACAGCTCGTCCCCAGACCGGTGCACGGGGAAATTTTTGATTGAGCGAAGTCTCGTCTTCCCAGATAAAGTGTCGGTGGCGGGCATGGGACCCTTAGACAAGCACATATGGAATGGTTTTTTTGCGGTCATGTGGAAGGCACCTATCTAGAATCGTCTCGGTTTGTCAAACTGAACTGAGGGATCTAGTTTCGTTGGTTGCTTGTCCTATGGAAGGGTTGGCAGACTTATTACTTCCCATGACAAAGTGTATCAAACTTACATCATCATAACATACATCTTCCAAGGGCAAAGTGTGCAAACTTTTACTTCATTTGATTATGATTGGGAGGTCAAGAAGAAGGTATGAAAGGCTATGAAACAAAACAAAAAAAGAAGACATGTTGTGTTAACCAAGGTTGGATTAATTATTCAGAGTTATACTCAAACATGTTTAATTTTTCATTTAAGTGCAATGTAGATTCAAGGGAAGTTTTTAACTCCGCTTAATGAAATACACGCAACGGCATGGTTTTGAAAAAAAAGAAGTTTTTAAATGTTGACCATTTATCTTGGGTTATTATTACCTTAGTGTGGAATGTGGTGGCACCCGTGACGAAGGGTAGATGATTTGTGATGGTTCTTTTTATTTGCTTGGAGCTTTCCTTGTTTGGCACCTCGGTCTGTAGCGAAGGGTAGATGACTTGTGAATGTTGACCATTTAGCTTGAATCGATCATGAATGTCTCTTCTAGCTTACACTCATTCTTTATTACCATTTTGTTATGTCATCTCTTTGTTACTCACTCGGTTCAAAGTTATAGTTCGTTTGACATTTTCAACCCTGAGTATAACCACTCGTCTTATTCAAAAAATTTGTGTAAACTTTAGTCAAATTTAAGATGTTATTGTAGAACTTTTGTTAATAAAGTAAGTTACAACAAAAGAAAATGATATTTTGCACAAATTTTTTTGAAAGGAAGCATAATTTTTTTTAATAGACAAGTGTTTAAATTTGGAGTTAAAAAAGCTAAACAAACTGTAATTTGGAATTGATTAGTATTTCCTTGTGACAATCATGAACGGTTTGTATCCTAGCTTGCACTCATTCTTTATTGCCCTTTTTTCATGCCATCTCTTTGCTATTTCTTTGTGACAATCATGAACGGTTGCACTCCTTCGTTCACCTTCACATACAGCTCACACACACACCATCCCGCGGTAGACAAAGGAGATTGGAGAAGGAGCTTTAATTTTTCTAGTTTGAGTACGGGACCCAAGTGATGCTACTACTATATGAGCCATACATTGGACCAATTATATTGTTGAGTTTTGATAAGCTAGCGTGTACTACCATGTTTTGGTGTAACACTCTGCATACACTAATGAAGTTGTCCTTAGATAACTGCTGGCAGGAGTATTTGACCGAAATGAGAGAGTACTTGGCGTCCCTGGATATGCATTGCAAGAAAGCAGAGAATATGCTCTGGTTCCACAAGTGCGTGGCGCGAAACGTACTTTTGCCACGCCAGAAAGCGAGAGATCGAGCTCATCGACTCACAGCCGAGCCAAGAGCCAGCCCAAAGCCAGTCATGCTGCAAGCACGCGAGCCATTTCAGTTTCGTTTCACCCCGCGAGACGACGAACGCGCTGCGGCGGACACAGCTCAGGCTCACGCTCATCTATCCGCGGCCTCTCAGAAGTCTCAGTCCCACAAGGAAGAACACGATCGAACAAAGAACGAAACTGTTAGCAGCCAGCGTCGTCTCGTGCGGCGATCGTCGTCGTGTTCTTCCTCCTCATCCTCGCGAGCCAGCGGGCAAACTAGGCACTAGCAGCTGAGCCTGAGCGCCTTCTGGTTCTGTTCTGATCTCACATGGAGGAGCACGTCGTCGGCGCCGTCGCCGTCGCCACGCCGCGCGCGGAAGGGGAAGCGGCGGAGTCCATGTTCCTGCCGTTCCTGGCGATGTTCGCGTCATCTACCTCGTCGGCTACTTCATCGTCTTCCGTGGCTGGGTGCCGCCGCGGCGGCGCGCCGAGGCCGCCAGCTGCTTCACCTCGCTCTTCCACGGCACGCCCGCCGCGCTGCTCGCCCTCCGCGCCTTGCTGCTGTCACGCTGCTAGCACGCCGGCAGCGGCACCACCCGCAGCCTCCTCACGCCCAACGCGGCCGCCGAGGACCTGGTGCTGACTTCAGCACGGCCTACTTCGCCATGGACCTCGCGCACTACCTCCTGCTGCTGCGTGCCGAGGCCCTGTTTATCGCGCACCACCTCGCCACGCTCTACGTGCTCGCCACCTGCCGCCACGCGGCGGGCGCGGGCGCCGCCGCGCTGCTGCCGCTGGTGGTGCTCGCGGAGGCCACGAGCGCCGCGCAGAACGCGTGGACGCTGGCCGCCATGCGCCGCCACGACTTGCCGATGGCCGCCAGGCTCTACGCCCGCCTCTCGCTGCCGTTCTACGCCGCGTACACGGTCGCCAGGGCCGTCCTCGGGCCGGCCTGGTTGGTCACGATGGTCGGCGTCTTCTACGCCGGCGGAGGAGGCGGCTGCGTGCCGGCGTGGGCATGGGCGTCGTGGACTGTCGTCATCGGCGCCGGGATAGCGGTGAGTGAAATATCCTCAATTTTCCACGAGGGACGTTCTCCACGGGAACACCCAGCTCGGTGAGAACCTCGCGAAGCACGTGAGCATAGCCTCCATGCTCCGTTCCGTCGAGTCTGAACTCAACGACATCCATTGGCGGTACCGGACCAAGCGGCAAGTTGGGGTCCATCTGCAGGTGACACGAGAAAGGAGTTAGAAAAGTTGCAGAGAGAGGTAAGCCATGCATAAAAGCGTATGTAATGGTCGGTGTATAACCGAGAGATTTCAAGATTTTCCTAATTCTATCGTCCAATCCTATGGGTCTCGTCCTAAGGTCAAGCATGGCTCTGATACCAACTGAAACATCCTTAATTTTCCACGAGGAAAAAATACACAGAATGACGAATAATTCAATAGTTCGAAGCTCAAACCATCATATCATCCAGCGTTAGTTAATGCAGTAATCCATACTTCGAACAAAACAAAAGAATACATTTAGAAGGGGTTACATAAATAGTCATCGCCACATTGGCGGGATCATCAGGGTAGCTGCAGCGTCTGGAACAGCTGCAGAAGGCGGAAGTACAATAAATCTCCAAAAGAAGCCTGAGCGTAGGAACGAGACATCTACTCCTCTTTGTCATCGAAGTCGTAGTCAGGTTCACCTGCCAAAAAATTTTCAGTACGGTTTGTACTGGCCACATCTCCCACCCTATGCTTTGCTTTCGCTATGTAGTATTTGGTGGCATGCAAAGGATATAATCAAATCGACCTAATATATGGCTGTAGTTTCCTATGCAAGTAGTGGCTAATATTATATAATATAAATCATCAAGTTTTAACCCATCTCATCCACATGTCCAAACCCATTCCTTCCCATCACACACATCTCACCCTCTCGTACTCAGTCGACAGGTCTAACTCCCTCTCGGAGCCTGTCTCAGCGGCTCACAGCCGAAAGGGTAACACCAGGGGGAGAAATAGAAGGGCTCCTCTCACTGCTCCCGAGAAGCGTGGGTCTTAGGAAAAAGCCATACCAGTGGCTCACGGACTATATATATAGATTCATAAACTCTGCAGAGCGTGTACTCCCGTAACCACAAGATCACTATCATTGGCGGTGCCCCGCCTAAGCTGATTCCGGCTGCTTTCTAACCGATGCGATGCCACCCTACCACTCAGTACTGGGACATCCCGGATAGGTACCACCGGCCCACTGAGACTGTGAGACATAGTACCGGGCCTCCGAGGTCACTATGTTGTCTAAGGAGGGTGTGGGTCTCCACGCCCGTACCTCCCGACACTATCTGCTAACCACCTAGTAGTAATGGCACCGTCCTAGCTAGTCAGACATCCGTCCCCCGCCCATACAAGAGCGAGTGGTGAGCACATAAGTCCCAAGGTTTCGGTCTTCAAGAGATATCAGGTCCTAGGAGGGATCAGACAGGATTATCTTCCCTTATGGACTACAACAGTCCGTGCTACAACAGCACCTCCTACCCGGGGCTTCGCTCCACAAAGGTTCTCACCCCCGGGATCTCCTTATACCTCACATTGTGCCCGCCACAAGCACCTCACGCGGAAATGCCCAGAACACATTCCCCGGCAAGACTCGCCCACATGGCTCGTCGTAGAATCCTGTCCGATCGACTCAACCCTCACCTAACACCCAAGATGCACGCAGCACTCTCCCCGAGTAAAGTGGCACCACATGCCTTAACCATGTAACCATGCTCTCCACCACGCACCACATCACACAGATATCGGCGTAGAAGAAGTAAAGCATCATAAGTAAATAAGCAAGCGTCTAGCCTATCAGCAGGTGTGCAAGAGTATGGTTGCGACAAGGTAAAGGCTCATCAAGCAGTTCTATCATGCAACCTATCATCAGGTGATATTCATAATTAGAGCACTAACAATTAGATATTATGCCATGCGTAATAGGATCTACGAGGTTGGGTGGGGTGTGGCACCTGCGAAGTCGTCACCGAGCTCCTCCTCGCACTCGTAGTCGTCCTCCTCAAGCTGCTCCTCCTCTGAAATGAGACATAATAGCCGCGTTAGCGGCTCCTATAGAGTCAACACAAAGAAGCAATAAAATTCAATAACTCCAAATGCACTCATACACAAGCCTATGACGTAGAGGGTTCATATTTTTCGGAGTTCGTATGAAGAAGTTATGAATTTCTGAAGTTTATTCTATTTTTTTGAAAAAGAAAAAGGGCAGATTAACCTATGCTGACACGTGGCGGCTCCTGATTGGGCCACGTGGCGTGCGGGAACAGTGCAACCAGGGCTGTGCTGACGTCATTCTGACGTCATGCTGACGTCAGCACTGACGCGGGGGTTGAGGCTGGATGACGTCATTCTGACGTCAATGCTGACGTCAGCATTGACGGGGACCTAGTCAGTGGCTGACAGGTGGGGTCCACGGATCTGGTCACTAACAGGTGGCCTGGTCAATGGTCAACGTTGACCGGTCAACGGTCAACGCCGACCGGGCCTCGGCGGGCCTGGGTAGGACTGGATCTGGGCCGGGTTGGGCCGACCTGGCCCAGACACGTGTCGAGCAGGGAGATAGGCCGCGTGGTGAGTCTGGGCCCTTAATGGGCCAAGTCCACGGCCGGTTCTGACTGGTGCCGCATGGACTCAGTCCATGGTGGACCGTGGACACAAAGGCTGAGTGGCTCACGGTGACTGGTCCAGCTGGGTCCACGTGGCCGTGTGGACCCAATCCACTCAGGTGCGAGAAGGTTCCCCTCCCTTCTCTGCCTCGCGCGACGGTCGGCGTGGCACGTCGCCGGCGACGTGCAGGCGAGCAACGGCTGCGAGCGGTCAGGGCAAGGCGGTGCAGCGGCTAGGCGAGCGCGGTGGTTAGGCGGGTGCGGCCGCGGGGCGCAGGCAGGCTGGGGGTGTCTCTGTTCGCCGGCGCTCGTTTCCCGGCGGTGGCCGGCGGCGAGGCTGCGGCTGCGGGGCGTAGTGGAGACTAAGGGAACGCTTTGACTTGTGCAACGCATTTGTGAGGTCCAGGCAAAGGTGACAGGCTGGGTTAATTTGGTCGCTGGGCTCCTGGCACGACGAGCGACAACGGCGACCCGGCGGCGGCAATGGAGGCTCACCGGTCGAGTTCGCCGGCGTCGCTGGACATGGGCCTCCATCTTTTCCTCCATTCCTCGATTGGAGCAGCTAGGAGCTCCCTGACCTCTCTACCATGGCGTGTGGTGGCTCGGCAGAGGCGCACGAGGCATGTTGGCCGCGGCGGCGCTCTGGGCGGCCAGAATCCGAGAAGACCGAAGGCAGCAAAGCGGCGTGCCCTCGCTGTAGTCTACGCTGGCTCCCTAAACCTTGCCAAAACTGTGTCCTAGACTAGCGCGGACACTCTGGCCAAGCTGATGAGGGGAGAGGGGAGCCGGGTGTGCGGGAAAACGATGGTGCTCTGGGCGGCGGCCATGGCAGGCCAAGGCGAGAGCGGGGAAGCTCACCTGCGCGGGGCTGTCCCGGCGGCTCGCGGCTGAGGTCGAAGTGACGGCCTGGTGGGGGAGTAGCAGTGCCGTAGCGTCGGAGGGGTTAGTCGGGGCCAAGTGGTCCGTCGGGCTTCACCGGCGCACGGACGTGGACGGTGGAGGTGGCGCTCTGCTCTGGTCCGGCTTCTCCCCGCCTTCTTCACCCCTCCCTCTTCGACTCCTTCAACGCCGACGGGTGTGTGCAGGATGGTCAGCAAGGCGGCTGGGCATGGAGGAAACCCTAGCGTGCCGGGCTTCTCCTTAAATAGGCACCGCGGCCGGCCATGGACGGCAGGGGCGGAAGATGACCATCGGGCGGCTGTGCGCGGCCACGATTAGGGTTAGGGTTTGGCTGAGGCGTGGTGCAAGCGGGTGAGCGAGATGGACGGCTCGGCACGCGGCCGGACGCGGGTGGACGGCGGAGCTTCACCGTTCTACTTTTGGAACGGCGGACGCGACGGGCGGGTGGCCTGAAGTGGAAGCTGACAGGCGGGCCCCGCCTGTCGGCGAGAGGAAGGGGAGAGGCGCGGGCGCAAACGGCGGTAGGCCCTTGATGGGCCGCCTTGTTGGGCCGACTGGCCTTGCTGGGCCTGGCAGCGCGGCGAGCGGGCGGGCGACGCGCGGGCGAGGCAGGCCGGGTGCGGGCGCGCGCGAGCGGGCCGGCCACACGGGCGAGCGTGGCGCAGGCGGGCTGCCTTGTTGGGCCAGCAGGCCACGGCAGGCGCGGGCGGCACGCGAGCGGCCGGGCCGTTGGCGCGGGAGAGAGGCAGGCAGGCCAGACAGGCCAGTTGGGCCGCCGGGCTGGTTTCTATTTTTTATTTTCTTTTTATTTTCAAAACCTTTTCTATTTCTATTTCTTGCAAAGCAACTAATTTAGCCATAACCCTAGGTTAGTGAGGTTGGTGACCATGATGTATACACCATGGTGGGTCCACTAGGGTCTCTAGGTCATGATGGATCCATTTTCGGAGTTAGCGGGCATATATATACATGCGATAAAAGGTTATTCAATTTTATTAACATCACATAAAATCGAATAAGACGTGAATCAAACTCTATGCAATGCTCGGGCTATCGTCAGGTGTTATTTGTGCATCTGTTGGCGGGTTTCCTACATGACATCCATCATACACTGGTAAACTTTAGAAAAAAATTTTGAAAGCCCGTATTTTTGGTGACCGGATTTCTAGGGTTGTTACAGTCCTACCCCCTTATGAGAATCTCGTCCTCGAGATTCAAGAGTGTAACTTACTCTTCAAAAAGGTAGGGGTAGAGCTTCCTCATTTCTGACTCCTTCTCCCAAGTTGCTTCCCGTTCTGTGTGATTGCTCCACTGAATCTTTAGATATGGCATGCTGGAGTTTCTGGTTTCCTTGGTGGTTCTGCCCATAATGCGACGGGGTGCTCTCTGTACTCCAAAGTGTCCTGGATATCGAGTACCTTTGCGGGTATCGGATGCTCTGGCGGTTGCAAACACTTGCGCAGTTGCGACACATGGAACACTGGGTGTACTCCTGCCAGTTGTGGGGGCAACTCTATTCTGTAGGCAAGCTTGCCAATCCTTTCACTGATTCTGTACGGTCCTACATACCTTGGTGCTAGCTTTCCCTTCACATGGAACCTGATGGTCCCTCGAAGTGGGGAGACCTTGAGGTAGACATAGTCTCCTACCTCAAACTCAAGGTCTCTGCGCCTCTTGTCGGCATAACTCTTTTGACGGCTTTGGGCAATTTTCAGATTCTCTCACACCTGGGCGACTCCTTCCTCGGCCTCCTTAATGGTCGCCGGGCCAAAGAACGATCTTTCACCCGTTTTGGACCACATCAAGGGTGTTCTGCACGGCCTTCCGTACATAGCCTCAAAGGGTGACATCTTGAGGCTAGCCTGGTAACTGTTGTTGTAGGAGAACTCTGCAAAGGGCAAGCTCTTCTCCCAATCAGTCAAATATTTCAGAACACAAGCTCGAAGCATATCCTCAAGTATCTGGTTCACTCTTTCTGTCTGTCCATCTGTCTGAGGGTGGTATGCGGTACTATAATCTAGCTTGCTCCCTATTGACTTGTTCAGGGCTTTCCAGAACTTGGACGTATACTGTGGCCCACGATCGGATATTATGCTCTTAGGGGCTCCATGCAGCTTGAGAATGTTCTCGACATACAGATCTGCTAGCTGGCCAATTCGGGCATCAGTCTTGATGGCTAGGAAGTGAGCTACCTTAGTCAAGCGATCGACTATCACCCATATGGCATCATGGCCCTCGAGGTTCGAGGCAAACCCACAATGAAGTCCATAGAAATGCTATCCCACTTGCATTCAGGTATATCCAGTGGCTTTAACAGCCCTGCAAGTCTCTTGTGCTCAGCTTTGATGCATTTGCAAATGTCACATTTAGCAACATGCTCCGCTATGTCTGACTTCATGTTCTTCCACCAGAATTTCCCCTTCAAATCAGCATACATCTTAGTACTGCCTGGGTGGATACAATACTTGGAGTCATGACCTTCTAATAGGATTTTGTTACGGATAGCTGGGTCGGCAGGCACACAAATTCTGTCCTTGTACCAGTAAGTGCCTAGCTCATCCTCACTGAACTCTGGGCACTTGCCTTGTGTTAGGAGCTTGTGTATCTCCCAAATTTCTGGGCAATGGCGTTGGGCTTCACGGATCCTATCCATGAGGGTGTAGTGCACGCGAAGCTCATTCAATAGGCCATGAGGTATCACCTCCATCTGTAACCCATCAATGCCCTCTTGCAACTCCGTGGGCAAGGTAGTGGTGAATAAGGCATGACAATGACTTTTGCGACTAAGAGCATCAGCGACCACATTGGCCTTCCTAGGGTGATAGAGAATCTCCACGTCGTAGTCATTAATCAACTCGAGCCAACGACGTTGTCTCATGTTCAGATTTTCCTAGGTGAAAAAGTACTTCAAACTCTTGTGATCGGTGTAGATCTCGCACTTGTTCCCAATCAGGTAGTGCCTCTAAATCTTCAAAGTGTCTCCAAATCTTCAAGGCATGGATCACAGCTGCAAGCTCGAGATCATGGGTGGGGTAACGCTGTTCGTGCTCCTTAAGCTAGCGGGAAGCATATGCAATGACTTTCCCATTCTGCATTAGAACATAACCAAGCCCGTGGTGAGATGCATCGCAGTAGACCACAAAGTCTTGGTGGATATCGGGCAAGGCTAGAACAGGCGTTGTGGTGAGCTTCTCCTTCAGGGTCTGGAAACTTTATCCGCATTGGGGCGTCCATTCAAACTCCTTGGTCTTCTTCAGGAGGTTGGTCATGGGGCGAGCTATCTTGGAAAAGTTCTCGATGAATCGGCGATAGTAACCAGCCAATCCCAAGAAACTTACATCAGTCGCATTCTGTGGCTGCTCCCATCCCTTCACTGTCTCAATCTTGGACGGATCGACAGCCACTCCATCAGCATTGAGCACATGTCCTAGGAAAGCGACCTCCTCAAGCCAGAACTCACACTTGTTGAACTTGGCATAGAGCTGATGTTTTCTCAGTTTCTCTAACACCATCTTCAGATGTTGCTCATGCGCTTCAGTGGTGGCAGAATAGACAAGAATGTCATCAATGAAGACCACCACGAACTTATCCAGCTCCTGCATGAACACTTTATTCATCATGTTCATAAAATAAGCCGGCGCGTTCGTAAGACCGAAGGACACGACGGTGTACTCATACTGCCCATATCTGGTGACAAATGTTGTCTTGGTAATGTCCTCCTCTCTGATCTTCATCTGATGGTAGCCTGATCTGAGGTTGATCTTGGAGAAGTACTTGGCATTGCGGAGCTGATCAAGCAGGTCATCTATCCTCGGCAAAGGGTACTTGTTCTTTATAGTTACGGCATTCATGTTCCTGTAATCAACGCACATCCTCTACGTTCCATCCTTCTTCTTAACAAACAGAACAGGGGATCCCCAGGGTGAGGCACTGGGCCTAATGAACCCTTTCTCTGATAGCTCCTCAAGCTGTTTCTTAAGCTCCTTAAGCTCGTCAACTGCCATACGGTAGGGTCGCTTGGAAATCGGACTTGTACCAGGCATTAGGTTGATCACAAACTCAACATCTCTGTCCGGTGGCATTCCTGGTAGCTCTTCCGGAAAGACATCCGGGTACTCACAAACTACGGGCACTTCCTCAAGTGGCTTCTCTTCCAAGGCACACAACATGGATATATCTGTCCCTTTGTTTGGCTCACATCTGATCTGACGGCCACTTGGATGGGTTATATCCACAAATCTGGGTGAGCAAGATATCACTCCTTTGTTCTAGGTTAACCAATCCATCCCTAGAATGACGTCTAGGCCTTCGAAGGGTAGCAAGGTAAGATCAGCAAGAAAGGTAAGACCCTCGATGGTGATACTCACTCCCTTACATATTTTGGTACAACAAATGTTGCCCAGAGGTGAACTGGTGTATAAGGCTTCTTTTCGTGGAGTGATAGGTATAAGGTGCTCCCATGCAAACTTGGAGGATATATATGAACATGTACCGCCTGAATCAAACAGCACAGATGCCTTAACTCCATGCACTAAAAACATACCGTACACCACGTCGGGGGCACTCTGGGCAGCCTCTACTGAGATGTGGGTGAGGCGGCCACGGGGTGCTCCGGATGGCACCTGCTTGTGCGGGGTGCCCTGGTTCTGCCTAGCGGGCGCTGGCGTAGCAGGCGCAGCCTTGTTTGGGCACTCAGCGGCCTTGTGACCTAGCTGGCCACAAGCGAAGCAAGTGTAGGTCACGCCGCCTGTGGGGGTTGGCGCAGCGGACCTCCACGTGCTACCTCCAGGTGCGGCACGAGCGTATGCTTGGCGGTCCTGAGCAGGGCGGGGGTAGTTGCTGGTGTGGGTACCACCGCCCCGGCTCGAACCGTGAGCCGCTCCCTAGGCGAAGCGAGAGAGGGGAGGCTGAGAGGTCTCACCACGCGACCTCCGTGGGGCAGGTGCACGGGAGGTGCCCTCAGTACGGCGCTTCTTGTTCTTGCCAAGTGCCTCCCTCTCCGCGAAAACCTCGTCGCGGTCCTTCTCAATCTCCATGCACCTGTCAATCAGGTCACGTAGGGTGTGGCTCTTGGTGCCTGAGAGAGAGCCTGATGCGGCTAGACAAGCCCTTGCGGTAGTAGTACATCTTCTCCTTCTCAGAGTTCACCACTGAGATGGGTGCATAGCGCAGCAGGTTAGTGAAGCGGGTGGTGTACTCATGCACCTTGTCAGCTCCCATGGAGATGCTGCGGAACTCATTCTCCTTCTTCTCCAGCGCACCTTCACGGATGAAGAATGCGCGGAACTCGTCCACAAATTCATCCCAGGAGATGTTGGCGGGGTCCCGGTGGGTTTCGCAGAGGCTGTCCCACCAAGATCGCCCAGCACCCACAAGCTGGTGAGCTGCCAAGCCAACACACTCCTCGTCAGTGCAAGTGGTCAAGTCCAGCTTCTTCTCAATCTCCTTAAGCTAATCATCAGCAGCGATAGGGTCGATGCTGGTGCCATCGAACGTCGGGGGCCTCAGCTTGAGAAAGAACTCTAGCTTCTTGTAGAAATCATCGCGGGGCTCCCGGTGGTGGGGGTGCAGCACGTTCTCAGCTAAGACTCGAAGAAGCTCGGTCTGCTAGGCCATCACATCCGCCAAGAGTGGCACAGGAGGTGGTGGTGGAGCTGCAACTCCTCCTGCGGCAGGCTCGGGCTCGGGCTCAGCAGCAGGCTGTGGCTGTCCCCCAGCCGCGCCTCCGGTAGCTAGTTCCGGCTCAACAACCGGCGGTGGCGGTGGGTGTGCAGGCCGTGGGGTGGCAGCGCGGGGTGGCTCCTCACGGTCGAGGGGTATGCGACCAACGTGTGCACGACCACTTCTGCGTCCGCGGCCCCTGGCGGGCACGGGTGAAGGAGAGCGGTTGCTCAGGTGGCTGGCACGATGAGTGGACATCCTGCTCAACATAAACCTCAGATTAGGGCATACGCGCTTAATATAACTTTGATATTAAAGACATACTTATTTTGAAATAATTTTAAAACATTACTAATTTATCCAACACTCAGACGAAGAAGCATGAAGATCCAATAAGATGTGATAAAAACCAAATCATTCATTACATAGGGGGTACATGGCGATGTCTTTAGCGGCTACGCTTGGAGACTCGCGAGAAACGTACTACACGCAGGTAGTCTAGCAAAAAGGGGTGGACAACTACTCAGCATCATGGTGAGTCTGGTCACTTGGCCATACAGGGCCCATCATCTCCTGACCTGATATTACTCTAGACCATTTCTAGAGGCTGGTCCAAACTGTAAGCTATGGGAGGTATACCGATGCTAGAAGCCTAGATCTGCTCGTCAGTCATCTGAAGGCGAGAGACATAGCGACGGGCCTCCTCGAGCTGAGGGGTGGACACTGCTTGTCCACTAAGTCCAGTGGTGGGACATCCACTCAAGTTGAGGCGAGATTGCCCCAGCTCAAATGTCTCAACCCTGACCCTCTTACGGGCACGTAAGGGAAGCTCGTCCTGCAACTCCTCGTACTCTCTGACCCTCTTGCGATCTGACCTCTTCCAAGCTTCCATAGTGCGTTTGAGCTTATCCATGAGGTATGCCATCTTATGGACATAGTTGATCAGGTGTCCCTGGTTGTAACTAGCAAGAGTGTACTCCTGTAGCAGCTTCTCATGTTGAGCCTTGCACTGCTCGTGGAGTTTGTCCCTGTAGGCAGCATCTTGACTCTTCTCCTGGAATCTCTTTGCAATGTCTTCGTTCTTCTCAGCCATAGTGGCCTTAAGCTCCTAGATATTCTTGTTGAGATGGCTGTTGTGTATTTGAAGCTTATCCATCTCGTTCATCAGACTAGTGATCCGATCCCGGTGAGTGTGCTCTTTGCATGCTATCTCACGCTCTAGGTCCACAATCCTTTGCTTCCATGCTACCTCCTTACCTTTCGAACTGTGGATCCTCTTGTCAACTTCCATCAGGTAGCGATGATCACGGCGTCCCTTCCGCTCCAACTCAGCAATGTACATTTCCTGGCACTGCATGTACATCATAGAGTCGCGGTGGCAGGGGTTGCGGTCGACTCTGGTATTCTGCTCGATGTAGATGACCTCTCCCCAAGTACCCTGCTGATCATTGAGGGCACGAGGAAGCAGACGAAAGCGACTTTCCTTCAGATAGTCAGCTCCGTTGCGCAGCACAGTACGGAGTGCCTGGCACGAAATGGTCTGAACACACATGCCGGTGTCGTTGTCGAAGGCGAAGTCAGTGAAGGCGGTAACTTCGGGCAGGTTCATGCTTGCAGGCACGTTGATGTGGACTGCCTTGTAGTCCTCGATGCCTCCTCCAAGGGTGGGCTTGCCGCAGCAAAGATACTTGACGTTCTCCACGGGAACACCCAGCTCGGTGAGAACCTCGCGAAGCACGTGAGCATAGCCTCCATGCTCCGTTCCATCGAGTCTGAACTCAACGACATCCATTGGCGGTAACGGACCAAGCGGCAAGTTGGGGTCCATCTGCAGGTGACACGAGAAAGGAGTTAGAAAAGTTGCAGGGAGAGGTAAGCCATGCATAAAAGCGTATGCAGTGGTCGGTGTATAACCGAGAGATTTCAAGATTTTCCTAATTCTATCGTCTAATCCTATGGGTCTCGTCCTAGGGTCAAGCATAGCTCTGATACTAACTAAAACATCCTCAATTTTCTACGAGGGGAAAATACACAGAATGGCGAATAATTTAATAGTTTGAAGCTCAAACCATCATATCATCTAGCGTTAGTTGATGCAGTAATCCATACTTCGAACAAAACAAAAGAATACATTTAGAAGGGGTTACATAAATAGTCATCGCCACATTGGCGGGATCATCAGGGTAGCTGCAGCGTCTGGAACAGCTGCAGAAGGCGGAAGTACAATAAATCTCCAAAAGAAGCCTGAGCGTAGGAATGAGACATCTACTCCTCTTCGTCATCGAAGTCATAGTCAGGTTCACCTGCCAAATAATTTTCAGCATGGTTTGTACTGGCCACATCTCCCACCCTATGCTTTGCTTTCGCTATGTAGTATTTGGTGGGATGCAAAGGATATAATCAAATCGACCTAATATATGGCTGTGGTTTCCAATGCAAGTAGTGGCCAATATTATATAATATAAATCATCAAGTTTTAACCCATCTCATCCACATGTCCAAACCCATTCCTTCCCAACACACACATCTCACCCTCCCACACTCAGTCGACAGGTCCAACTCCCTCTCGGAGCCTGTCTCAGCGGCTCACAGCCGAAAGGGTAACACCAGGGGGAGAAATAGAAGGACTCCTCTCACTACTCTCGAGAAGCATGGGTCTTAGGAAAAAGCCATACCAGTGGCTCGCGGACTATATATATAGATTCATAAACTCTGCAGAGCGTGTACTCCCGTAACCATAAGATCACTATCATTGGCGGTGCCCCGCCTAAGTTGATTCCGGCTGCTTTCTAACCAGTGCGATGCCACCCTACCACTCAGTACTGGGACATCCCGGATAGGTACCACCGGCACACTGAGACTGTGAGACCTAGTACCGGGCCTCCGAGGTCACTATGTTGTCTAAAGAGGGTGTGGGTCTCCACGCCCGTACCTCCCAACACTATCTGCTAACCACCTAGTAGTAGTGGCACCGTCCTAGCTAGTCAGACATCCTCCCCCACCCATACAAGAGCGAGTGGTGAGCACGTAAGTCCCAAGGTTCCGGTCCTCAAGAGATATCATGTCCTAGGGGGGATCAGACAGGATTATCTTCCCTTATGGATTACAATAGTCCGTGCTACAACAGCACCTCCTACCCGAGGCTTCGCTCCACGAGTTCTCACCCCCGGGATCTCCTTATACCTCACATTGTGCCCGCCACAAGCATCTCATACGAAAATGCCCAGAACACATTCCCCGGCAAGACTCGCCCACATGGCTCGTCGTAGAATCCTGTCTGATTGACTCAACCCTCACCACACACCCAAGACACACGCAGCACTCTCCCCGAGTAAAGTGGCACCACGTGCCTTAACCATGTAACCATGCTCTCCACCACGCACCACATCACACAGATATCGGCGTAGAAGAAGTAAAGCATCATAAGTAAATAAGCAAGCGTCTAGCCTATCAGCAGGTGTGCAGGAGTATGGTTGCGACAAGGTAAAGGCTCATCAAGTAGTTCTATCATGCAACCTATCATCAGGTGATATTCATAATTAGAGCACTAACAACTAGATATTATGACATGCGTAATAGGATCTACGAGGTTGGGTGGGGTGTGGCACCTGCGAAGTCGTCACCGAGCTCCTCCTCGTACTCGTAGTCATCCTCCTCAAGCTGCTCCTCCTCTGAAACAAGACATAATAGCCGCGTTAGCGGCTCCTATAGAGTCAACACAAAGAAGCAATAAAATTCAATAACTCCAAATGCACTCATACATAAGCCTATGACATAGAGCTCATTTTTATGAAAATTTGGACACTTGGTTCATATTTTTCGGAATTCGTATGAAGAAGTTATGAATTTCTGAAGTTTATTCTATTTTTCTAAAAAAGAAAAAGGGCAGATTAACCTGGTGCTGACACATGGCGGCTCCTGATTGGGCCACCTGGCGGCTCCTGATTGGGCCACCTGGCGTGCGGGAACAGTGCAACCGGGGCTATGCTGACGTCATTCTGACGTCATGCTGACGTCATGCATTGACGGGGACCCAGTCAGTGGCTGACAGGTAGGGCCCACGGATCTGGTCACTGACAGGTGGGGCCAGGTCAACGGTCAATGTTGACCGGTCAACGGTCAACGTCGACCGAGCCTCGGCGAGCCTGGGTAGGGCTGGATCTGGGCCGGGTTTGGCCGGCCCGGCCCGGACACGTGTCAAGCAGGGAGATAGGCCGCGTGGCGCGTCTGGGCCCTTAATGGGCCAAGTCCACGGCCGGTTCTGACTAGTGCCGCATGGACTCAGTCCATGGTGGACCGTGGACACAGAGGCTAAGTGGCTCACGGTGACTGGTCCAGCTGGGTCCACGTGGCCGTGTGGACCCGGTCCACTCAGGCGCGGTAAGGTTCCCCTCCCTTCTCTGCGTCGCGCGGCGGTCGGCGCGGCACATCGCCGGCGACGTGCAGGCGAGCAGCGGCTGTGAGCGGTCAGGGCAAGGCGGTGCAGCGGCTAAGCGAGCGCGGTGGTTAGGCGGGTGCGGCCACGGGGCGCAGGCAGGCTGGGGGTGTCTCTGTTCGTCGGCGCTCGTGTCCCGGCGGTGGCCGGCGGCGAGGCTGTGGCTATGGGGCGCAGTGGAGGCTAAGGGAATGCTTCGACTTGTGCAACATGTTTGTGAGGTTCAGGCAAAGGTGACAGGCCGGGTTAATTTGGTCACGGGGCTCCTGGCACGACGAGCGACAACGGCGACCCGACGGCGGCAATGGAGGCTCACCGGTCGAATTCGCCGGCGTCGCTGGACATGGGCCTCCATCTTCACCTCCATTCCTCGATTGGAGCAGCTAGGAGCTCCCTGACCTCTCTACCATGGCGTGTGGTGGCTCGACAGAGGCGCACGAGGCGTGTTGGCCGCGGCGGCACTCTGGGCGGCCGGAGTCCGGGAAGACCGAAGGCAGCAAAGCGGCGTGCCCTCGCTGTAGTCTACGCCGGCTCCCTAAACCTTGCCAAAACTGCGTCCTAGACTAGCGCGGACACTCTGGCCAAGCTGATGAGGGAAGAGGGGAGCTGGGTGTGCGGGAAAACGACGGCGCTTTGGGCGGCGGCCATGGCAGGCCGGGGCGAGAGCGGGGAAGCTCACCTGCGTGGGGCTGTCCCGACGGCTTGCGGCTGAGGTCGAAGTGACGGCCTGGTGGGGGAGTAGCAGTGCCGCAGCGTCAGAGGGGTAAGTCGGGGCCGAGCGGTCCGTCGGGCTTCTCCGGCGCACGGACGCGGACGGCGGAGGTGGCGCTCTACTCTGGTCCGGCTCCTCCCTGCCTTCTTCACCCCTCCCTCTTCGACTCCTTCAACGCCGACGGGTGTGTGCAGGATGGTCAGCAAGGCGGCTGGGCATGGAGGAAACCCTAGCGTGCCGGGCTTCTCCTTAAATAGAGACGGCGGCCGGCCATGGACGGCGGGGGCGAAAGATGACCATCGGGCGGCTATGCGCGGCCATGATTAGGGTTAGGGTTTGGCTGAGGCGTGGTGCAAGCGGGCGGGCGAGATGGACGGCTCGGCGTGCGGCCGGACGCGGGTGGACGGCGGAGCTTCGCCGTTCTACTTCTGGAACGGCGGACGCGATGGGCGGGTGGCCTAAAGTGGAAGCTGACAGGCGGGCCTCGCCTGTCGGTGAGAGGAAGGGGAGAGGCGCGGGCGCAAATGGCGGCAGGCCCTTGATGGGCCGCCTGGCCTTGCGGGGCCTGGCAGCGCGGCGAGCGGGCGGGCGATGCGCGGGCGAGGCAGGCCGGGTGCGGGCGCGTGCGAGCGGGCCGGCCACACGGGCGAGCGTGGCGCAGGTGGGCTGCCTTGTTGGGCCAGCAGGCCGTGGCAGGCGCGGGCGGCCCGTGAGCGGCCGGGCCGTTGGCACGGGAGAGAGGCAGGCAGGCCGGACAGGCCGGTTGGGCCGCCGGGCTAGTTTCTCTTTTTCATTTTTCTTTTTATTTTCAAAACCTTTTCTATTTCTATTTCTTGCAAAGCAACTAATTTAGCCACAACCCTAGGTTAGTGAGGTTAGTGACCATAATGTATACACCATGGTGGGTCCACTAGGGTCTCTAGGTCATGATGGATCCATTTCCGGAGTTAGCGGGCATATATATATACATGCGATAAAAGGTTATTCGATTTTATTAACATCACATAAAATCGAATAAGAGGCAAATCAAACTCTAGTTATTTAAATGCAATGCTCGGGCTATCGTCAGGTGTTATTTGTGCATCTGTTGGCGGGTTTCCTACATGACATCCATCATATACTGGTAAACTTTAGAAAAAAAATTTTTGAAAGCCTGTTGTTGACACCGTTTTTTGACACGTGTCAATATAAGCCGAAAACTATGCCTATCGGCAAGGGAGTGGTTGTGCTTTTAAGCCTACTTTGCTTTGAAGTATGGCTAACAGGTGGTTGCCAATGGGGGTTAATATAATCTTGCCGATGAGAGCAGAAGATTGTTGCCGACGAAGAGAGAGGCATGGTTGCCGATGGAAAGCAAAGCTAAATCATTATCGATGGATTTTGCCGATGGAATCTATAGAGATGAGGAACATGCCGATAGAGGTTTCATCGTAAGCAATGGATAAGGAAACTAGCAATATTTATGCCAATATTTTAATAGTTTACTTTTGAGTCCGACCTTGGTGCGAGTCATTATTTTTTATTCCTTAGAGATAAGACTTGTTTAGGAAATACTTTGTCGTGTCTGTTTAGGACTCATAGTACCAGGGTATAAATATGTACCGAAAGACAATGTAGAGATCAATCAATCAAATACAACAAATCTATTACTTTTATTTACTTTTCAAGCAATCTACTTTTCGATGACTTCGTCACCAGTACCTTTTCCTTTTCAACGAGTTCTTTCAAGAATCGGCGGGCTGCATCAACTTGATCTCCGACGAGCTTGCAAGTTCTGCTTTCCGAGCAATCTGAGCCTTGGCATCCGGGCGTATCGCTGTCGTCTCGTTCAGCTCTTGTTCAAGTTATCTTTCCTTGTCGATTAACAGATCAAATCGACTGGCACGCCTTGATATCGAACTTGGGTATTAGTCCGGTGTGTTTGCAGATCCAACGCCTTTTTGCATCAACACATCTTTTGGCACGCCCGGTGGGACCAAATCAACAAATCTATCATGAAGAATACTACTGATATCACTCCAGAAAACATCATCGAGATATCAGAATCAGATCTCAAGGAGGATCAGAGGCAAGCAATGGAGAAAGCTATGGAGGATTACAGGCAGCTCTGCTTGAAGTCTTTCAGCATGAATAGGGGAGGAGAAGTCATCCAGAAGCAAGATCTGCCATTGCCTCGGCAGGTAACTTTTGACTCCAACCCTGGTAAATTACAGGAGATGGTTAATTCTGCATTAAATCAAGCTTTGATCAACCACTCCACCATGCTGTCCAATACTGTCTACAATGCTGTTGTGCAAACGTTAAGGGACGGACAAGCACCAGGGTATGTCGGGCCGGCATATCATCAGCCGGGATCGGTATCTACCAGTACTCCATCGGTAATTCCAGCCGTTGAGAGTATAGAAGCGCCTACTCTTTCAGCTATATCAGAACCATCCATCATAAAAGCCATACCGATAGGATCAGAGCTAATGTCTCAGGAGAGGTCTAGTACTCAGTTGAGCATAGATCTATCGGCATCGGCAATGTCAGGTCCTTTAGGTCAACATAATCAAACTGCTGCTAATTGGTGGGGATACGGTATGCCTCCAGGTCCATCTACTGCCAACTCTGGACTGCCTCAAGTGCATGATGTAGCAGGGAAGGGTCCAATGACATCGGCTACTCCAATTCGGCCGGTGGCTCAAGTGCCGCATTATTCTACTGTACCTCCTGCTATACAACCATTGTCAATGGGATTCTACGCGCCTCCACAACAGATATCTTATGTGAATCCATTGACTAATCCTCCACTAGTTCAACAGAGAGCTTCCACTGCAGAGCAGCCCATAGTACCATTCATATCTCAGTCTGGATTATCTGCAATTCAGGGCAATTATGCTGGCTATCATCCATCTATACAAGAGCATCAATTGTCTGCAAGCTATCAGCCATCGGCAAGTCAGGTGCCGATGAGTTACAATCTCAATTGGTCAGGGTAAGCGCCAGTTCAGCAATCTGCTATTCAGCCAAGCTACCAAGCAATGGGGACTCAACGGTATAGTCCGCAGACAACTTTCCAGGAACAAGCATCGACAAAACAGCCAATGAACTTTACTCCGCAGATTGGTTCCGTGAATATGCCGATTTATCCAAGCCAAATGCCACAGGGGTATGTAGAAGCATATCAGCCGATGCCTCCAGTAGAGATCCAGCCAGTGCATCGGCAAGATCAGGATGCGCTCTTGACCGATAGGATTGCAGAAGTGATGAAAGAGCAATTTGGGATTCAGCCCAAGGTCAATACTTACTCTTATCGGACTCCATACCCTTCATCTTATGACTCGATTCCTTTCCCGAATCGGTACAAGGTGCCAGATTTCACTAAGTTTTCTGGGCAAGATGATACATCAACAATGGAGCACATCAACCGATTCATCATCCAGTGCGGGGAAGCAGCTAACAGGGATGAATTGAGGGTTCGATTATTTTCCTCATCATTGTCTGGATCGGCTTTTGCATGGTTTATTTCGTTACCACCTAATTCTGTTATTACATGGGCCGATCTAGAGAAGCAATTTCACAAGTACTTCTTTGCTAGAGTACATGAAAAGAAGCTGACTGATTTGACAAAATTGAGACAACGCAGTGATGAGTCAGTAGAAAGTTTTGTACACAGGCTAAGAGATGTAAAGAATAAATGCTACAACTTAGTACTTGATGATCGACAATTAGCCGATTTAGCTCTTCAAGGGTTGCTGCCACACATCAGAGAAAAATATGGGTCACAAGAGTTTGAAAGTTTGAGTCATATTGTGCAAAGGATTTCTGGTCAGGACACTAGGGTTTTTGAACCCAGGAAGAATTGGAATAAAAAGGTGTCCTTTGTAGAAGAAGCAGAAGATTCAGACTCTGATGACGAACCAATTATCGGTTTGGCTGAGTGGGTAAAGAATAAGAAGCCGATATCATGTCCTTTCGGTCAGAAAGAGCCAGAAAAGTTTCTATTTGATATCACCAAAGCCGATAGGATATTTGATCTTTTGCTCCAAGAGGGTCAAATTAAGCTGTCTCCTCATCATGTGATTCCATCGGCAGAAGAATTGAAAAAGATTAGGTACTGCAAGTGGCACAATGCTACCTCGCACAGTACCAATGATTGCAAGGTGTTTAGGCAACAGTTGCAGTCAGCTATCGAATCCGGGAAAATCAAATTTGATAATTCAAAAGCTCAGAAGCCGATGAAAATTGATCAACATCCGTTCCCTGCAAATATGGTGGAGGCTAAAGGCAAAACCAAAGTGTTAACATCGGAGGCTGCTAGAAGAAATGCATCGGTAGACCCTAAGAATCAAATAACTATTGAGGACGTAAAGGGAAAGGAACCTGCCGATGGCGCTAGAGGGAAAAGAATTGTTAATGAAGGTAGTAGCTCCAGAAAACCTCTTGAGTCCTGCTCCATATGGTGTTCGGTATCGGCAACAATGTGAGGATCGGTATCGGCAACAATGTGAGGATCGGTATCGGCAGCAACAGGAAGAGTTACGTCGACACGAAGATCACTGGAATTGCCCGTTTTTCATTCATTGCTGGGAAGAAGGCATTAAATTGCCCACTGCCGATACCTGCCCTGAATGTAATGGTTACTATTTAAATGATCGGGTAGAGAGACAACATCACTCTAGTAATCGAGGGGTACGCATCAATAAGCCGATCAAAGAAAAGGTATCAGCATTTGATCGGCTGGGGGGGCAGAGTTAGTGTGCATGACAGGCTTGGCGGGTATATTGATTGTTTTCTAAAGGGTCATGAAGAGATGGCTAACGAAAGGGTTCCTGATGAAGAGATATTCTGCAGGGATCCAAACATAGGCCTCCATGAGCAGAACACAAAGCATTATCAGCCTATTTGGAAAACAAAGCTTCCCCAATGGTGCCCTGAAGGATTGACGAAAACTCAAAAAAGAAGGGAACAGCGTATGCGTCAAGAGGATTTACAGTGCCCGAAAGAAAGCATCCCAAAGGTAACAACTCAAATATGGCAACCAAAACACAAGGGTGGAGGTCCATCGGCAGATGTTAACATGGTCTTCATGTTGCCGATGGAGTTCTTAGCACCAGATGACAAGGAACAAGCAGTGTTTGCCGATGAAGCAGCTCAACTAACTCTGGATCCAATGATGGTTGTGTTTGAAAAGCCTGCCGATGATGAAAGGCAACACCTCAAAGCTTTGTTTGTTAAAGGCAGGGTTGATGGACAGCCAGTGTCAAAAATACTCATAGATGGAGGAGCGGCAATTAATATTATGCCGTATGTTATGTTCCGAAGACTTGGAAAAGGAGATCAAGATTTAACCAAGACGGATATGATGCTTAAAGATTTTGAAGGTAATGTGTCTCCGGCTAAAGGGGCATTATGTGTTGAATTGACTATCGGCAGCAAGACTTTGCCAACCACCTTCTTCATCGTTAACGGCAAAGGTAACTATAATTTACTCCTAGGAAGGGATTGGATCCATGCCAACTACTGTGTTCCTTCTACGATGCATCAGTGCCTTGTACAATGGGTTGGAGACAAAGTTGAGGTTATCCCTGGTGATTCTTCTTATATAATCGCATCGGCTGATTCTGAGACCTATGAACGGACAAAGTGCATATCGGGAGAAGCATGGGATACGGAATTTCTTCGGATTTCCGATTATGAGCTCACCCCGATCCAAGCAGTCGGTTCTAAAGATGAATTTTAATGGATCAGTTTGCCGATGGTGGAAAACTTGGTCATGGGTTCACATCAGCTGATGATTTAGTAGAAATAGATATTGGTAACGGTGATAGGCCGAGGCCAACTTTTATTAGTGCTAAGTTAGATTCTCAATGTAAACAGCAAATGATTAATATTTTGAGGGAATATAAAGACTGTTTTGCTTGGGATTATACAGAGATGCCTGGGCTGGATCGATCAATAGTTGAGCATCGGTTGCCTATTAAGCCAGGGTTTCGGCCTCATCAGCAGCCCGCACGCCGATGTAATCCTAAAGTGTTACCTGATATTAAGGCCGAAATCACAAGGTTAATTGAAGCTGGCTTTATTCGGCAATGTCGATATGCCGAATGGATTTCTAATGTGGTTCCTGTTTATAAGAAAAATGGAAAACTTCGTGTGTGTATTGATTTCAGGAATCTTAATAAAGCTACGCCGATGGATGGCTATCCAATGCCCATTGCTGATTTATTGATTGATGCTGCAGTTGGACATCGGATCATCAGCTTCATAGATGGTAATACCGGTTATAACCAAATTTTCATGGCTAAAGAAGATATTTCCAAGACTACTTTTAGGTGTCCAGGTCATGTGGGTTTATTTGAATGGATTGTCATGACTTTCGGTTTAAAAAATGCCGGTGCTACCTATCAGAGGGCTATGAATTTTATCTTCCATAAATACATCGGCACATTGGTTGAAATCTACATAGATGATGTGGTGGTCAAATCTGGAGGTTTTGAGAGTCATCTTGCTGATCTACGAAAAATCTTGGAGTGCACCAGAAAGCATGGTTTAAAGATGAATCCCACTAAGTGTGCGTTTGGTGTATCGGCAGGTCAGTTCTTAGGTTTCATGGTACATCAAAGAGGTGTTGAAATCAGCAGGAAATCTATTGATGCAATTAATAAGGTTGTTGCTCCTGCCGATAAGGCTGAGTTGCAATCCTTGATCGGCAAGATTAATTTTATTCGAAGATTTATATCTAATCTGTCAGGAAAGATCAAAGCCTTCAGTCCTTTATTAAAATTAAAAGCCAATCAGGAATTTGTATGGGGAACAGAGCAGCAATTAGCCTTAGAAGAAATTAAAAAATATTTGGTAAATCCTCCAGTATTGGTTCCACCTCAACACGGGAAACCTTTCAAGTTGTATTTGTCTACCGATGATAATGTTATCGGATCAGCATTAATTCAAGAGTTTGAAGGGGAAGAACGTGTGATATATTATTTGAGCAGAAGACTGATAGACGCTGAGACCAGGTATTCGGCCATTGAAAAATTATGTTTGTGTTTGTATTTCTCTTGCATGAAGTTAAGACATTATTTGTTATCGGCTGAATGCACTGTTATATGCAAAGACGATGTGGTTAAGCATATGTTGTCGATGCCAATTTTGAAAGTAAGGATCGGCAAGTGGATCTTAGCATTATCAGAATTTGATTTGCGTCATGAATCGGCTAAAGTGGTTAAAGGACAGGTAATGGCCGATTTTGTTACTCAACATTGCAGTGTGGTAGATTATGCTGAAATTGCTTCATGGACACTTTTCTTTGATGGATCTACTTGTGGCGAAGGAGCAGGAATCGGTATTATGTTAATCTCACCTCGAGGAAAGAAATATGAATTTTCATTGCCGATTGTCGGCACTTCAACAAACAATCAGGCTGAATATCAAGCTTTACTGAAAGGGTTAGAATTGCTCAGAGAAATTCGTGCCGATACAGTTGAAGTCTTTGGGGATTCCATGCTAGTCATTAATCAATTGATCGGAACATATGAATGCCGAAGTAAAGTTTTGATTACTTATCATGAGAGGTGCCTGCAAATATTAAAGGAGTTTAAAGATTTTTGACTTGAACACATTCCCAGATTGCACAATGAAGAAGCTAATCGGCTAGCACAGCATGCTTCGGGATATCAACTGATCCGAGAAGTGCTGACATCGGTAATTGATGCCGATGACTGGAGAAGGGATATTGCCGATTATTTAAAAAAACCGTCTAAGAAAGTGGAGAGACGTATAAGGTTTCACGCCACCAAGTATGTGCTCCTTGATACTGAATTATATTATCGCACTTTAGATGGGGTTTTGCTCAAATGCCTTAGTGAAGAGGAATCAAAAAGTCTAATAGGTGAGATTCATGAAGGAGTGTGTGGGGCACATCAATCGGCATTTAAAATGAAATGGATGATTAGGAGGAATGGGTATTATTGGCCGACAATTCTTGAGGATTGTTTTAAATATTTCAAAGGGTGCCAGTCATGTCAGAAATTCGGTAATGTTCAAAGAGCACCTGCATCGGTAATGAATCCTATAATCAAACCTTGGCCGTTTAGAGGATGGGCTATTGATCTCATCGGTCAGATCTATCCGCCGTCGAGTAAAGGACATAAATTCATACTCGTTGCTACCGATTATTTCATAAAGTGGGTTGAAGCAATTCCTTTAAAGAAAGTGTCATCGGCAAATATGATTGATTTTGTGAAAGAACATATTGTTTACCGATTTGGTATTCCTCAGACTATTACTACCGATCAAGGAACTATGTTCACATCAGGAGAATTTGATAATTTTGCCATCGGTATGGGGATTAAAGTTCTAAATTCCTCTCCTTACTATGCTCAAGCTAACGGTCAGGCTGAACCATCTAATAAAGGAATAATCAAGCTTATTAAACAGAAAATTGAGGAAAATCCTAGGAGATGGCATACTCTTTTAAATGAAGCCTTATGGTCATATCGGATGGCGTGTCATGGTACAACTAAGGTATCACCATATCAATTGGTATATGGGCATGATGCAGTTTTGCCTTGGGAAATTAAGACTGGTTCTAGGCGTGTATTTTCTCAGGATCACTTGACAGCCGATGAGTATGATACACTTATGAGAGATGAATTAGAAGATTTAGCAGGTCATCGGCTAAAGGCCTTAATTAGCGTCGAAGAACATAAAAAGAGGGTTGCTAGGTGGTATGATAGAAAGGTGAAAGTAAAAGAATTTGCAAATGGAGATTTAGTCTGGAAATTGGTTTTGCCGATTGGGACTAAGAGTTCGAAATTCGGCAAGTGGTCCCCTAATTGGGAAGGTCCTTATCGGATAAATCAGTTGGCTCCTGGTAACGCATACATCTTAGAAACCCTCGAAGGAGTTATATTTCCCAGAGCATTAAATGGGAAATATTTAAAGAAATATTACCCCAGTATTTGGATGGATGCATAAAATACAGGAATAAAGGTATCAGCATTATATTACATTCACAGTCAATTGGAAAAGTTCAGATTGCCGATAACTTGGCAAAGCCGATGAATGAAGTTTACAAACTAAGGAAAGATTGAATAGCGGTTATCGCGCGCAGGCGAATCTGGTCGGCTTCTTCCACTTCCCTGACGTCCGCATCGGCAGTGTCTTCAATCGGTTTAAGTTTTCTCCTCAGCGTCAGCGCCATACAGGCTTGATTGTCCCTGTCTTTTTGAAGAATTTTTAAAGTGTTGGACAAGTTGTCTTTCTCCTGTACGGCTTGGTTCAGGGCTGTTTCCACTTCTTTCAGCTCGACCAATAAAGCTATTCTCTTTGCCGATAGATCAGTAATTTTCTTTTCAAGATCGGCGCCCGAAGCCTCTAAGTTGCTCATGCTTCTGTGCTTTTCTTCGGCAGCCTGCTTGAATTATAATATTTCTTCTTTAAGTTTTGCTTGAGCGGCTCTATCGGCAATTCGTCGAGCAGCCTTTTGGTACTGGAGTTGTCGGCTCTCAAGGTGGGCAGCATGAAAAAGGATTTCTTCAACATTGTCAGGGACTTGGCCATGAATCGCTTTGAAAATTGCTCTTGTGGAGTCTGAATCTTGGACCAGCTGAGGTGTATCTTGATGCAACAAGGATAATAATGTTTCTAATTTGGTTCTGACTTCAGCTGATATGACTCCTAAGGCAAGCACAGAACTTTCTTCTTCTTCATCGTTAGGAATGTTGACGGTAAAAGAGAATAGGCTATTTGGAGAGTCTTGTTCCTGCGAGGGAATTAGTCAGTTACAGGAGAGTAAATATTACAGAATTTTGATTAAATTAACTTACTTGCTTCAAAGCGATTTCTTGCATTTGGCTGGAGGAAGCAGCTTGCAATATGTCCTCAGCAATGCTTGCCGATGGATAAGTCATGGCAGGGCTGGGTGGTGGTAATTCTATGGCTATATCGGCAGGTGTTTCTTGAGGTGCTGTTGGTGATCCTTGTGCTGGTACATCAGGCAGTGCCGACTGAAGAGGTGATGCTGATGCTGGTGCCGTAATTGGAGCCGATGGCAAACTTGGTGTTGGCTCATCGGCTGGTCTTGGCTGAAGAGATGGTGCTGGAACTGTGGATGGTGCCGATGCAGTTTTTGATCGTTTTGATTGAAGGGCTACGTTGGATGAAGCTTTGCGCTTAGGCTGTGATTCCTTAAACCCAGATGACTGGGGGGCATCGGCACCAGAAGACTGTGGCATTGGATCGGCTGAAATAGCTGCCGATGTGTCCACTTGTTGCTACAAGTAAATGGAGTAATTAATGCTGATTATAATAGTTGAAATCGGATTAAAATTGGAGAAACATACCTCTGGAGAGTCGACAAGGATAACATATGAAGGTGCGTTGACAGGAGATGGAGGACGAATTGCCGATGAAGAGCCGGCAGGAGTAGAACTCGTGCCCTGAAATACAACATTAGTATCTTTCGAAGTCAGCATGAAAAGAAAATGAATAAAATAGTTACATGGAATGTTTTGGCTAAGGTTGTGGTGGCAATCGATGAAATCTTCTTGGAGCGAGTTCCCCGATAAGTTAACGCTGTCAGAGTGGGTGCTTTACAGCCAATGAACGATGTTGGGTTAATTGACCGTAATCTGAATGTCTTCCCACTTCTGCTTGTCGTCGGTGGTGGATCGCTACCCTGTTATAGAAGGTTAGTTGCCGATGAATTAAAAAATTAAAGAGAAAGGATGAGTAGCGAGGCTTACCGCATCGGCAGGGGTGTCATGGTCAGAATTGATAAGGTGCCAGTAATGGTGGACAGATACAGAAAACAATTGATCTTTCCATTCTTGCCACCATAACTTAAAAGATTCAGTGATAAAAGAAATTGGCATCCAAGTAGAGAAGTCAACATTTGAAGTATCAGCATCAGGGGAAAGGTTGACTACTTTTAGCCACTCCAGGTTACTAGTAATGATTTCTCTTGGCCTGATCACATCGGCATAACAGAGTTTGATTGGTAGTTGTCCAAATGCCAGTTGTCTTGCTGCTACTGACGGATAATAAAATTTATAGGTGGCATTAACATTTTTCCTGCTACCAAATATATTGACTGGGATGGCACGGGGAGTGATTATAGCCTTCATGATTTCTGTATTTTTGTTCAAGGCTTCATCGACAATGTTGAAAGAAAGAGGGAATCTGGCCTCTTCATCAATATAGGGCACCCAGGCTCTATTGTCACGAAGGATACCAGAGTAGAATCTGTTGAAGAAGCGGCCAACTTGGTCTTTGTTGGCTTCTGTTCCTGGTAAAACTATTATTGCTTCACCAAAGTTGAGGGGCCTACGTAATGCCGATTCATCCTCTGCCGATACATAATCTTCAGGGAGATCTCGGGGGAACTGCTGAGCAAATAAGTTGAATTGTAGCTGCTTGTGCATGTGGGCGTTCAACCACATATTAATGAACCACCAAGGGCCTCCCAAATTGCCGATAGTTTCACCCAGTAAGAGTTTTTCTGTAACTTGATGGAGAAGGTGATAAGCAGAGCTAAGAAGGTATCGGCCAAGAGGGAGACTTACACCGTCAGCCAACATTTCCGCTGTGGGGAGATACATGTTAGTTGGGCCAACTGTTCTACCACAAAAAATGAATTTTTCTAGCCACATATTCAGAAAAGTGGCGTGCTCTCTCTGACCAACCAATCCGGTTTTCTCATATTCCCGAATGTATCCTGTCCAGCCGCCAATATTGCGGGTATTCACTCGGTACTCTGCTTTTCTATGAAGAACAGTGGCATCATTGGCAGTGGTGATATCTAGGCCGGTAAGCATGTATACATCGGCAAGTGTGGGGGTGACAGGCCCATGTTTAAATAAAAAGGCGTTCATGGTGTCAGACCAAAAATAGGAGGCAGCAATCAGCATGTTCTCATTCCTGGCCATATCGGCAATAGATAGCCTGATACATTGATCTAATTTGCGCTCCGTCCAGTATGTTCGCATTTGCCTAGCGAGCCTCAAGTACCAATTTTTCCATCCCTTGGTGGGTTTGGGCCAGGAACGGAAGGTGTCTGACCATAAGTCCAAATCTAAGTTTTCAGCTCTGAAAGGGATCCTATTGGTTTCTGCATTTATAATATCAGTTGGATCTGGATTCCCCATTGGACCTAAGCACTGTACATGCGGTTGTTCTGTGGGAATAATAAGTTTATCGCGCAGCTCCTGTGTTCAGAAGATCAAAAGAAGAAAAAAATCAAGAATGGTGTGGAAAATAAGAACAGATCAAGAAAGTTGCAGGAAAGGCAAAGAAGGAAACTAACCGAAGGGACGTTGAAGTTAAGCGCCATTACTAGAGATTTGTTGAAAGAATTGGAAATCACTGTGGAGAATCAAAGGTTGGAGAAGAGAATCGCCGCTGAGAGTTAGGGATGTTGCAGAATGGTGCCGGTTGAGATTGCCGCCGGGTTCGTCGGAGCCGCCACTGGGGAGAGAATGCTTGAGTTCATGTGTTGAAAGGCCCCGGTGAAAGGAGTATTTATAGGGCAGCTGGTGCAGGGGTATTTCAGACTTATCCTTCATTACCAGCGGGTGAATCGAAGCGCCGGGATAGATATGGTGCCTATGCGCGCGATAATCGAGGAGTTGTACAGGTGATTTTTGACAGGAGGTAATCATAGCTCAGAGGAAATTTTTTTCTAAGGAGCTCAGAGAAAATTTCGGCGCATAAGATATTTTATACTCCGAAATTGGGGGGCATGTGTTGACACCGTTTTTTTGACACGTGTCAATATAAGCTGAAAACTGTGCCTATCGGCAAGGGAGTGGTTGTGCTTTTAAGCTTACTTTGCTTTGAAGTATGGCTAACAGGTGGTTGCCGATGGGGGTTAATATAATCTTGCCGATGAGAGCAGAAGATTGTTGCCGACGAAGAGAGGGGCATGGTTGCCGATGGAAAGCAAAGTTGAATCATTATCGATGGATTTTGCCGATGAAATCTACAGAGATGAGGAACATGCCGATAGAGGTTTCATCGTAAGCAATGGATAAGAAAACTGGCAATATTTATGCCAATATTTTAATAGTTTACTTTTGAGTCCGACCTTGGTACGAGTCATTATTTTTTATTCCTTAGAGATAAGACTTGTTTAGGAAATACTTTGTCTTGTCTGTTTAGGACTCATAGTACCAGGGTATAAATATGTACTAAAAGACAATGTAGAGATCAATCAATCAAATACAATAAATCTATTACTTTTATTTACTTTTCAAGCAATCTACTTTTCGACGACTTCGTCACCAGTACCTTTTCCTTTTCAACGAGTTCTTTCAAGAATCGGCGGGCTGCATCAACTTGATCTCCGATGAGCTTGCAAGTTCCGCTTTTCGAGCAATCTGAGCCTTGGCGTCCGGGCGTATCGCTGTCGTCTCGTTCAGCTCTTGTTCAAGTTATCTTTCCTTGTCGATTAACAGGTCAAATCGACTGGCACGCCTTGATATCGAACTTGGGTATTAGCCCGGTGTGTTTGCAGATCCAACGCCTTTTTGCATCAACACCCGTATTTTTGGTGACCGGATTTCTAGGGTTGTTACAGTGAGCATCCTGTTGGTGACCAACCTGTGGCTGGCGTATTTCAGGGAAAGGAAGAAGGAAAGCAAGCAGCAATGATCATTTCTGCAGCATTTCCGTTCACTCATATTGCTATCAGCAGTTCAGTTCGCGTTTTTGCTAGCTGGATTGGTTATCACTATCGTGTGCATGTTGTTAACATTTTGGAAGAGAAGTCTTCTTCAAATCAAATTAGCTAGGCAAACTTGCTCGATGATCCGTTTGGAACACATATGCTGATGTGCAGTATGATCGACCTTAGAGGCTGAGGTTTAGTTCAGACAACCTCAAACTTCCCAGAATACGAACATATATAAAAAAAATGTTAGTGGGGGGAGATTACAACACTTAACCCGACAATGACGACGACAACAACAACAAAAAGACAACCATAACGACAACAACATCATCAACGAAACAAACATGATTCAGCTACCAGTTTAGCCTACCAATCAGAGCGAGTGCACACAGTACTTCCTAACTTGTGCCACCACCAAAGTCCGGTTCTGACGAGCTCCAGACCACGCACAGCTGTAAGGGATTAAGTGAGATCCAACAGACGACAGCTGAAAGCTGTGAGGCATTGAGTCAGAGCCACAAAAAGCTGTGAGGCATTGAGTCAGAGCCACAAATGACAGCTGTGAGTAGCACCGCCTATGAGCGCATCTAGGCTCCGTCTGACGACCCACGTACGCCATTTGGGGGAAGGAAGCCCCAAAGGGGGAGAGCTACCAAAAGGAGAATGGGAAGATCCAGAGAAGGAGATCAAGGTCCCTGTGACCTAGCATATGATGAGGCAAAACAAGCCAAGCAATCTAGATGACGACAGAGCAAGCCATTAGGAGCAAGCACACGACAAGAAGTAAATTGTGCACAAGCCCAAATAGGTAGGAGGGTAGATAAACCAAAACAAGGAGGGGAAAGAGAGGGGTGGTAATAGCAGACAACGTTGGGGAAGAGGAGACGAAGGGGGCACGGTAGCAGGATGGAATCCATCCTCTATGGTGGTGCCCTCAAGAGGGTCACGATGTCGTCGACACCACCACCACCGGCTCCAGATAGCTAGAGCTAGGTTTTCACCAGGAGGAGAGTGACAAAGCTACAATCACTCATCGGGGAAACCTATACCATCGACGCCCCTAAGGAGGTAACGACGCGCGTCGACCGCACAGACATGGGCATGCATGGCTTTCGCCTTGAAGCCGCCAAATTGATGAACTGTAACCCATCAACTCTGAAAACCAGGGGGCTAGGATGAGGTGATGCCGGTGGCATTTGCTCCATGGCACAAACCATTGACGAATCCCTGTCGGTGGAGAATCGGTCGTCGGCGGCGCCGTCGCAGCCCGGAGGGCATGGTGCAGGGCGCCACGCAGTGGTTTCGTTGTAGGGCGCCGCCTAGCTGGCGGATCTGGGCGCCCGGCCTTGTGTCGGTGTGGAGCGCGCCGTCGAAAGTCGCCTGCCCGGGCAACATGAGGAGGGGGCGTCGTGGGGGCAAGCTTCCAAGAGCGCAACTGCACGCATGCGGCAGCCTGCGAGCGCGCCCGCCCCCCTCCAGCCGGCGACCCTGGGGGCGGTGCCCTGGCCATGGGCGTGGCCCACTGTGGGTAGCGACACCAGAGACGCTGCATGAGTCGCGCCCCCAGCACTGCCGTCCAAGGGCCACCGGATTCGGGGCCAGGGGCTCTCGCCGGCCGCCCCGGGACAAGTGCAGGGTGAGCACGGCCAGGGCAGCCTCTGGCCGGTCACCGCCCGCTCCTGAGCCGCCAAGCGCCAGATCCAGCGGGGAGAGCACCGGATACGCTCACAGGACACCTGAATTCGGCGTCCTAGCTCGCCGGTGGCCACCTTCCGCGCCATTTTATTCCACAGCTTGGGGAGGAGAGAGAGAGGGAGGGAGGAGGAGGAAAGTGATGGAGATAGGTGCTGCGAGAGGCCTTTTTGAGCATCCTGTAGAGAGTCGCCGCCGCCGATGGCCGGAGCAGAGGCGGCGGCGGCCGGAGATGGCGGGGTGACGGCGCTACTGTAGCTAGGGGGCGAGTCACCCTCAGGAGGACGACGCGGGGGGGGCCCCCCACCACTACCATTCATGTATCCGGAAACATATCATTATAATTTTAGGTTTGTTTGGAAAAAATACCACTATAATTTGAGCAGTATTATGATTTATGAATCATACCACTAAAACTTGAATTCTATTAAAACCATGCCACTAAAATTTCGATAGTTTTACGAGTTACATGATTTCCAGTAGCATATTTCACAATATGTGAATTGTAGGCATATCTCCGGTGCATCATAGTTATAAGGACTTTGCTAGCATTTCCCTGGTTATAATGGCATGATTCTAATTAATCCTGACATCAATAAGCATCTGATCTTCTTCTTAATTACCCGCTGCATAGCACAAGATAACTGACTTCCACAGTTAGCCCATTTTTTGTTTCAAAAAGGCATACGAGATGATGCATTAGTACTGCACGTGCGCATTTCTTGACAAATAGAAAATATCCGAATATCAGCAACCCTTACTATGGCTTTTCCTCGAACCAGAAAAGACAAAATCTAACAAAAAAATATAAAAAAATATTTAAGAAATGGGTCCAGAAAACATGTGGCACTTCTGGAACGTGACATCTTTTCACACACCGACACTCTGGATAGGAGAATTAATTCGAATACTGATGACGTTATCTAGATGAACTCAAAGAAAGGAGCTCTAATTAAAGTACATGTGAGTGCAGGATAATTGCAATCGGTCTCTTGAATCCTTTGCTAGGTGGTGGGTGCAGTTAGTGCTCCGTACCTGCGCATGCTTACATGCCGGCCGGTGGTGGCTGGTGAAGACTTGCGTCGACCTTTGGTTTTCTTGTGCAGTGGCAATTCATTTTGCGTCTGTTATGGCAGAGGAACCAATGGTGTGTTTTGTTTGGACTTGTGGTGGAGGAATTGACGGTGCAATGCTTAGGAAGGAACGATGGTGCGTTTTGGACCTGTGGTGGAGGAATGGATGACATAAGCAAGTGATATGGAGGAAGGAGGAGCTAGAGAAATAGACTGGTGAATATTTACTTTATAGGAATATTTATGATGTAAATATCAGGCTAAACAAGACAGAAAAGATGTAATGCAAATATCACACAAAAGGGCGCCACGGAAAGAAGCATCCCTGTATGCGTGTGTTATATACATATAAAAAACGGAAAAATGTTGTTGCCAAAGTCTTTTTCAACGATGAAATATGTATACATGGCATCGTACTACAGTGGGTGGCAGGCTGCCTTCGCAATTATTCATCACCTTTTTTCCCCCAAAGTTTAGGTTCATCACTTCATATTCCCGGGATGGCTAACTAAAAGGATTTGCATCATGAAAAAGTCCCAGCAATACAACTCAGAATTGCAAAAAGGCGCATTACACCTTAATCTAGACACAAGCCGGTAGTAATCATGGGACCATAGGAATGCTCTATGGAAAACAGCAAAGGATGGACCAACCAATTCCTGATATACAGGACTGAAGAGAACCAGGTCAGTTGTTAGTTGACAGTAATATGATATTTTTAGGCCAGGTACATGGTTACAACGGAAATGCCACATGCTAAGTAAAACTTTCTGGGATAACAAACATTGAGACGGATTTCCGAGCTCAATTTACATGTCTCCGTGCCACAAAAATAAATCTCACCGCTTCAGTCCTTCCTTTTGGTGGGCTTCTGGTGTGGCAAACCAGAGAAGAAGCCTTAGGTAATTTTCAGCAGCGGATGAATTAGAGCCTCTTTTCATGTTAGTGATATGCCCTGACAGCAATCCTATATGCGGATGATGGTGGCGTTAGTCTTGTCGATGCCCTCATTGTAGCAAAGCTCCACAAATGTGCCCCCACCAATACCCTTTGCCAACCTCCCAGGGTTTACACAGATAAACCGTTTCTGGTCGTCGCTACCTTCTCCAAGGGAAAGCACCTGCACGTCATTCCATTCAGAAGGAAGTAACTTATAAGCAACAGACATGTATATACAGTTCTGACTATTGGACAATGGGCTCATGGACAGGCAGAATTCTAATATATGGATATCAATTAGAAGTTTACAATAAATGTGCTTCCTGTACTAAAACCTTGTTATTGCCTTCACAAATGGTGCAACATCAGAAGGAAGAAGGAGAACATCCGGTGCTGATGAGATCTCCAGTGCTTCTTTAGCAAGTGAGAAATCTAATGGCACACCAGCAGGAGGAGGATAGAGAGGATAGTAGCTGTAGGAACAGCGTTACATCAGAACTCATAAACTGCACACAATCCGTCCCCACTGATACAACAAGATAAAGCCAAGTGGAATCACCTTTGTTGCTTTAATATGTGTGAGGCAAGTCGACCAACCCTGTCTCCAGGTTTTCCAACAGATGGCTTGCGAGAAATTTCCTCACCACTGAGCTGTTTCAGAATGTCCACTGTACAACAGCCAAAATGTATCTGGAAAAAAAGAAAAACAAACATTTTCAGGTAAGACTACACTTATCAACACATTTCTAACAACATATAGGATGAATTTTGTTCATAATATGCATGAGAAGTATTAAGAACATCATTTTGATTCTTAATATAATGATATAATGATACACTCTCCTTCGTGTTTGAGAAAAAAATTCCCAATAAGTTAAAAATTTGGAGAACATCTCATTAGCAAACTCATGAACAGTTTGGCAGCATTTAGGTCTGGTAATCCCTAAGCATTGAATGAACTCTTCTAGACAATGCAACAAGAGAGAAAATGCAGAGATGAGGAGCATATTAAGATCACAAGGAGAAAAACATTCTTTTGAGTTCAATGACCATGTCTCAATTTTAATTTGCAGGCCAATGAAAAAAATAACTTAACCAAAATAAAGGTGTACCTATTTAATAATAGACAAGGAAAACCATATATATTTTGCATGCTCCAACCATTACATTATTCATTACAATTACAATTATTAACATAGCATACCTCGTTAGAACTGAAGAGACAAGGATTTGCCAGACAAGTAATCTGCATGATGTATGTAAAGCTTTTAAAAACAAAGGATATCATTGCTAAATACCTACAAGAGCAATCTTACAGAGTAACACATATACCTGATGTGTGATATCTTCTGGGAAATTCAAATCGAATGCGGCTGCATGTAGCAACAGTACAGATATATCATTAGAGATGCTTGTACTGAGAACATTTAAAAAAAAGGCTTAAATAACAATAACACAATCCATCTGCACATACTACCAGACTATAAAGCCTAGTAGGTTGGAAGTAAACTTGTTGCACTATCTCAGAAAAATTTACATCTAACTTTGCAGACTTTAATTGATATGTAATGATACAGAAACATGTTTTTAATTATTAAATCAGATCTGAATGTCAATAAGGAAAATTACAAACCTGAGGGAAAACAAAGTCATGGTGAGCATCACGCACGGATGGAATGAGAATTACACGGACAGTGTTCCCTAGGTACTGGGTAAAATCTTGAATCTAAAAAAATATAACACACATGAATAACTATTGCATTTGGCAATGTGCCAACATTACACCTTCAGAAATCAGCATTTACCTACCTTTCTCAGAATTTCAAAATGGAAAATATCATGAAAGCTCTGGTCAACAGTTCCTTTTTTATGTCAGGATGATCAGAGTCAATGAAGGGTCCCATCTGCCAAAGAACAATTGATGTGTACAGTAGCAGAACATCTCAAACATCAATGTGTTGTCCCATGTACATAATTGAGAGGACTCACCAATATGAGCAGCTGAGGCTGCTTACGACAAGCATATGAAAGAAGTTCTTGCAGTGGTTCAAACAACAGATTATCAGTTGTTGTATAGGGACCTGCCGCGATCACCTGTCAAAGACATGAGGTAAAATGGTGATTGTTTAAATTAATGATTGGCCTACTCGCTTTGATTGAGCATGTCCATGCACTAAATGAAGAAAGTATAAACATGCATTTGATTCATAACTAAAATAGAACAAAAATGAACTGATATCAGTTTAAGCTTGGACGAAACATACACATGGTTTGTTAAACACATATATTTGATGCAGCATTATTTTGAATAAAAGAAACAGACAGGAACTAACCAATGACAATGCTCTTGACAGAGTGCCAGCATCAGAATTTTGGTTGCTTTCATTATCAATAGCTTGTTTCTTAGCACTAGGAAGTTGGGCATCCAGAGAGACCGGTATGGAATCAATTAATTTTGATGCAACAAAGCAGTGTCCACTGGGATTGTGGCCTTCAATACCCACCACCTGTTATTTAAATTTGTGTTAATTTGACTCAGTAGATAATGTATATGGCATTAGAACTGGCTGCCTTACCTGCCCAGGAAACAAAGAGAAGTGATTAAGATCCTTCAAGTCAAGGCGCACACGCTGTCCCCTGGAGTGTTGAACACTAGAAAAAGATGTTTCTGTAGTTAGCCAAAAAAAAGAATGGTGACTAAGCAAAGATCATCACATGAATGAGTCCAGGAAGCACACCCACCTGCCCTGTAGCAAGATAGACTTTTCATTCAAATGACCTTCCCCATCACAAGCTACTGTACCGACCGCAAACATTTTCTCCTGCAGAGGGCAAATAATTGGATATTCTATCAAGGAAGGAGTGATGATGAGGTAAGTAGTCAAAAGAACAAAACTAGGCGGTGCAATTACCTCTGAAGCAAGGGTAGCATCTGCAGGTTCTCCACGAAACCCAGATGCAGAAAATGTTAGAATAATCCCTAAGCACCCGCTAACTATAGAAGGAAGCTTAGACTAATTAGTTTCCAGGCATGGCAGGCAGCATCTCCGTGGACGTTGGGATGGCAACGACCGATCGCGGGCATGCCGTGATTGTCTCAATTGATTGTAACCATGTATGACTGCATGTACTTTCTTTATAATGAATAGAGAGACACCAGAAAACGCTGTCGCATTACAGCACCAAAGTTTCATTACGTCCACTCGTGTTCGTGTCCTCTTCGTCTTCCTCATCGGAATTGTGTCAATTGGTATCAAAGCTAGGTTGCCGTCGTCGCCATGGCCTCGCGGTCTCCTTCCAATGGCTCCGGCAACGAGGAAAAGATCAAGCCGTCGCGGTCGCCGCCGCGTCGTCGTGGACGCTCGACGGGTCGCCACTCGCGTCGCCGCTCCGGCTCACGGATCGTGGAGCGCGTCATCGAGCGTTCGTCTGCGAACGTCGCGTGGCCGATGCTCACACGGACGAATTATCCAGAGTGGGCGCTGGTGATGGAAGTGAACTTCCAGACGCTCCGCGTCTGGGACGCCGTCGACATCGGCATCGACGAAGATCCCGACGACGACGAGTACCACGCCGATCGCCAGGCAATGGCCAGGCTGTTGCGCTCGGTTCCCTTCGAGATGTGGACCACCCTCGGACGAAAGTCGACTGTCAAGCAGGCTTGGGATGCGGTCAAGGCGTTGCGCATCGGGGACGCACGCTCTCGCGACGCCAGCGCGCAGCAGCTTCGTCGGGAATTCGGGAACCTCTCCTTCAAGGAAGGCGAGAGCGTCACCGAGTTCGGCACGCGCATCACGACGCTCGCCACAAACCTCCGGACGCTCGGTGACAAGATCACGGACGCCGAGGTAGTCAAGAAATTGTTGCAGGTCGTTCCGGATCGTCTCTCCCAGGCTGCAGTGTCCCTCGAGATGTTCCTCGAGTTGGACACAGTCTCGATCGAGGAGGTCGTCGGGAGGCTGCGCGTCTTCGAGGAGCGCGGCAAGCCTAAGGAAATCACGGACGGAATGGGGCGGCTCCTGCTCTGCGAAGACGAGTGGGAGGCACGTCGTAAGGCCCGCTGCGAGCAGGAGAGCTCCGGTGGCAGCGGCAGCTCCAGCGGTCGCGGGAAGCGCCAAGGGCGCGGACGCGTTCGTGGCGGTGCAGGTTCCACGGCGTGAAACGGCCAGGACGGCCAGAACGCCGGCGCCGGGATCGCTGGCGGTGGCAAGCCTCCGCCCGGAACCCTCTGCAACAATTGCGGGAAGAAAGGCCATTGGGCCAGAGACTGCCGTAGCAAGAAGAAGAAGGCCGCGGCCCATGTGGCCCAGGCCGAGGAGGAAGAGGATCGAGCCCTCATGTACATCTCCATCGAGTCTGAGGTAACCGCGTCACGCGCATCCGTTCCCCACTCGCCTGCTCGAGGCTCACCTGCTCGAGGCTCGGCTCGAGCCTCGCCTACTCGAGGTTCACCTGCTCGAAGGGGGGCCTCACCTGCTCGAGGCTCACTTGCTCGAGGGTCTGCTCGAGAGGCCTCACCTGCTCGAGGCTCTGCTCGAGGCTCCTCGCTGCCGCCGTCGCCGCGCACCGTCGACCCGCTGCAGCGCGTCCAACTCGACGAGCCAAAGGTCTTGCTCCACCTCAGAGAGGAGGAGAAGGAGGCAGAGGGGCCCTGCCGATGGGTCCTCGACACCGGTGCGACGAACCACATGACGGGTTCGCGTCGTGTCTTCTCCGAGCTCGACAGCAGCGTGACCGGCACCGTCAAGTTCGGCGACGGGTCGGTGGTCAACATCGAGGGGAAGGGCACCGTCCTCTTCGCCCTCAGATCCGGCGAACACCGCCGGCTCGACGGAGTCTACTTCATCCCGCGGCTCACCACCAACATTGTGAGCCTCGGCCAGATGGACGAGAACGGGTACAAGGTCGCCATCGAGGAAGGCATTCTCTGCATCTTCGATCTGCAACGACTCCTGCTCGCCAAGGTTCACCGATCCCCAAGCCGTCTCTACTACCTCGAAATGACCATCGCCGCTCCGGTGTGTCTCACCGCGCGCGTCAACGATGTCGCCTGGAAGTGGCATGAGAGGTTCGGACACCTAAACTTCAAGTCGCTGCGGAAGCTGAACCGTGGTGAGATGGTAAAGGGCCTGCCAGAAATCGACCACGTCGAACAAGTTTGCGAGGACTGTGTTCTCGCGAAGCAGAAGCGAACGCCATTCCCGCAGGCTGCCAAGTTCCGGTCGAAGGAGCAGCTCGAGCTGGTCCACGGAGATCTCTGCGGGCCGATCACTCCGTCCACGCCGGCCGGGAACGCCTACTTCTTGTTGTTGGTCGATGACATGAGCAGGTACATGTGGCTCACTCTGTTGCGTACCAAGACAGATGCACCGGCGGCCATCATGACGTTCCAGGCAAAGGTGGAACGCGAAACCGGCAAGAAGCTCAAGGTCCTCCGCACCGACAACGGATGCGAATTCACCTCGGTGCAGTTCGGCGAGTACTGCGCCAGCGAGGGAATCCTTCGACAACACTCCGCGCCGCACACTCCGCAACAGAATGGCGTCGTGGAGAGGAGGAACCAGATGGTCGTGAACACGGCGCGGAGCATCCTTCGCGCGCGGAGCATGCCAGGCTTCTTCTGGGGAGAGGCGGTGCACACAGCAGTGTACCTCCTCAACCGGTCGCCAACGGCCGCCCTCGACGGCCAGACACCGTACCAGGCCTGGTACGGGAAGAAGCCACCCGTGCATTTCCTCAGGGTGTTTGGGTGTGTCGCCTACATCAAGCGTCTTCGACCGCACCCAAGCAAGCTGGAGGATCGCGGCCAGAAGGTAGTCTTCATCGGCTACGAAGATGGAGCGAAAGCGTACCGCTTCTATGACCCCGCCACGGAGCGTGTCCGGGTCGCGCGCGACGTCGTGTTTGACGAAAACGCGCACTGGGACTGGGGGAGCGCCGCGGCGAGTGACAGTTCGGTGCCCTTCATCATCGAGGAGGAGTATGAGCTGCGTCGCCAGGCACAAGCACCCTCGACATCGGCCGTGCCTGGTTCTTCATCGGACGCCTCGGACTCGACGTCGCCCATGTCTGCTCGAGGGGGGCCTCACCTGCTCGAGGCTCTACTCGGGGCTCTGCTCGAGGGGACTCACCTGCTCGAGGTTCTGCTCGAGGGGACTCACCTGCTCGAGGCTCCGCTCGAGGCTCTCGAGGCTCGCCTACTCGAGGCTCGGCTCGAGCCTCACCTGCTCGAGGCTCACTTGCTCGAGGGGCCTCACCGGCTCGAGGCTCTGTTCGAGGCTCTGCTCGCCAGGCGCCAGCACCCTCGACATCGAAAGCCTCGAGCTCGACATCGCCCACGTCTGCTCGAGGGGGGGCCTCACCTGCTCGAGAGGCCTCATTTGCTCGAGGTTCGGCTCGAGGCCCTGCTCGAGGCTCACCTGTTCGAGGGGGGTCCTCACCGGTGGAATTCGCGACGCCACTCATCGACGACCCGAACCTCGACGCAGACGACGACGAGGAGCTGGAGCACCGGTACAGGATGCTCCAAAACGTTCTGGGCACCAACACCGTGCCTGGGCGTGCTCACCGCGACGTCGAGGAGGCTGAGCTGCATAAGCTCAGCGTCGAGGAGCCCAAGACGTTCAAGGACGCCGATGGCGATCCCAACTGGAACGCGGCGATGGAGGAGGAGCTCAAGTCCATCCGCGACAACAACACATGGTCCCTGGCCGATCTTCCCCGGGACCAGCACGCCATCGGCCTGAAATGGGTGTACAAAGTGAAGCGTGATGAGAACGGCGCCATCGTCAAGTACAAGGCGCGTCTCGTAGCCAAGGGGTACGTGCAGCGCCCCGGCATCGACTTTGAAGAGGTGTTCGCTCCCGTCGCTCGGCTGGAGTCAGTCCGGCTGCTCCTCGCTATTGCTGCCCACTTCGGCTGGGGCGTCCACCACATGGACGTCAAATCGGCGTTCCTGAATGGCGAGCTCCAGGAGGAGGTATACGTGCAGCAACCTCCCGGCTTCGTCGACAGCAAGAACAAACACAAGGTGCTTCGTCTCCGCAAGGCTCTGTACGGGCTCCGGCAAGCTCCACGGGCCTGGAACCAGAAGCTCGACGCTTCCCTGCTCGGCCTCGGCTTCAAGCGCTGCGTCGACGAGCACGGTATGTATATCCGTGGCGGTGGCACAGGGCGTCTGATCGTGGGCGTCTACGTTGACGACTTGATCATCACCGGAGGCGATGCGGGAGCTGTGAACAAGTTCAAGGCGCAGATGATGAACACCTTCCGCATGAGCGACCTTGGACTGCTCTCCTACTACCTCGGCCTCGAAGTGTCACAAGGAGCTGCCGGCATCACACTCCGACAGACTGCGTACGCCGTCAAGATCCTTGAGAAGGCCGGCATGACTGGCTGCAACGCCAGTGCCACACCCATGGAGCCCAAACTAAAGCTGCTCAAGGAGGGAACCACGCCGAGTGTCGACGCGACGGAGTACCGCAGCGTCATCGGCAGCCTCAGGTATCTGTGTAACTCCAGGCCAGACCTGGCGTACTCTGTTGGCTACCTCAGTCGCTTCATGGAGGCGCCACGCCAAGAGCACTTCACTGCGGTGAAGCGTGTTCTTCGGTACGTGGCTGGAACGCAGCAGTGGGGGCTGCACTACCACCCAGGTGGCAAGAACGCCGGCGTTCCCAAGTTGCTCGGGTACTCGGATAGCGACCTGGCTGGCGACGTGAACGACCGGAAGAGCACCAGCGGGCTGATCTTCTTCCTGGCTGGTGGACCGATTGCATGGCAGTCGGCAAAACAAAGGGTGGTGGCTCTGTCATCATGCGAAGCGGAGTACATCGCGGCTGCAGCAGCCGCATGCGAGGCGGTCTGGCTGGCAAGGCTCCTGGCCGAGCTCGTCGGAGGTGCAGTCCTTGCACCAAAGCTTAAGGTGGACAACAAGTCTGCCATCGCCTTAATGAAGAATCCCGTGCACCACGACCGGAGCAAGCACATAGACATCAAGTTCCACTTCATCCGGGAGTGCTGCGAAGAGAAGCTGATCGACGTTGAGTTCGTCGGCACTGAGTTCCAGCTGGGCGACATCCTTACGAAGGCGCTTGGTCGGAGTCGGTTCCAAGAGCTCCGTGATGGGATCGGCATGAAGAGATTAGAGTAGTTGCTCAAGGGCTTAGGAGGAGATTGTTAGAATAATCCCTGAGCACCCGCTAACTATAGAAGGAAGCTTAGACTAATTAGTTTCCAGGCATGGCAGGCAGCATCTCCGTGGACGTTGGGATGGCAACGACCGATCGCGGGCATGCTGTGATTGTCTCAATTGATTGTAACCATGTATGACTGCATGTACTTTCTTTATAATGAATAGAGAGACACCAGAAAACGCTGTCGCATTACAGCACCAAAGTTTCATTGCGTCCACTCGTGTTCGTGTCCTCTTCGTCTTCCTCATCGGAATTGTGTCAGAAAACAAGCTTGCCGATTTTCGTATCCGGCCTTCCAAGTAATTAAACTGAAAAAGGGATGCAGTCAAAGAGCAGATGCTTTTGACAATTAATAAAACAAATTAGCAATGCCCTTACTCTGTCTTCCATTCTGTCATACATGAACCTGCAACCTGGTTCAGGCTGTGAGCGCTGAACTTGTAAGGAACATCTTTGACTTGGTTGAATTCTTCTAATTACTTCATCTTCTGTGATTTCAGCATTTTTACTTGGCACACTAACTGCATTATCAGCATTGAGAACATAATGTTGGGTAAATTTATTTACTCGTGTTGCAAAAGGGGTAATACGATCAGCATTTGTTTTGGCCACTCTGCTGGATGATGGTCTGTCACTTGTCAGAGGAGTTAACTCAGAGTTAGATGATTCTTCAGGTGGCTTTTCCTGTTTAGAGCCTGGCGTGTCATGAAATGCCACTTCATCTGCATGTGAATTGCTCAAGAGCCTGCAACAGTTACTTCTACATTATATTTATATTTTTGTCTTGACAGTGAAATAAGAAACAAAGGTACTTCTGTGACAAGCATGCACGTAAATGAATCTGATATGTGGAACTAACATGTCGACATCGTTACTGGAGTAAATGTGAAGGTTGGCTTCTTCTTTTACTATCCTGTCTTTAACTTCATTCTGAAGATGTGACAGAAAACCATCAAGATATGAGCTTTCAAGCTTTAAGCCATCCAATTGCCTGCATAAATTAGTTCTTTCAGTTTCCTTAGCTGCATCATGTAAAAGAACAAAAATAAATAAATAAATAAATATATGGCCCTGGAATCTTAATCATCAGGGAGGCATCTCTTAATATGGACAGGAGAATATTATGAGCTGCAAGATTTTAGTCATACCTAAATGTTGATGGGATTTAGTGACTCAACAAGACATCAAACAGAGTTTGATCGTAGTTAATAGAAAGTGGTTGTTTATGCTCCAGCCAAAAAATAAACATTGAGCCAAGAGCATCTTATCCATAATAATCACCATAGCCTTACAGATGGCATGCTTAATTAAACAGAAAAATGCTGCTATCATCAAATTTCATAGAAAACAGACGCCCTTTCTGCAGAGCATCGAAATGACCTTTTTTTTAGATAAAGGAGCATTGAAACGACCTACAGTCACTAAGAGTAGCCTAATCTCAGCTGCAAAAGATGCTACAGTAATGTTATTTGCAACATTCTTAGCTGGGATGAGCTGACCTGTTGAGATAATAGACCTCCCAGTTGGAGACGAGGTCCGCGGGGCTCATCTTGCAGTCGATGCAGCAGGTCAGCACTGCAAGCAAAACCACACAACACACACATATCAACATCAACATAAATCAACACCAACTTAGAACCAGGCAATGTGAAGGTGAGGACGCTTGTACTTACGCTTGGAGAGGACCTGGGCACCACCTACTCCGCGGTCGCCGCCATGGAGGGCGGCAAGCCGACCGTCGTCACCAACGCCGAGGGCGCCCGCACCACGCCCTCCGTCGTCGCCTACACCAAGACCGGGGAGCGCCTCGTGGGCCAGATCGCCAAGCGCCAGGCGGTCGTCAACCCCGAGAACACCTTCTTCTCCGTCAAGCGCTTCATCGGCCGCAAGATGTCCGAGGTCGACGACGAGGCCAAGCAGGTCTCGTACGGCGTCGTCAAGGACGAGAACGGCAACGTCAAGCTCGACTGCCCCGCAATCGGCAAGCAGTTCGCTGCCGAGGAGATTTCCGCGCAGGTAACTTGTTATGTTATGTTGGATAGGTTTTCTACTCTCAGCTGGTGGATATGCATTTTACTGTAAGTTTTTTCGTGGGATGACTTGGATCGATTTTCGAGTTTTGAGGATATGGATAACTGCTAGTCTTGATGTTATTCAATTGTCTATATTTAAAATCTACCAGTTTTACCAGAGAATAGCTGCTGGACAGCAAATTGTTGTTAAGGTACATTATAATGGATGTTTTGTCATGCATATGCAACTGGTTACATGGCATTTGAGGTATAAGATGTATTTTGTCACACAAACATGATTGGGTTTAAAGCCAGTTCTTTTTATATAAGCAAGGCAACCAGTCTGTGTTAGAATTTTTGGTAATGCTATAGAGTTCTGATTCTTTGGAGAGTTAGTGCCAATTTTAAAAATGAAGGGAGTTTTTCTTAGATGGCTGCATATGTATAATTCTGGGCAGACCAAACTGGGTTTATGTATTTTGATTTCAGCCTCAAAACAAGTGGCATTGTATTATGATTTCTATCAACATGGAGGTTTGTTTGAAATTTCATTGCTTCAGTTAAGCAGTTGGGTCATTTTGTGTACTTATGTCCTGGGGGAGTGAGTTTTTGAATAATATAAAATTATGGTACCTTATCATATGTATAAAACTAGTTTGAGTTGCTACTAGCTACTTATCATTTTACTTTCATAGTAAGTTGTAAATTTGTCTTATCTTGGTTTATTACCCAAACAGGTTTTGAGGAAGTTGGTGGATGATGCATCTAAGTTTCTTAATGAGAAAATTACAAAAGCAGTGGTTACAGTCCCAGCATACTTCAATGATTCACAAAGGACAGCAACTAAAGATGCTGGCCGCATTGCAGGACTGGAAGTTCTCCGTATTATAAATGAACCAACTGCTGCATCATTGGCTTATGGTTTCGAGAAGAAAAATAACGAAACAATTCTAGTATTTGATTTGGGAGGCGGTACCTTTGATGTATCTGGTAAGCAAATGTTCCAACTGTTATCTTTTTTCATTATTGCTGTACTTCTGAATTACATGGATAATAATCATCTCATATCATTGAGATAAACCTTATGCTTTCAATTGGTTCAGAACCATGTGCTGAATATTTATTCAGCTGTATGAATTGCTCAACATTTGTTTCATTTTGCCGTGATTGAGTCATAAGGTCTCAAATGGGTTTTCAGGAATATCAGTGCAACTTTTACTCTGATTTTGCCCAGTTTCAGCAATGTGCCAAATGATATTCCCAGGAACATTAGTGGTGCTTTATGTTTCTCAACCTAAGTTTTCCTTTGATGATCATGTGGATGAACATGTTCCAATCATATTTTTCTTGATTAAAGTGACATTCTCTGCCAGTATCTTACTATTTTATATACTAAATATTTTTTTGGGAGATGTTTATACTTGCATCATTCATTATTATTATTATAACTAAAATAACACTGTCCTGCAGTATTGGAGGTTGGAGATGGTGTGTTTGAGGTTCTTTCCACATCAGGTGACACACACCTTGGTGGTGATGACTTTGATAAGGTTTGTCAAAATTTCTTCTGTTCTTTTTTAGTATAGCTCGTTGCACAGGGAACTTGAACTTTCTCAACACCCACCATTTAATTGCTTTGTATGTTGTTATAAGCATTACTGTCATACTGTGAAATTGTTTATATTACATTTGGGTCCTTACTGTTTCAGTAAACAAGCCCCTGAGTAAACAAGCGCTGTCTAGATCTGTTCCTATTTAAATATGCATAAAAATGCCATTTTAATTCCTAATAGAGCAAATGGCCGATACATGTGAAAAGGCAGCTCACAGATTCACAATGTACCAATCATATAGAGTGCATTTTATTTCTATTTTTGAATTCGTAAACTCGCTGTTTGAATTCCCAATAGATTAAATCAGCAATACATGTGAAAAAGCGAGGCTATGGTGTTAGGCAGAGGAGCATTGCCTTGCGCCGTCCCCTAATGACATGTAGGAATTTCATCTAGGTGCCTGATAAGATGAACAATGATCATGAGACTCAAGGATGCATGATATCTCAACTTATATGTTTTAGCATGCCAAATTTTATCTAGTTGACATTCCATTACTCTGGCCTTTGCTAGGCAGGTTTTTCCTAGTGCCTAGCATTTCTTTTGAAACATGGACCATATGGAATGCCAAATCGATCACGTATCTAGCAAACTTCAGACATTATGCAATTTTAAGGGAGATAGCTCTCAAGTATATTGATTATGTTATCCTTGACTTGTGCAGAGAATAGTAGTTTGGCTTGCTAGCAACTTCAAGAAAGATGAAAGTATTGATCTTCTGAAGGATAAACAAGCTCTTCAGAGGCTTACTGAGGCAGCAGAGAAAGCTAAGATGGAACTTTCAACGCTGACACAGGCAAATATTAGGTAGGCTACTTTCAGTGTATTTTTATGAAGTGTTTAAAATTGAGCAATGTTCTGCTCTGCTATTGATCTACATCATTTCGAAATCCTTATTTCTGAATGCCTTAAATGCAGCCTGCCATTCATTACTGCTACTGCTGATGGGCCAAAACACATTGAGGCTACCCTCTCGAGAGCCAAATTCGAGGAACTATGTTCAGACCTTATAGACAGGTAACCGTGACCATTCTGTCAGTATTTTGTGCCCACTGCCTTTTGAAAATCTACAATCCTCTATGTATGGTAAATTTTCAAAGGCTTTGCTGATGTTCACTCTGGTGACAGGCTTAAAACTCCCGTTAATAATGCCTTGAGAGATGCCAAGTTGTCTGTCAGTGATCTAGATGAAGTTATTCTTGTGGGTGGATCCACCCGAATCCCTGCAGTTCAAGAACTTGTGAGGAAGCTTACTGACAAGGATCCCAATGTTACAGTCAACCCGGATGATCTAGATGAAGTCATCCTCAAATGTAGTTTATTGTTGCAGAGCATAATCCTTACATGAAGATCCCTCATTCATGTTACTTCCCCACATAGCTGCAAAGTTGCATTTATAAAGAATTCGATATCACATATCATTACGATGTAAAGCATCATTTTGACTCATCCAATATGCCACACTTAATGTATTCTGCTTCCATTACAACACCAGGGCGGGGTTTTGGCAGGAGACGTAAAAGATGTCGTTCTTCTGGATGTCACTCCTTTATCTCTTGGTTTGGAGACATTGGGTGGAGTGATGACAAAGATTATCCCAAGGAATACCACATTGCCCATTTCAAAATCGGAGGTATTCTCAACAGCTGCAGATGGACAGACAACCGTTGAGATTAATGTTCTCCAGGGAGAAAGAGAGTTTGTCAGGGACAACAAGTCCCTTGGAAGCTTCCGGTTGGATGGGATCCCTCCTGCACCTCGTGGTGTCCCACATATTGAAGTGAAGTTTGATATTGATGCAAATGGTATCCTCTCAGTTGCTGCCATTGATAAGGGCACTGGAAAGAAACAGGACATCACCATCACTGGTGCTAGTACGCTACCTAAGGATGAGGTATGTTACAAATCTTCCGCGTAGCATATTCTTGTCTGATAATTGTAGTGAGCTGTTGTTGGCACCTTGGTGGTTAGACATAAAATTTCCCAGGTTTCATTCTTCTTGTGTCAATGATGTGATGCTGTGTTATCACTGTTATTTTCTACCATCCTGTAGGTAGTATGGTTCCGCTAATTCCACAACAAATAGTACCATTGGTGCATGAAGGCTTCAACTACCTCCTTTTGCAGGTTGAGAGAATGGTAGAAGAAGCCGATAAGTTTGCCAAGGAGGACAAAGAGAAGAGAGATGCAATTGACACCAAAAACCAGGTGGACTCTGTGGTCTACCAAACTGAGAAGCAACTCAAGGAGCTTGGCGACAAAGTCCCTGCTCCCGTGAAAGAGAAGGTGGACGTGAAACTCCAGGAGCTCAAAGACGCCATTTCTGGTGGATCAACACAGAGTATGAAGGACGCCATGGCTGCTTTGAACCAGGAGGTCATGCAGATTGGCCAGGCAATGTATAACCAGCCTGGTGCCAGTGCTGCTGGGCCTACTCCTGGTGCTGAGGCTGGACCTACGCCTGGTGCGGGACCAACACAGAATGATGGGGATGTCATTGATGCGGACTTTACAGATAGCAATTGAGGGGTGATCCATGCATGACCATGTGTTGAGCAACGTTGGCATTAAGGAGTGAACAAATAGTTCTTTTTTTGAGGTTGGGATTGTTACTGTAGGCTCTAGTATGGAGTTGATAGAGATCTGTGATTTGGTCTCAACAATTAGCTGAATGCTATATAAATAAAGTTGAAAGAGGGGCATAAGGTTTTTATTCAAATTGTAGCTGATTGATTGAATTGTTGCAACAGAAGTGTTGAATTGATCAGCCTGTCTACCTTGACAAAGAGTTTGGGTACTACTAGTAGAAACCAAAGGCTATCTGGACACTTTGTTGCGAAAACATTACAATTTTCATAAAAAAAAGTCTGCAACTATTTTACCATGATGTTGTACCAAGAAAAAAAAATTTGTTTCTGCACTCAACCTCCAAAACAGTTTTATGCTTATGCAATAGTTTCTGAAGTTGTAGTTGTTTCTTAATCATATGCCCAATCCTTTGTATTTTTTAATTTATTCATTGATGAACAATTACCATTGCTTTAATGTACTTTTGTCCCTAAATAAATAGATTCCTAGCACATTTACCTACAAATAAAAATTTATTTATTGACAATAAATCAATCTCTAGGAGATTGAACGGTCCACTGGCTCATTTATTTTTCTCAAAGTCCACTAATAGTTCACCCCCTCTTTTCTCTTTTTCCACCAATCTAGACTTTGGAGTTTGGACGGATTATTTTTCTCAGAGTCAACTAACTACAGCCCCTCCTTTCTCTTTTTCCACCAATCTAGACTTGAATTTCTATATTTGAATGGATGTAGTAAATGCTATAGTTATTGTACAACTTGAATAAATATGCTACTCCAATTAATGAAGGATAATATGGTTTTTTTCTCTGTTATAATAATTTATCCTAAACTTGCTAGGCATCTATCTATTCAGAGATAGAGGGAGTATCATATTTGGTCAGTGTTACATGATTCAAGTTTAAGCATGAGCGTCTGATGTTACCTTGACCGGATCAATAATTCAGGACATGCTACAAAGGATTCCTGTTGGAAATTAATGGGCTCTTCATAGTTTGTCCATCTGGAGCAGTTCAGCGTTTATCATGCCACGCAATTCATGGTTTATGGTGCTACTAGCAATGTTTTCCAATCAGCCATACACAGATTAAACAAAACAATAGCAATATATACATACATACAGGAATTTAAAGAGGCAAACCCCAAATTTTGGTTGCACGATTTTGTTGAGAACTGCGGAGTGCAATACTCAAGTGTATGATGTAACGTGAAGGTAGCACAAAACACCTTGATTAGCTAAAATTGCTCCTTTCCTATTGCTGAAATAACTGATTTTTTTGAACATGTCAGCAGGGGAGTCCCCTACCTATTTTTTTCATTATCATTAAATAAAAGAATGCCATGTACAGAGAGATTTACAAGGCTTTAAGCCCAAACAAAAAAGAAAAGAAAATGTT
>CM041646.1:26208169-26274008 GCA_023333625.1 Bothriochloa decipiens
GAGATTTACAAGGCTTTAAGCCCAAACAAAAAAGAAAAGAAAATGTTCTATACTACAGCTCCTGCACGTACACACTTTTTTCTGCAGTCCAACTGCTAAAATTGTGATTGGAGGTGAGGAAAGCTGAAGATCTGAATAATGAGTTTATCAATGCGTTTCAACCTATAACAAAATATGACTGTAATCTGATTCGAAGATTTTAATTTTACAATGATCAGCAGAAAGCAAAGCTTGGCTAGCCTCATAAAGAGTTGGAAACATTAGAGAAGATCCAACTTTGCAGCCGAATAAGAGCCTCAAGTGACACTATGTACTAACTAAAGTGATACTCTTTCCTTTTAAATTTCAACATTAAAGTTCACTTTACATTTGTTCTAAGTACAAAATCTCTAACTTTGATCAAGTTTTAGAAAAAATATATTAACATAGATGAATTCAAATAAAATACATTATCAAAACATTTCGTGAAGAGTTTGATAAAACTAATTTGGTGCTGTAGATGTTGGTGCAGTTCTTATAAAGATGATCAAAATTAGACAAATTTGACTTAGAAAAAAGCTAGAGTGGCCTATAATATAGAACGGAACATGATTTTCCCCTTCAAAGCTCTTTCCAAACTCCACAATTAAAGTAGTCCCTTTGTTAAAAATTGTAATTCGTTCGGATTTTTTTTTCAAGTATAGACATTTTGCTGCGCATCTAGATATAAGATATGTCTATGCATCTAAAATCCGTCATCCTGGCCATGCCATGCCTGACACAGTACAAGCCCCCGCACTAACAAAATGCAAGCATTGAGTTTGACCTAGATGCTATTAAATCGGTGAAGCCTCTAACCAAAACACAATGAAAATAAAAATGCAAGACATGCTAACAAACTCTGCCAATAGGCTTTATTTGACATAATAGGGATCAGACTGGACGGTTACCTTCTGATGTAGACACAACATCATGAACCTAGTAAACAGATGGTGTAATCCAAATTGGGACTGGGAAACGCATCCAAGAAAAGGGAGAAGGAAAACATCCTGCGTTGGGCGTCCTTGGACCTCCATTGTATATAGGAATTTCTCCAATTTTGAAAAAACCCATGTCCCGGCTACTTTCTGTTACCTCGTACACATGCTTGCAGTTTTCCATCAGATAGAAAAGGTCGGGCTCCAACATTGGCAAGTCCTTGGTTGAAAGGCACATGGAATTATTGTATCCAAGAAACATTGAGTGGTCTCCCAAGGTGGTGATCGGGTCCAGTTTTTGTTCATGGAGATCACCTTAAAGACCTGCACATCAAATGACTCAATCTGTGCATATGAGATGTAGTCCTCATTGTCATCAGTATAACATCTTGGTTCCCAAAGGAAGACCAGAGGTTGTCATATGTGCACCCAGAAGATCCACACATACAACAAAAATGGATATATCAGAAAAACAATGTATTATAATATATAGCGGAAACATATTTATATTAACACTTACAAACATCAGAGTATCGCGGAACGTTGGCTACAACTTCTCTTCAGAACTTCATTCTTCTCAGGGACAGTTGACTAGGGGCTCCGTACGCCAAACACTTCTGACACTCAACATCTTAATCCTTCTTTGGAGCAGCGCCTTACTGCAAACTATAGTAAGGGTGAGTTCCATGTCAAAACTCAGCAAAAACAGGCGGAATGTATAATGACATGCATGGCTTAACAAAGGTAGGCTGACACAGCTTGACTGCGGTTAGCATTTTTAGTTGATAACAAATTATTATTAAACAACCTGTTTACTAAAAGTGGGTGAAACAACCCATCCCTTAATTAAGGTTCAAGTAGAAATTAAGAGTGCATTTAGCAACATTATATATCATTATAGTTATCTTTGTAACCAGAGATTGTCATCTCCAAAGCACACAAGATTGCCATCCCGACGCACATAGGATTACCATCCCATAAAATAAGAGGTAGTCACCTCCAAAAACCATCTCCATCGATTTCTTATGTGTTGTCCATTTGGCTAATCATGTGAGGATCCGGGCCGCTCGTGACTATGAGCACGGACGATATATCGATTTAAACTCTGCGCAGAGGTGTACACGTTCACTCCAAGAAGCGATTCCCATTTTCCCTGGGTCATGACTCCCCAAAACACTTCCAAGGTGAGCGGGCAGGGTTTTACTACAAGGCTGTTCACAGGGCATAAGCAGTGGCAACCTGCTAGAAATGAGTGCAAGCGTATGGGTGACTTCACCGTGAGGCCGCCCCCTACATGGATCCCTAGCCCCTCCCATACTAAATACTTGAAAACACCCTAGTCATCATGGCTACAGTACCTGTCGGTAAGCTGCCCAACCTGCCTATGATGGTCCTGCTAATAAACCAAGACAGAGCCCATTAGCATGGAGCTGTACGGAAGTCCCAGGTTGCCGCTCCATGAAAGGTCCTTAGGGGGAGGAGATACGGATACCCCCGTCAACACGGGCAACCTCCAGCATCTGTTCCCCCTTCTTCTGCTCCATCATCCAATGATGTTACCACATCAACAACTTCTCCACCATGGCCTCAGCCATTAACATCATTAAGTTATCATTAACCATTATTAAGCATCATAGAGTGAGCAGAGCAGCAAGCACAACTAGACTACCCATAAAAGTAAACCCTATGGTTATATTTGGATAGCTGTGGATAGTCATGTCCTTAGGGTTTTCAGCATTAAGACACATGCAATAAAAGTAAATTGTGAATTATAAGTGAGTAGGTACAATATGATCAAAGAGGTGCCTGCACTTGCCTTAAAGCCAAAGTCTAGCTGCTCAGTAGACTTTAGTTGTTGTATCTTCTGTTCTCCAACTCCAGCTGCACTTGTTGGTCCTCAGCTCCTGATCTTTAACACTCATGAATCGCTCTTCGTCTATTCGTAGCAAACAAACAACACAAACAGACAAAGCTAAGAACAAACATCAATCAAAAGAAACACTAAAGAAAGAGCGGACTAAACGATAGAGCTTGATGCTATGATCGTGAGAGCGTGAGAATGACCAACAAAGGAGCTATCGTAGAGAGGGCACAACTATCGAGGTTGATCTAGAATAAACGTATTTTAAAAACAACATTTGATCCTTAATCAACTCATATATAAGTTCCATTTACAAAAGCCTAGAACATGGTAAAGGTCACTGCTATCGTGTAGCTTATGTCGATACGATTCCAGAAAGTCTAAGATCACCTAAAACAGAGTTAAAACAGACAGTTATGGCTAAAACAAGATCAGGGGCAAAATTGTAAATAAACAGAGCCCTAAATCACATTTTAAATAAATATAAAACTGCATTTTATAAAGATTTGGACCTCGGGCATAAATACCAGCGGACTTCGGGGCTCAAACGGTAAAAAACAGCAGCCAGATTAGAACTATGTTGGACCTAACTGTAATTAACAAAAAATACAGGGGCCTTTCTGCAAAATAGCCAAGGCTGACTGTAACTTGACCGCGTTGACGCGGTCAGCGCTCTGCGTGGCACTGACGTGGCGCCTGCGTGACGACCACGTCGGCTGACTCCTCAGCACGTGCGGGGCCGGGTTGACCTACGGTCAGCGGCAGGTCTGAGCCGCTCGGCTCAGACCGAACGGCTGCAGGCGACCGGCGGGCGGTGGTCACCCGAGTGGCGTTGGCTGCGGCGGTGCTTCGCCGGAGGACCGTCGGAGTTCGTTGGAACGGCGTTCCGGGGCTTCGGCTGGCGAGGCGAAGGGCACTAGGACAACGAGCGCGGCCTCGTGGACTCGGCTGCGGGCACCACGACCACCAGGGATGGCCGGAGGCGGGGTCTGGCGACGATGGCGCCATTGACACCGGCCAGAGCTCGGCGGCGGGCGGCTGCACCGCACAGCGGGGCTGCTTAAGCGTGCGGGCGCGTAGCGCACATAGAGGCGAGCGCATTGCGCATCGCGCCACGACGGCAATCGGCTGGACGCGACGGGACGCGCAGAGAGGCAGACGGGGACCGGCGGCGCGTCTTCGGTGAAGTCGCGTGGCCAGGGGTGACGGAGAGGAAGGACGGGAGTGGCACCAACGGGCGTCTCACCTCGGGGCGGTGCTCGTGGACGGGTTCCCCTCGACGGGGACGCGACGACGACAGAGATCGACGGCGCGGGGGCGAGCTCAGAGGTGGCGGCTATGGCGACGCACGCCTAGGGTTTTCGGACTAGCGAAAACTGCTCCTAGGGTTCCAAAGCGGCTGCGGTGCACCAGGGCTCACCCCTTTATAGGCCGGCGAACCTAGTTTCGTGTGCCAGGGGCGGATCGAACGGCGACGGCGGCGCTTCACGCGATACGAGAGGGAGGAAGGCGCTGACGTGTGGGACCAGAGAGTGGGGCCTACCTGTCGGGGACAAAGGGCACAGGCGCGGGCCTGCGGCTGTGCTGCTGCCGGCTGCTGGGCCGTGGTTGATGGGTCGACCCACAAGGGTGAGGGCGCAGTGCTGGGCTGGGCTAGCCGGCTGCGGGCCAAGGTAGCCAGACTGGCTACTGCTGCTGGGCTACGGCCTAGGCTGGCTTGTGGCCGCTGTGGCCAAGCTAATGCTGGCTGTGGCCGGCCGGAGTCGGCCATGGCCGGCTGGGAGTGGCCACAGGTGGCCAGGGCTGGCCGTGGTTGATCAAAGTTGGCCAGATGAGGCTAGGGGTGGCCAGAGAAAGCTAGGGAATGCCATGGCTGGCAATAATCAGGTAGGAGCTGGCCTAGGGTCACTAGAGCAAGCTAGGGGAAGGTCGGATAGGCTAAGGCAAACCAGGGATGTCTAGAGACTGACCTAGGCCCGCTAGAGCTACATAGGAGATGGTGTCTAGCTAGAGCGATGGCCAACACTATAGAAGAAAAAAGAAAAGCGCTCTCTCTCTGTCTATGCAAGACAAAGGGTTTTCCAAAATCCTCTTGAGGCAAACTTAGGTTTTTTTAAACTTTATTTTCAAACTCGAAAAAAACCTAGCCGTGACTTGCTCGAGGTTTAGAAATTCATTTTCACACATAAACACAGCAAAGCAGTACACAAGCTCAAACATACTTTTATTTACTTTATAAAAGTTTTATAAACCACACTTTTTATCATTTTATAATGATAACAAAAAATTAAATTTTAACTAATTTTAAAGAAATCAATAAATCCTTTATTTTATTTTTGTGTTTTGGTTCACAACCCAAAATAGAAATTTTGGGATGTGACAGTCAGTGTACGGTGGACAGCGGAATTGGTACATGCTCATTTCTATCCACCTGAACACCTGCAGGAGGTCGCCTGATGGCGTCTTGACAAGGTACATTGTTACAAGATCATGGGGGCGGCCAGGATTGTACATCGGCATTGCTGAACCCATGATCCTGCTAGCCGACGGTGAATGCCCACTGAGGTCCAAGGTGTAGGTAGCGCTGTCAAAGCGCAGCACATAGAACAGGCCATTGTCAGAGTTGTAGACAGCATCATGGTAGCCATTGCGCTCAAGGGCACCGTGGCCCATGGCAGAGACTGGCGTCCAGGACTCATCGCCAAGCCTGGCGAACGAGAGCTCGCCTTCCGGCCAGTGAATGAGGAGCACGATGCATTCGGCCCCGGCAGAAGGTGAGCATGACAAGACAGCACGAAAGTACATGGTCTCGCGCGCGGCGATGGCAGTGAGGATGTCGGTTGGCTCCTCGTCAGCGTCACGGTTCATGAAGACCCCGTATGTTAGCTCGCCGCCCTCGCCTGTTACGCTCTCGACGTTGTGGACGCTGGCGAGGGGCGGGAGCGCGACCTGGGCGCCGGTGAGGGGATTGACGACGTGGAGGTTGGAATCCTCGTCTGCGGTGACGAGCCACCCGTACTCCGAGCCGACGAAGGTCCGGCGGCTGAGGGGAAGGCCCGGAAGGGCAGCACGGATGGAGGGCGATCAGGAACTGGAAGTGGAAGCACCGCTGGAGGTCGATCTGCAAGGGGCGCAGAGCACAGCGATGTCGGGGTCCTCGCCGCCGGCGGAGTAGAGTGCACAGGGGGGCTGCTTCGGGGACGGAAGGCGGAGGCGGCGGAAGGCCGTGAACTCGGCGTGCCAGGAGGAGCAAGCGGCACTGGAGTGGACGAGGTCAATGACCTCTAGCTCCCCCATGACGAGGAGAAGCAGCTCCTCCGGCAGCTGGGACCAGTCGACGGCTGCAGCGGCGACCGGTGCTCTTCTGGCGCGTCGTCGTCGAGGCCCGCTCACCGACGGGCACGGGGCGGTGGGTGAGCCGTGGAGTCCGGATTGGGCCGCGGGTTGTCGCCGCCCCTTCCTCGCTCTCTTGCCGATGGACAGTCGATTAAGGCGGAGGAAGCGAGGCCACATCTGGCCGCGGCGTATCGTCAGTGCGCCTCCCCTGCGTGCTCGCCGTGGAACGGGAGGACGAGACCCACGCGACGAGGCCGGGTCCGGCCGCAGGGCGTCGGCACGCCTCTCCCGCGAGCTCGACGATGGGCGGCAGGAGGCGGAGGGGGCGAGGTCGGATCCGGCCATCGAGGGTCGTGGCCCTTCCCGCGCGCACCTGGCCGCAGCGGCTTGACCCCGCGTCTTCACGCTCTCACCGCTGTGAATTTCGCCGGCCACCGATTAATTCATCTCGATCTTTTTTCTTTTTTTTGATGAAAATTCATCTCGATCTTGCCGAGCTCGCCCTCTCCACAGAGCTCGCCTGGTTGCGGAAAAAAATCAGACAGAGCAGATAGACTGGAGAGTGGAGAGAGAAAAGACTGTTGGCCTGAGTCACTCGTGTCTGATCTTGGTCGTCGATGTGTGAGCGAGTTGCAATAGAGCGAAATTACAGTCAACCGATCGGTTACCATGTCATTGTATTAATTTTTTATACGTGCTAATGTAATAAAAAGCACTAGTTATTAGATAGAGCGAAATTACACATGGTCAACTGACCGGCTACCATGAAAAGATGACACTGATTATTTTCCTTTGGTTCAGAGAATGGGTCTATCTTGATGTAATGATTATGAATTAATAAAATCTTCCCTTTTCCCAAAAAAAATAAAAAGATGTCATTGCATCATTTTTCTATACATGCTAATGTAATAAAAACCACTAGTTAATTATTAGTCATCTTTAATGTTTGTTCTTTGCGAAACAAAATCATATTATAAATTATCCTACAAATATAAATTATGTGTACAAAACCTGAAAAATAGGTAAAAACATTATAGACATGTGACATCATCTGATTCATGAAAAACAAAAGCAACATTATTTCAAACCACTTCAGCTCCATCAACTTGCTCCTAAGCTAGAGCTCGTGTCGTTTTTAAAGTAATTGTTGTGCCAAACTTGCTCTAAGAGTACACATAGCAATGGCTCTAAATAAGAGTTATTTGGCTCTATTTTTTGAGTCCTCAAATTCAACCATCACTTCTAGCATTAGTCACTACATTCCAGTCCTTGGTGCCATCGTGTGCCATGGTTGAGCTCGAGCATCGCCATAGAGGGATAAGTGTGGAACGACGGGTGTTTATGGTTGTCCACGTGGGAAGTGGACATCGTTTTTTGATCTTCGGACACCTAAAAAATAAAGGAAATGATACATTTATCACATATTTTTCAAAGAACATAGTTCCACATGTACTTGAAAATATTTGAATGTCGGCTGACCATAGGGTGGTTGCTTGACCTTGGCAAAGGTCCAATCTAGCCCATCTTCGACTACATGCAAATAAACACAACATACATTGATCCTAGCCATTGGTGCGAAGTCGACTATTATCCAAGGAACGACATGGAAAGACATATGGATTCATGGGTCCACCAATCACCTTGGCTTTTGATTAATAAACTGACCAAAGATGGATGGCATCGAAGGTAAAGAAGGTCGACCGACCTAGAGCCGGTCGACTGATCCCTCCCCCTTGGCACTCGACTACTCAACTCCTTTTTATGTTTGCCTCACTGCCTCCTATTTCTATAAATAGAGGGCCAACCACTATTGTATGAGACACAACATAAGTAAAGCTCTCCAAGTGTTGTCTTAACAGTATTTCCTCCATCCCAAATTATAATGCATTTGACTTTTTTGACACCAAGTTTGACCACTCCTCCTAAAAAAAGTTTGTATTAAATATCATTTTTTTGTTGTGTCTTTCTTTATTAATAATTTTCTTCAAGAATAATTTAATTTGACTATATTTACACAATTTTGTTTGAATAAGACGAGTGGTTAAACTTGGAGTGAAAAAAAATCAAATGTCTTATAATTTGGGATGGAGGAAGTAATAGTTAGGCTAGTAGTTTGGGAGTTAGGGTCAAGTAGGGTTTGGACCAAGTTCCCGAAGCATCTTTAAAGGCCAGGTAGTCCCTGTATCCTTCTCTTTTTAAGACTTTGAGTATATCAATATACTTATTTTGTCTACTTTATACCTTAGTTGTAACACTACTTTAGATGTATTGTGTGTTGGTTGTTAGCTTTTCATTAGATGATTGATCTTGGTAGTGGTCAGAGTAATTTGGGTCTTCCATCACACTAGGTCTCCACTTGACTTGAGTGCTGTAATTCAGTGTGTTTCATTAGCATAAACATGGTGTCAGGATAAGAAATGCCTTAGATTGTGACTTACAAGGAATATGGGATTTGGACTGCGGATGAGTAGCCCGGAGAGATCACTGGATAGAATATATAGCTACGGCCATAAGCACCAGCCGCCAAGTATCTAGCTCGCTATAATATCTTGTAACCGGATTCCTTCTATTGAGGGAGACAATCCAACTGCCCAAGATTCTTAGTACAGGATTATGGATTCCTCCTATTCATGGAAGACGACCCAACTGCCCAAGATCGATCCAACTACTCAAGATCTTACGTATTCCCTCCTTTCCAAACTACAGTTTATTTTGATTTTTTTTACATGTATTTTGCTATGTATCTAAACATATTATTTATTTAGATATATAGCAATACATAAACTAAAAAAATCAAAGTAAACTATAATTTGAAACGGAGGGAGTACGTCACGTGTGTGCACAAATCACGTCATGCCAATCAAATCTTGTTCCCGTTGCTGCAGTAAACCGGCCTGGGCCTCGTCAGTTTTGGACGTCGTCGTCGGTTGGAATAATCGGAACCAGGCTTTCATAGCTAAAACCATATGTCCAAATAATCGCGAAAGCAATCGTCGAGAAACTTTCTACAACAGTTGAGCTGGTTTTAGAAACAGTTGCCAGATATATAATACAAAATAAATTGTTGTGCTCGGAAATCGTCACCTAACATAAATTGATCGCACCGATTCAGCAAACATCAGTCAAAAGTCCGCCCAAAGAGAAAAAAAAAAGAACTACTACCTCCACTGGTACCCAAACTATGCCAACCATTGATATCAAAGATCGATGAGCTCTCTAATGGAACAAAGTTACTACTGAACGAATACAATCAGAATCCATTGCTTGAGAGCTTGACGATGCACCCTTCCTCATGTATCCATTGCTTGAGAGCTTGACGATGCACCCTTCCTCATATATCCATTGCTTGAGAACTTGACGATGCACCCTTCCTCATATATCCATTGCTTGAGAGCTTGACGATGAACCATTCTTCTTCCTCCTTTTCTTGTCATTGGAGTCTTTCCCCTGCTTCCTTGCGTCACCGTCCATTTTTGCGGCTGCAGGCGGCTGCGTTGATAGCAGGTGCTGATGGATCGCAGCGAATGGGTCAAGCTGGAACTGCGGGTTGTTCAGTACAGCCTTAAGATGAGCAGACTCTCGTACCCTGGACAAGAGATTAGAGTTTAGAGTCCGAAATTACAGTCAAGAAAGGACCTGAAGTAAGGAACAACGTACACTAATGTTTGTCTTGACTTGCAGTTCAGCTTTGCCTCGGTCTTCTGCTCTGGTGTAACTGGTTCTGGGAGGAACTTCGACAGTGCCGAGAGATCATATGCTTTCAGTTTCTTCTGGCGCCGACTCTGTTTATTTTTCTACTGAACAAAAAATTCGAAACAGATAGTAAGGCACTGTCATCATAATAAAAAGTGAAAGAAAATGTAACAAATATGATGACAAGTGCATGTGAATGTACATATTGGTTCCATATCAATGTGTATGGGTCTACACAGGGGCAGACCCACAGGGTATGCAAGGTGGTCCACCGCATACCCTGTGGGGCTGGTCAAAGTCCATTATATACTGAAGTTTTTCTTTATGTAATTAGATTACTGCTTCAATCACAAATGAACTTGTAGCGTGGTGGTCTACCGTGTCTTGTCCTAATGCAAGGTCTCCGGTTCGAAGCTCAGTCCTACCAGATTTACTTTTGTTTAATTTTTATTTTCCTCGCAGCAGTGCATTATATACTATGAGACAATACCTATACGTTACGGTGTTGCATTTTAAATTTTTATTTTCTCTACTTCCCAGCAACGTTTTCTATTTGTTAAGAACAATTTTAAGACTCTCTTTGCATTCTTCTTTATTGATAGGAGTAGAGTTTTTTTTTATTAAGAAAACTATCACTGGCTTCTCCAACTAGATTGTCAAATATCACCCTTCTTTATTTCTTTGTTAGTTAGAAATGAAAAATAAACATATCAAATAATTTTCCTATTTTTATCCCTCCACAAATTATTTTCCTATTAGATACATAGTATTATAAGTCTCTTTTATAGCTATAGTTCGAACTATTTATATCTTATTTATATCATTTGTTGTCATTTCTAGCTTAATCTTTGGATTTAAGTCTTATCATACTATTTAATTATGTAGTCTTACTGAATTGAAATATGATTTTACCAAATTGAAATGGTTTTACCGAATTGTCTAAAAAAAATTTTGTGCCGCATACCCGACGTCAAAATCCTGAGTCCACCACTGGGTCTACATTGGAATGGAGTAGACCTCTAAAAAATATCTGTAATCATATAACTAGCTAAGTGAACGCGACAAAGGTTTTCGAGTTCAGTTTAAGTTCCCATCAATTGACAAATCATGACTGTAAAAATCTGTTTGTGGTGACATGGTTATTTGTTTTTATGGTGCATGCATATGCATGAACATGTGAATTACATTGGAATATTGCTTTTCTGCATCATTTATTCACTACATCAGGAACACACAGAATGCTGTAACACATACAGAAACTGGTGTGATGCCATCAGATTGACCAAACACACGCCAATAAGGACTTAAGGCCTGTTTGGTGCCGCTCCTGCACCGGCTCTGCATGCTGAGCGGGCGGAGCGGCACCAAACACGCTCGTGCGGAGAAGTGCTTCTGGCCAGCAAAAGCAAAGCGCGGAGCCAGGGCCGTTTTCATGTATGGCATGGAGCACACATGGAGGAACCACACCAAACGGGCCCTTATTACAACAGAGCCAATGATAGGATTACAGATCCTCTACGGACTCAGACTCGGTGGAGGTTGTATGGGTGGTTAATCGGAGGAGGTGGCCTGTAGCCATGAGGTCTGCGCTCAGGCGCCGTGGGTGCTGCGCAAGGAAGGAGAAGGGGGCGGCAGGGTTCTCCCGGATCCCTTCAGGAAGCCGGAAACAATAATATTGTTTCTGCTTAATTCATCTCAATAGTCTTTACAAGTATTTATACTTCTCCCTCTAACAATAAGAGAAAATAATCTCTAATAATTATATGTAAATAAGATACATATGGCACCCCCTAGCCGCTGTTGGGCCTTCGGCGTGTGTAGTGGATGCCGGTCATAACAGCCAAACTGGCCCTTATTGCAGAGCGAAATTGTGTCGCTGTGACTTTGAAATTTGAAAGATCTATTGATATCATAAACTGTGCAACAACAAAAAAAAACACATCCTCCATCAGAAACGGAATTATTCTGGTGTATCCACCTAGGTACTTTTTTAAATCCCTGGCTTTGGGGACAGGCTGCCATTGCTAGAGCAATGGTCGCACCTGAGCAACTGCTCTAGGTTATATTCTACGTGTGGATGACCCGGACACACTAAGTTTTTTTTTCACTTTTCAACCATATAAAAGTACATATATTTCGAGTTAATTGTCATAGATGTAATGACCGCAACTTAGCCTCAATTTTTACTGTAAATACTGTATAGGAGAATCACTTTACTATTTTAAGAGCATGATGTTAAATGCATCTGTTGCTAATCTGAAGTTTACAATTCTCCCTTATGTATTCCATAATTTTTCAAAAAGAATAGAATCTATATGATTTCTAGGAAAATACTGAGATCGAAGTTCTACACTTCTTGTGTTTTTCTTCAGCAAAATTAACAAAAATTAGGCCTGGCAAACCTGGTTGTACTCAATTCCTACGCAGGTTGAATATGAGTTTCAAGCCTTAAGGGCATGAACACTTAGGAGCAAGCCTATGTTTAAGTGATATAAACATTGAAAACCTAAATTGAATTACTTAGTAAACAAGCGAATGCACATGATGGCATGAACCAATTGTCAGGGCATCTGACCCTGTAACTTAAGTGTGGAATCCTCCAGAAAAGCTATACTACAAATGAACCAATACTAAAATATTGAATGTGGCTGCAGTTGATTTCCACAACTTCTAGCATAAGGAGGTGATTAGAACTTTAGAAACTTATATATAACAAATTTTAACAGGTGTTTATATTGAACAAAATGACTCCTCACAATTGCCAGGGCACTACACAATATGATTTTCTTTATGTGGGCAGAAAACTAATGTTCAAAACTGCAGAGTTTAACAGACATGGAAAAGCCAGGAAGAAACCAATTATATATGACAATCAAGGAGAGGAGTTTGAAGTAACTTACTGATAGTCTTCTTAGCATTTAAGGAAGTAACTGCATCTTTTACTTCTGAAATAACAAAACAACACTTTCAAGAGTTAGAGCACGAATTATGGTAAATCAAATAGGCCATGTTATTATGCAAAATGAAAAGAAGGTAAGGAAATGTAAATGAAATGCATGAAAGACCCAATTTGAAAAAGGTCCTGCTATAACTTATAAGTCAAATTTCATAAAGATGTGCAATACAGCATATGAAGCTAATAATCAAAAGTGAAGAATGAAAAATACTCTTTCCTTTGCTGTGTACAGGGTAGAACTAGAGGGGGGCATTTGCAACCACAAACTAACCCCTAAATTCCTAACCACTTGGGTTGAACAATGCAGGCTGCCCAAGTACTAACTTTGCTGAAAATTTCTGTTATGCTATGTTAGGACAATCAAAGGCCTAATGAGCCTTAGCCTAGCCCATTAGGGTTAATTAGTAGCTTGCTTAGGAGCCAAGTAAGACCTTTCTATATAATGAGAGGAGATGTATCAATCTAATCAAACAAGAATTAAGAAGGAAAACCCTTCCCTCTTGCCTAGCCGCGGGGCGCCCATTAGGCCCTTGACTCTCGTCTTTAGTGAATTGGAAAAGCTAATGCCCTTCCTCAAGAGAAAATATGTTCAACAATAGCAGAAAGTTGTTATGTCAAAAGCCAATGCCTTTATCCTAAGGTCAGAACTTCAGTCGGTTCTTCCATGCTATCAAACTTTAACCCTGAATACCATACATCTAATTATACAGGCAGTGAAAGATAGATGACAGGAACAGCATGACTGAATCTATGAATCACGATCATATAGAAAAAAATCATCAACTTAACATAAGGTCACACCTACTTGTGTAAAAGTTGAGCTTCTTTTCAATTTTTTGCTTAGATTTGAGCTCATGCTTCTTAGAAGACCCAGTCCTGCAGGCATTTCCAACAATAAATTTTCAAAAATGTAGTGGCCATGCCCAGAGAACAAAAAAACAATATTTTTGTTAGAGTATAGAGTTAAGGCCCACGAGGCCCATGTACATGTAACACATATACCCTATTGGGCTGAGGAATAGAGTATGGAATTCAATCCATTTTAGCATGGTATCAGACTAGGTTTTCCTTCCCTTCTTCCCACCAGTCGTCGCCCCTCTCCTGCTCCGCCGCCGGCCGGTGAGCCGCCGCCGCTGCCGAGCCATGGCAGGCCGGCCCCCTCCTCATCCCCCACCTCCCTCTTACTTCTCCTCCTTTCCCCTCTCTCCGACGGCCCGACTTGGGCGCAAACGGCCGCCGCCGCCGCCCTGCCTCGTCCGAGCGCCGCCGCCGGCGCGGGGCGCCCTGGAGCAGGCCAGCCGCCCCCTCCTGGCGCGAGCAGCGGCGCGGCCCGGCCGCCCCTCCCGGCGCGAGCAGTGGTGCGGCCCGGCCCCCTTCTCCCGGCTACGGTGCAGGCCGGCTGCCCCCTCCCAGCGCGAGCAGCGGCGCAGCCCGACCCCCTCCTCCCGGCTACGGCGCGCCCCAGCCCTCTGCTTCTGGTGGCGCGCCTTTGCTCATGGCAGCGACCACGGGGGTGGAGGGGGACGCGGATGTGGGGGCTGGAGGCCATCTGCCGGGTGCTGGTGGCGCCGAGGACGCCACTGACCTCCCTTCTGATGCCGAACCCACGGACACCGAGGGCGGCTCTGGCTCCGGGGACGCCACCACAGAGGACGCGGGCACCCTGGTGAATGTCGGCGCCTTGGTGAACGCGGCTGCTGCCTACCCCTATGGCATGCCGCCGTGGACCTCGTCTCCTTCTACTCTGGTGGTGGGTGGTAGGACCGGGGGTGCTCCTTTCCCCGCTCCACCTCCCTCGCCGCTCACCATGACACGGCCCGCGTCCGCCCTTACCACCGCCCTCGTTGCTGCCCAGGCTGAGTACGCGGCAGGGCAGACTCATCTACGGGAGGCTGCCCTCGCTTGGGAGCGCGAGCGCGATGCGGCCGTCGTCCTGGCCAAGCAGATCGCCGATGCGGAGCAGCTCCTCGCCTCTCCTGCCTCCCACGACGGCGGGGCCACCTACTCCGGCTCGACGAGAGCAGGGGCTGGGGCGGGTCACCACACGTCCACCACCGCGGCCCTCTGGCATGACCCAGCCGACCCGACCGTGGCCTAGCTTCACTACCAGGCCGGGGTGTCCAGAACATCCGGCTCTTGGTCCAGGTCGTCCTCGAGCCGGAGCCACCCTCCTACGCCAGCTGGCGGGACCTGGTCCTCCTCACCCTTCGCCGCTATGCCCTCGACGACCACGTCCTCCGTGACGCCGTGGGCACGGTCCCGACACGACCTCGTCCGCAACACTCTAAACGCTCGCGGGGCCTGGCTGGCACTCGAGCGCCAGTTTCTGGGCAATGCCGAGGCCCGGGCTCTGTGTCTCGATGCGAGCTTCCGCACCTTCATCCAGGGCGACCTCTCCAGCAGCGACTTCTTTCGCAAGATGAAGGGCATGGCGGACTCTCTTAGCGACCTTGGCTGGCCCGTGGAGGACCGTATCCTGGTCCTCAATGTCCTCCGTGAGCTCAGCGATCGCTATGCTCACCTCCGGACGTGGATCACTCGCCAGCGACCGTTCCCCACCTCCTGCAGGTCCGTGACGACCTTGTCATGGAGGAGCTCCAGCAGGGAGTTCAAGCCGTGGTGGTCTCCGCGCCAGGATCCTCGTCTTCCTCGACTGCTCTTGCCGCTACTCCTCCGCCGTGTCCGTCCACTCCTTCGCCGTCGTCTCTTCGTGTTCCTCCTCCTCCTCCCGGGCCGAGCGGGGGTGGGGAGCCGTGGTGGTGGTGGTGGTGGTGGCCGCCGTCGCCGTAGAGGAGGCCGTGGCAACGGTTGCGGTGGTGGCCGCGGGAACACACCGGCGCCGACGCCTCCGCGGGGTGCACCCTGGCCCACCTTCCACCACCCGTGGTCAGGGCGCATCTCCATGTGGCCTTTCCCGGCTCCCGACGGTGAGCCTCGCCTGCCGGCGGCCATGTTCGCTGGTGCTCCTCCGGGGTTCCACTCAGTGACCCCGTGGGCGGCACCTCCCGGCGCCTACTCTACATCCACGTGGGCTCCACCTCCCGGTGCGTCGCCCAGGGCGGTCGGTTGGGACCCGGCGGCCTTGGCCAACTCCTATAGCACCGTGGCCCTGACACCTCCCAGTTCGCCGACATCTTCACCAAGGGTCTCCCGTCCTCGACCTTCACTGAGTTTCGCTCCAGCCTCAACATCATCAGTGGCTAGTTGTGGCTGCGGGGGGGGGGGGGGGGGGGGTCATGTGATTGTATTTACTTTCTTTATTTCTTGCTTGTCCAGTCTTAAACACTGCTGCTTCGGTAGTCCAGACTGCGGGGGGTGTTAGAGTATAGAGTTAAGGCCCATGAGGCCCATGTACATGTAACACATATACCCTATTGGGCTGAGGAATAGATTATGGAATTCAGTCCATTTTAGCAATTTTTTGTACGGTCTAATTCAAACATGAGTAAACAATGGCAGTATTGCAATCGAGAGCCACTTGAGGAGAACAATAGCTTCCCTAGCCTATAGCTACAAAAAAGTGACAAATGACCTTAATATTATCTCCAACATCCTAACTCCTCAAATACCTAAGCTCTGGTCCATGAGCACAAACATAGCACTACATACAGACAGGAAGCAAACGGATCGTGATTCGCGAGAGGGAAAAAAAGAAGGTGAAGACAGACATGTCGGCGCGTCGCGGTGGCGGAGCAGAGGAAGGGGACTCAAAGCAAGCGAGGGACGGGAGGAGACGGTGGAGGAAGAACAGGAGAGAGCGCCCGATAGTGGGGCCTGCTGTGCAGGAGGATCAGGTCGGCGTCGGCGTCTCGATGGCGGCGGCCGGCGGCCGATTGTTCCTTCGTGTGGGTGGAGCTCAAAGGACAGGTTGGTGGATGTCGGACCGAGCCTAAACGAATTTCTGAGGGTGCTGGCCCATCCGGCCGTGCCGGCCGATTTCGTCGGTGGACATGGGCCAAGAATAAGGGCCCTTTTGGAACAAAGGAACGCAAAACAGAGGAACCACAGGAAACGCAGGAATGGAGGAAAGTGAAAAGTGGAAAACTACAGGATTGAAAACCACAGGAATGAAAAATTTAGACGGTTTGGATTGCAGGAAATAAATTTGAATCTTCACATCTTCCAATGAACAAACTAGCCGTTGGTATGCACTAGTCATTACTTTCTTTGTTGGTCTGATACTGCATGCATTCTAGCCGTTGCGCTTGTCTAAAATTGCTAGTGCATTGTAGCCGTTTGCTTGCTTCTCGTGTATATAAGCATGCTGCTGCATGCGAGGCTTGCACCTCCCATCCAGACTCACAAGCACACGTACGTGTTCATTAGAAACAAGTAGTACAAAACAAGCACACACCTCCCGTCCTTACACTTGCATTAGCTGCACATCTCTCATCCCTTGTGATAGTGCTTTTCTTTCTATGGATCCAAACTATCACCGACGATCACAGAATGAAGATGATTTTGTTTTCTTCATCCACCCGACACTAAAAGAAGGCACCTCATCCCAATCATCCAAAAAGAAACCAATACATAATTCTATCCGAAATGGAGCCACCTTTATTCATGAAACTCTAACAAGGCATGAGGCCCTATGCAAAAGGCGGTTCCACATGGAAAGAGAGATTTTTCAAGCTCTTGTTCAAAGATTGCGTGAAAATAACCTTCTTAAAGATTCAAGGTATGTTTCTGTGGAAGAGCAGCTAGGCATATTCCTTTATGCCATATCAAAAAATGCAAGCAATACAACACTGCAAGATATATTTCAGCATAGCGGAGAAACAATTAGCCGCCACTTTAGATCAGTGCTCGATGCACTTACACAACTCACATGCAACTACATACGGCTACCTTCTCTGCACCAGCATCGGATCTTAAGACAACCTAAATTTGCTCAATACTTCCAGGTAATGTACTTCTCTGGTATATCAAAGCAAAATTAATTTTATTTATGGTTTTAATATTAATAAGAATACAAATACATGCAGAACTGTATTGGTTCCATTGATGGCACTCACATTCCTATGACTATTCCTCTCGGAGAACAAGAGCCATATAGAAATAGAAAGCAAGGTCTATCACAAAACATGATGGTGGCATGTGACTTTGATCTAAAGTTTATGCGCGTGCATGCTGGCTGGGAGGGGTCTGCTTCCGATGCAAGAGTTCTTCAGGATGCACTTAACCATGGATTTATTGTCCCTCCTGGTAAATTCTATCTGGTAGATGCAGGCTATGCTAACACACCAGAATTTCTTGCCCCATACCGAGGAACTAGGTACCATCTACAAGAACAGGACAGAGCTGGACAAAAACCATAAAATTACAAGGAATTATTCAATCTACGACATGCTCAACTCAGAAACCATATAGAGAGAACTATTGGCATATTGAAAATGAGGTACCCCATACTGAAGGCTGCATCATTATATGATATTGACACACAAGTTGACATCTCCGTAGCCTGTTGTGTAACTCATAATTTTATATGGCTATACAATGGAGATATGTCATTGGCGCATGGTGCCACTGATGATATCAAGCAAAGTAATATGCAAAATGTACCAGAAGGAGACGACCAATACAGTAATGATGTGCCAGCATTTAACAATTTACGCCAAGCTGGGAATGATATGAGAGATGAAATAGCACATAGGATGTGGCATGATTACATTTCAAGAAGAACAAGTCAACGATAGAGAAGTTTAAGTATTTAATGTAACTTAGTTTGTACTAGACATGCTAGTAGCAATTCTACACTACCACCTGTCCAAAAGGCATGCTAGGATTACTAGTTCAGTACACTGCAGAGACATGCTAAGACATGCTACTATCAGTCCTGCAGTATCATTAGTCTATACAAAAGACATGGTAGTTAGGCTAGCCCTTTCTACTTACAAAATAACCATGTAGTATACCTGCACACATGTGAACTTGATTTTGGAAGCTACATTTGTTTGCACAACCATCCCAGCCTTGTTTCATCACGAGAAAAAGAAAGAAAAGTTTCCCTGTTTGCTGGGTTTTCTTTAAATATGTCTGCCGCTTTTATCAGTTCTTCCATTTGTAGATCAGGCAACCCCTCAAGAGCTGTGACACGATTCTTGATGCTGTATGGATCCTCCATTTTTTTCTCTTCTATGGTTGCAAAACGTTCAATTTCTTCCTTTTTGAGCATCAAGTACCTTTCCTGGAAATCATTAGTCAATGCAGCACGACTGGTTTTCTGTTTTTTCCCTCGCTTAGCATCAACCATCTCTGGAGTTGAACTAGATGGTCGGAAAGTGGGGCGTTGAGTTTCTGAAATCTATTCTAGGGCAAATGTCTCTTGATTTATAGATTCTTGTGGCTGGGTTCCATCTGGGGAGGCATTAAAAGTAGAGGCATTAACTAGATTTGATAAAGGACTAAATTCATCAGTGCCAAACCAATTAGTATCATCTCTTGGCCCCTTGAGATCAAAATGCAAGGTCGATGTAGTATCAGGAACTTCTGAACATTGCTTTCTCTTATTAGCATAGTGATCCATTCCATGACAACTCCTTCCTTCAGCATAGCGACCTGTACAGAATATTTCTAAGTATAGGTGCAACAATATTAATGAAAATATATGCAGTTAGATCCATGAACTGAAACTCACAATCATATAAAGCATACGGATCATCAAAGTATAGAAATGATTTATCACGCCATCGAAGAATTTCTTTGTTTCGGCGTTCCCCCAATCCCATCCAGACACTTTCTAGGGCAGTCACCATCATTCTACTAGAATCCCAACCAAAACCACTTTCTTCTTGCAAACCCTTTACAGCTTGAAAATCGTTCTTCAAATCTTGTTCCTTTTGTTTTGCTTGAGCCACGGTGAATGCTAATGAAAACCTTGAATTGAACTGACCAAGCATACTAGTCCATGCTTCCTTGCTGCATGCATTGTCTGTCCGAAATCTTGATAAATCATGTTGTTTTAAAAGTGCAATAAGATAAAGGATCCTCTGATGGTTCCAGTTTGCTCTACTAACAGCTCTTGTGGTGCTTATAATAATGTAAGATACATAAATTTTCAGTATCAAAATAATATTTTGGAAAGATAAATGCCACGAACTAAAACAAATGCAAAGGAGGAAAGACAATGTCTGGTATGATAAATAAACTCCAGGATTTTAACCATGCATTGGAATCGTAAGAGAGAGAGGAACGTATATAAATATACAAGAGCCAGATCATTGCTGGCCAAGTAAATCAGCTAAGGCACGTCGTTTGACTGAATACAAACTAACTGAATATTGGATCTTATGCAGAATAGATCGCAGAGATGAATTAACAAACTAGCAGATGCAATCTTGAATGGGAGAAAACAAAATAAATCAGTATTTTCGGATCTAATCTAGGACTCCACCTACGAACGAGACCCCAACCAGAATATAACAAAGAAAAGAACAAATTACAGCAAAGGGTTACTCAGTTATCAAATCGATTACCTTTTTCTTGGGGGATCTCGCCATCCCGTCCAGACCGAGGAACGCCAAGACCTTGTTCAGGTGCTCCATACGGAAGGGGTGCAGTCGGTTTTTCCCCCCAGATGCACTTTGAAGTCGCGAGTTCGTCATCTATGCGAGCTGGAGGGTGGCGAGTGCGTCGGCGTGCTCCCGTGTGGCTAGGGTTTGGCCATGGCGGGAGGGTGAAAGAAGGTGGCGGGAGGGAGAAGAAGTGGCACGGAAGACCCGAGAGAGCGAGCAGCCGAGCGTTCCCTCTGTTCCCTTGGGTTGGAGTGGATTTTCTGATTCCCGTGTTTTGTACGTAGATGGAAACCTTTCCTCCGGAACGGAAGGTTTCATTCCTTCGTTCCAAACGACAACTCTCGTTTCCTTTCCTACGATTCCTGCACCCGTGAAAATCCTTCGTTTCTCCCGTGTTCCAAACGAGGCCTGAGACGGTTGCGGTGGCCCATGGCGATGCATGGAGCCACGGAGGTGATGCCTGTCGCCTCCTCGGCTCCTCGGGTCGTGTTAGCTGCCACCCAGGGTGGCATGCAGCAAGTCTCCGACCACCTTGGTTGCACGTACGTGGGCCGTTTAATTCACTCCACCAAGATTTAGGCCCGACGGCTGGCGCATGCATCCTACACCTAGACAATTAATTTGTGTTGACACAAGGACAATTAACAATTAATAATTTTTTTTATAGAAAGACAAGGACAAAAAAATAATTTTTTTCTATAGAAAGATAAAGACAAAAAACAATTTTTTTAGATATATTAGCATAAATGACAAAAAACAATTTTTCTATGGAAAGACAAGGACAAACAATAATTCTTTTCTATAGAAATAAAAGGAAATAGAAGGAAGGAAAAAGAATAAATAAGGAATGTTGAACTTGCTCCGGCGTGAAGGCTTGCTCCGCTGGGCTGCACGTACTCCGCTGGGCCGCACGTATTCCGCGTATATGGGCCGCGTACTGCTGCGTCACTCCTGGTCGGCGGCCGGCTGCAGGCCGACCTGCTCGGCGCCGAAGATTCGCGCGGCCCCTCGCCGGTTGTTGTCGACATTTCTGTGTTAAATAATATTTTCAATTGAAAATTACAAAACTACTCATCTCTTTCCATTTTATAGATCATTTTGGAATTTATAAATACACTTATTACGACGCATCGTATATCTATATGCATAGCAAAAAAGCAAAAGCTATGTACATAAAAAGACGAAAATAAATTATAATTTAGAACCGAGGATGGTAGATAATAATCTATAAATAGTAGATTTATGGCCTATAAAAAAGTCAGTTCGGATTTAATCTCTCTGATTGTCAATCAATTAGGACTTCGGAGCCTCCTTGGTAGTCAGCACTAACAACCTTCGGTTCATAAATTGAATGATTGGTCTTTGGGTGCTTCAAATCACCGAAGCTCTCTGATGATTGTTAGACATTTAGGATCAACTAGCAGTAGATCTAGCGGGGAACGGTGAGAATCGAGATGCAATACATGAACACCATGACCTAATACCCTACACGCGGAGAGAGAGACAGAGAGGGGAGATGCGAGTGAGTAGAGGGATCAGACTAGTGGTGAGTGGAGTAGGGACGCTGGAGCTCGATTCGGCCATCGTCGATTCGGTGGTGAGGCTCTGCGCACGGCCATTTTTCGAGCTGCCACGCTCTCCCTGATCATATCGTCCTCTAGAAAGACAACGTGTCTTGTTTCTATAAACTTTGTATATTCATCTGGACGGTAGAAATTATAACCTTTTGATTTTTCAGGGTAGCCAATAAAATGGCAACTTACTGTTTTAGGATCTAACTTCTCAATGTTTGTGTTAAACACTTTAGCCTCAGCAGTGCTCCCCCACATATGTAAGTGTTTTAGTGAGGGTACTCTTCCTGTCCACATCTCATACGTGTTTTAGGCACCGACTTACTTGGTACTCTGTTGAGAATGTGAATGGCGGTTTTTAACATCTCCATCCATAAACTCACTGGTAAGGTGGAGTAACTAATCATACTACGCACCATACCCATCAACGTACGATTACGCCTTTCGGCTACTCCATTTTGCTGAGGTTCGCCCAGTGTAGAATACCGTGCTACTATGCCATTCTCCTATAAGAACCTCGCAAAAGGTCCACTAACTTTATCTTTTTATTATGCCAATTTTTAACTTCAGCCTTAAATATTTAAACTTTTCTAATGCTTCTGTCTTTTCTTTGATTGGATAAATATAACCATAACAGGAGTAATCATCTATGAATGTTATGAATGAGTCATAACCATCCACACTTTTTGCAGAAAAAGGACCACATATATATGTGTGGATTATCTCTAAAATTTCTGTGCTTCATTTAGCATTCTTTTTAATTGTCTTCGTGTATTTTCCTTTGATACAATCTATATATTGTTCTAGATCTGAGAACTCTAATGGAGGAAGAATTTCATTTTAACTAGTCTCTCAATTATCCCCCTCGAAATATAGCCTAAACGACGGTGCCATAATTTCGATGATTCATCATGAGTTCTCTTTCTCTTTCTATTTACATTCACAAATGAGGATACATTATCAATCACATCACATACGGATTGAACATTTTCACGAAGTGATAACAAATAAAGATCTTTCCTTTGAAAAGCAACACTAATACATTCATTGTTACATTTTATCTCACACTTGCCATCTCCAAAAAGTCAATCAAATCCATCATTGTCTAAACAAGACACACTAATCAAGTTTCTCTTTAATGAAGGAAAAAATAAAACATTTTTAAGTAAAAGAATGAAGCCATCAGCAAGCTCTAGTGGAACATCTCCAACAGCTTCGACTTCTGCTTGGACTCTGCTACTTTAATGTGCCTTCTCTTCTTTGAGCAGTTCTCGTCGAACGGAATCCCTGTAAAGAATTAGCAACATAAATAGTTGCTCCTGAATCAATCCACCAAGTAGATTTACAATACTTTATATACAGGGATTCATTTACAAAAATAATAATGTTCTCACCTCTGTATTTCATGACATACTTTAAGTATTCAGGACAACCTTTCCTGTAATGTCCTTCTTTCTGACAGTAGAGGCACTGATCTTTGTTCACCATCACCTTGTTGTGTTTAGGCTGATGCTGCATGGGAGCCTTGCCCCTTGGCTTTGAGGGAGAGTTGGCATTGGCATTTTTTTTCTTGTTGTCTTTGACAAAATTAAAAGCACCACCATTGGCAACACTTATCCTGTCTTCCTCAGAAACACACATTGCAATACAACATTCAAGATCCTATTTCTTAGGTTGAATGTTGTAGCTGACAACAAAATTTTCAAAATCTTGAAGAGATGCAAAAACAACATGAACAAGAAACTCTTCCTCTAGGGCCAAACCCATTGGTCTGAGCTTATTGTTCAGTTGATTCATCATAGAAATGTGCTCTCTAATGCCAAAGCCATTTCTACGACCAGTGTACTATGCATTCATCAACTCCTTTATCATTTGAGTTGCATATGTCTTAAAGAGCCATAAAATTGACTCTCTATCTTTTTAGGATACTCCGTAGCAGTATCACAAGATCCCACTATGGCGGGCTCAATTGTATTCTCTATCAGAGCACAACACTTTTTACTGGTGTTTATCCAAGTCTTTTTGTCAATGGAGTATGCCAGCTCTAAGGGAGCATAGTCTCTCTCTTATGCCAATCAGCATCAGATTCATTAGCCAGCCTCACTGGTGCCTCAGGCTGATGGGGCATGGTGTGGTTTTAATCCATTCCACCTCAGCCAAGACAAAAGCAAGGTCAAGCTTATTTTTCCACTCATGGTAGTTATCACATCTGAGCTTTGGAATTCTGTCAATAGCATCCATTAAGTTGAAGCTACTTGAAACCAAAATCCATATATCCATATATAGTGAGAACATTATAATGATATAAGAACAATAATTGCATGCCTTAATTTCAAAGTTGGTCAAAAGTAAAACATACAATTTGTCTACAATAATTCTACATCACCGTTGGGCAGAAACAGAATTAATGCATAACCAAAACATCAATAACATCATAATATTGCCATTAATCAACGTTGGTCAGAATAATAACAATATTATAATCACTGTAAAAATTATCCATGTTTTAAAATTAAATTCTCCCATTGGTTCGAATTTAATAATGGAAACAACAATCTTTAAACAATCTTTAAAGTACACAACGGAAACAATAATATTCTCATAATCAATTTTCTAGAAACATAAATGTCCTATACTGTTCTCTATGCAAAAATGTCGTTGGATCAAATTTTACACAGAATTTGCATCAAAAAGCAATTCAAAAGCATCAAATATGCATTAAACAAGTTTCTGAAAAATGAAAAATGAATTTCTGTTCATTTTTACTTCTATTTTTTCAATCTGGCCCGAAAGACCACCTCGCAGCCCGCGACCGTGCTCGCGCGCACGCTGCCCAGCTGGCCAATCGGCCCATTGAAACGCACCTTTTTTTTCTCTTTCCGCCAATGTGGCAAAAATTGGCCCGGCCCGCTTGAGCGCCGGCGGCCTCCGCCTCACCCAGGCCGCAACCTGGGCCGGAGGAGGGAAAGTGGCCTGGCGTGATTTCCCTCTTCAACCCAATCAGGCCCGTGGAGCCAGGACACGATCTGCGCCGTCCATCTCAAACCGACGGCCAAGCGTGCTCTTCGGAGCAACAAAACCAGCAGTAGCCAGCCACTCCCAAAACCCTAGTCCATTCACTCCTTCCCTTTCTCTCTGTCCAGCCGCAAGTAGCAGCTCACCGGAGCAGTGCCCACCGGATCACCCATGGTGACTGGAGGGAGGAAGGTGACGGCGCCACCATGGATCTCCTCGCCGGTGCACACGTGCTTCCATAGCCGCAAGCAGCGCCGTTGAGCGAATCCACATGTGCACACTCCTTCCCTTTTTGTGCACGCATCGCGACGAACGCCGGCGAGCTAGCTGCTCGACCGGGCTCTTCTGTCTCCCGCGCATCGGCCACGAGCCGGCCAGCGACGGCGATAGGACGACCGGGCCCTAGGTAGGCATGCCCCTGATGACCGCCCCTTTTCTGTTAGGGTTAGGGTTCCATTTTCCAATTCAAAATCGGTTGGTTTTCCTCTTTCTTGATCCGATCCAATCGAATCAACTGATATGTTTTCTTTCCCCAATCTAGATCCACACACTAGATAGGCATCTGATACCATTGTTAGACATTTAGGATCAACTAGCAGAATAGCAGTAGATCTAGCGTGGAACAGTGAGAGTCCGAGATGCAATACATGAACACCATGACCTAATACCCTACACGCGGAGAGAGACAGAGAGGGGAGATGGGAGTGAGTAGAGGGATCAGACCAGTGGTGAGTGGAGTAGGGATGCTGGGGCTCGATTCGACCATCTCTGGTTCGGTGGTGAATGTCTGCGCACGGACAGCGACGGGTGGTGAAGATGGTTGTCGCGGTGAAGTCCGGTGTCGCAGTGCTGTGGCGACGGCGGACACCGGTGGTGCTTCCCGTCGCTCACAGCGCGTCCCTCGTGATCGGATTAGGGATGTAGGTGGGAGTGGCGGCTGTCAGAAGAACCTCGTGATCTGATTAGGGATGTATTGGGTTGGGCACCCCCGATCAGGGCGCGGTCAAGGGTCCAGAGTGGCCGTTGGAACACTCGTGGTGGAGATCATTCCAACAATGATAACTTCGCGGGTCCCGTCTACTCACTGAGTGTAGCTCGCCTTTCGAGGCCTTCTGAATGTATCATCACCAGACCCAACAGGGCCGTCCCGAAAAAAATCTAGGCCTTGTTCGATACTAAAAAATGAGATCTATTAGCCTAGCAAAAAAAGACTAAATATATGATTATCAAATGATACTTGTGAATGTTTCGCAATAAACCTATTCATAGATCCTTTTTGAGACTGGACTAATTTCTCTATTCATTGTTTTTCTTAAGCTTTTGCCAACCTGATTCATATTTTTTAGACCGATTTACAGAAGACATGGCTTCAAATTTGCTAGATGAAAAGATCAAAAGAACAAAATTTAGCTTTTGCATTTGCGCTGTGATTGCAGACGAATTAAAAAAAATCATTAATAATACCTTGAGGGCCTCCGGACTGAGCACCTTGCGTTGTTGCCATCAGTCGACAGTCATCACGGCTCACTACTAGTATTAATGGGACAAACCGCTGCTGTTGCTATTTATATGTAGTATCTGTACGTACATATTTGGAGGCCTATACAAATCAGAGGCCGTGTGCGGTCGCTTACTTCGCACATGCGAAGGGACGGCCCTGGACCCAGAAGATGCACCTGCCACCTGTGAAACCAAACACTTTGCATACACCGCTGGTTAAGGCGTGAGTTAGTGGAACGGTGCATATAGGGAAGTACGAAAGTGCAAGCCCCCAACAAGCGGTTTATTTGTTTGGCCACAATATGTGTGATTCACTTATTATGTAGTGTAAATTTGAGTTAGACTCCTGTCCTTGTAAAAATTTAAACTACATTAGGGAACTAGAGTAAAAAAAATGAGTTATATAGTTTTAATCATCCTTTTCTTGACTTTTTTTGGCAAATGCAAAGAAGCTTTCCCTCCTTGAAAGCCATCGACCAAGCCTGCAGACAATTTTCTGGCTGTTCAGAATGCACCAGCTTTCCCCAGTTCTTTGCTTGCAGACAGGCCATGCTGCACATCTGAGAACTTGCAAGAAGGAAGTTATGTATCTCTCTTCTTTGTCTTTATGAAAAATATGAAAAAGAACTATAGAATTGTAACAATTGATGAGTATTTAGTTTTCTTGTTATCTTTAGATCCTAGGCTCACAGCTATTCACGTTTTTTTTCTTCTTTGCGAATCACAGCTATTCATGTCGTTGATATATAACAGGAAGTAGTATTATACTTTTATTAAATGCTTTGTGTTTTTCTTTTATGAAAAAGGTTACACATTTCTCCAAACTATATAATATAATAATCATATTTTGATTTTTGTGATCTCGACTAGAACATGCTTTAGAGTATCTTCAGTCCAAACTAACATATCTAGTACACTGATAATATGTCCAAACCACACATTGGTCGTTAAATATCGTCATCATGGCAAGAGGACAGCATCCACAAGTACTACTATAGGACATTGGAGCACACATAAATATTTGAATTGCAGTGGCAATAATAGGTGGCCATCATACATCCACTCCTGACGGCTCCAGTACTAAGTCTGTTTTGTCCACATGTATATATATAGTACTTATAATCAATCAACAGAGCCAGCCACACATGGCCTGTCGAAGCATATAACATGCATGCCAATCATGTGCCTCTCATACACATCGTTTGGTTTCATTTATTTGTCAGTTATTGGTGCATGATCTTGTGCTGCATTCTTGAGGAGATTCATCAGCAGAATCATGCTTAGTCATTATTACTTTGGGGTCTTGCTTGCATTATTAGTATTTGCTGGAAAGGATGATGATGTTTTGCGACAGACTACTGGTCTGTTGACACGTACTTATATCAGATTAACACTTATATCAGTTGAACGAGCATGAACAGAGCAAAGGTGTGAGTTCCCTAATAACGAACAAGCATGTAGTAATATTCTTCAGAGATGCATGGTATCCAATCAAGTCAACTGTTCGTTTGGCGCCCTGAAGATTTTGAAGGGATTGACCAGCTAAGCACGCAGGACCCTAACGGTAATAATGTACGAAGACAATTGTCATGTGATGATTTGCAAAATCTTCTTGTAACGCCAAATACTATGAAGGCTAGTTTAACTTTTGCTTTCTTTCTGTTTCCTGAAAATTGAGCTGTTTATGACCCAATGGTAACTTGGACATAAATAATTCAGTCATTTTTTTACTTTCAAAGTTATTATATTTTGTTTTGACTCGATCCCTTGATCGTAGTAGTTTGAACTCACTCATGCTTCTGTAGACGGAGACGTTGCTCCATTGCATCTGGCTGGCTCGATCGTATGGACCCCTCCTGCCGTGTGCCCTACCACGTTCTCTCCCCTGAGGTCATCACAGGATGCTCTTTGTTCCTATGCATACGCCGCTGATCATCGTCAGTTCCGCCTAGCTCCCCTCCTTGCCGTTTCAAATCCTCCTCCAGCTTTTTTTCGCCACTCCAGCCCACAGCAAAATTATCCTCCATTTATCCCTCGCTAGCTAGCCTTTCCGTTGCTAGCTGCATGCTATCAGGTCCGTCCCTGCTCGGTCATCATCCCGTCCATGCCGGCGGTATTCCCTCCGTCCCTAAAAGAGTGTTATTTTTTATTTCTAAATATCGTGTTTGATCGCGTCGTTTTATTTGAATTTTTTAAGTATATTATAAAATAAAAATCAGTATTAAAATATCTCTAATAATAAATAAGTCATAATAAATTAAATAATATTTATAAATTTTTTTTAATAAAACGGATGATCAAATATGATGGATAAAAATCTAAAATGATACTTTTTTTGAACGGAGGAGTAGCTTCCAAATGCATTCGAATTAAAGATGTCTATGCTTGAGCTATACATAGTAGTACACCCTTGCGCGGTGCCATAATGCCATATGGCTATAGTAGTGTAGGGTGTAGCGTATCTTTTATTTGGAAATAAACAAAAATCGCAGCACCACAGCACAGGCACAGCACATGGCAGGCAGCGAGACCGCCGCGCCGGCGGCCGCCAGGCGCCAGCCCCCGCTACCCCAGCCGGCCGCCTATAAATAGACCTCACCACATGGCCATGTCTCTTCACTCCTCTCCATCACCCCAGGACCGCTCACCATTTCATAAGCTCCGCCTCTGCTTGCTGCTGTCGGTCTCGACGCGCACGATAGCTTAGCTCTAGCTCTTGAGGAGAAATGAACCACCATAGCGAATTGAAGATGGTTCACCGGCCGGCTGCAGCCGATCGCCGGGCTCGGGTCGTAGACCAGCCGGCCGCGGCGAGGGACACCACCGGGAGGCGGCATCAGCAGCCGCAGCATCATCAGACGGCGCAGGAGCTGGTGCTGCGTCGGCTGCTGCCGTGCAACAAGGGCAAGGCGTGCCGGTTCAAGCGCAGCTGCTTCGTCAGCGAAGAGAACGACGCTGCCTCCTCCGCATTGCTCCTCGCCTGCGTCGTCTGTTCCCCCTTTCTTTGATGAAGATGATTATATTATTAGTAGGCTTCTGCTTATATAGCTAATCCAAATGGATCACGTCATGTGATGCGTGTCAGTCTATTGCCTCGTCAAAAATAACTGTTGGAGATGCTCTTAGTAATTTGTTAGGAGAGAAAAAGAAAAAAGTTAAATATTACATAGACCTTTAGTAGACGTGGGATAAGCAGTACTTTCTCTGTTCTAAATTATAAGTCACTTTGATTTTTCTAGTTCATCCATTTTTCTATAAATTATATAGTAACCATATTAACATTTGGTTTTATCTTTCCGTTTAAAACCTTTGGTTGTACTTGTTGCTTATCTTTAGTTGGTCATGTAATGAAATGGCTTGAGTTGAGATGTATGCAAACGGTTGGTTATTATCTTTAGTTGTTTATGAGCCTTCACACACAGTGAGCCACAAAGATGATGCATAGTGTATCTATTTTCTCTTTACGTGTATGGAAGTATTAAAAGTACAAATAGCTAGCAATATAGATAGCTCTTTAGACTGCTGTTTATGTGGTTTATGATGTGGACGCCTCCTAGATAGCAACTAACTAAGACTGTTAAGGACACCCTTATCGACTTATATGCCCGCAAGCAAGGTAGCGAATTTTGCCGCCCTGAGATGAGCCACGACAACATACCTACCTAGTAGTTTGGGCCAGTGGGCTTATTTAGGTTTGAGAGAAAGATAGTTATGCCCGGCGAGGGCCAATTTATATTGCTACTTTGAGCTAGCCAATTTGACTGGCAAGAAGGTATTTTCCTTATCATTATAATCTTAAGACAAGTTAGTCTCCTTTTTTTAAAAAAAAACCTAGTTACTATGCCTGACTATATATTAATAAGATGGAATGTAGTTTACAACATAAAAACGCGAGTAGCACAGCCTCCTACGGTAGACCGCTAGAAGGGCTAAAGGATCACAAGCTAATTACTCCCAAAATTAGTTCCAACAAAAAGGATGTCTGCCCTAGCCCACAAGGGGATTTTTCTTTGATCCGATTGGACACCTATATCCGCATTCGTTGAATTATTGAAAACAACAGTATTTCTTCGGTTCCAGATGCATATAATGTCAGGATAGCATATGTGCGTCTTTTTGTCTCCTTTTATTTGTCAAGACATGGTAGTCTCTCAACTAAACGGCTGTCTCTTTCCACTTTCAGAGTTTCACACGGCGCTGACATGTGTACGTAGCAGATTTTCACGGCGCTGCTGAATTCAGCAATTGGTTTGACAATTTGTACTGTAGTGACGAAGGATGCGCGTATCCGACTATTTCAGGGTGAAGTTTCCTTGTTAGAGAGAGCTCAGAGAATTCATCAACTGTAGCTTTCCCAAGGAAAATTAAAGTCACTGATCGAACACACGGTGAACACGGGACCAACTACCAAATACGAAATACCGTGGAAACGTGGCCATATATGTTGAATGTACAGTCTCTACTTATATATAATAAAAGACAATCAATAAAGTGAAGAAAGATACTAACTAGCGCAACATTTCCTCGAGAAAATCTGAAGTAATGCAATCAATTATTTGGTGATCTTGCTCATCGAGGTGGATGCTGCATGGCAATGGAAAAATTGCTCCCGAGCAAGCACCTTGACACGCTTGATGTACTCCTGGAAGCTGATGAGCTCGCCGTCTTCCAGGGCGTGGCCAAGTGCGTCCACGGTGTCGTCCACGGCGAGCTCCGCAGCCTTGCTCTCAAGCCACCGGGGCGCGTCGCCCGCCGCCGCGTGCGGTACCAGAGGTGTTACCGCCCCCGCGTCGGGCGCGTGTCTTGTCTTGTGCAGCCAGGCCAGCAGCTTGCCGCGGTGGCTGAGGCTGGCCGTGACGGCGCGCTCCAGCCGCAGCCTCTCGTCTTCCAGGTTGCGGACGGTGCGGTCCATGGCGTCCGCCCGCGCTCGGAGTCTGCCTTGAATGGAGGACAGGGCGTGTATGTCCTCGTCCACGTGGCCGCGGAAGGCGGCCACGTCCCTGCCCAGCCTCGAGTCAAGCTCGTCGAGCAGCGCCGTGCGCGTGCGCTCCTGCTCCTCCTCCACCGGCGTCGGCCGCGGCGTCGCTCTGGTCATGGTCGTGGCGTGGACGACGGATCCGCCGAAGCGGGGTGTCAGTGTCAGCGGGTGGCACATCCGCAAGGCCCCGACAAGGCTCCGGACGAGGCCGGCGAGGCTGGAGCGCGGCACGGCCCAGTCCTCGAGGTAGGGCAGCGTGCGGCGGACGTGGCCGGTGCGGTGGTCGACGAAGGGGTGGTCGAGGGCGAGCGAATAAGCCGCCGACGCCGCGGCGGGGAAGAGGTAGGCGAGCGGCGGCAGGTACGGGTACTCCCGGGGAAGCCACAGCGTGAGGAGGACCGGCGGCAGCGCGGAGGAGACGGTGAGGAGGCCCCGCGCGTTGAGCAGCACGGTGGACGCGCCGCTGTCGCTAGTGTAGGCGTCGACGGACGGTGACAGGGTGGGGAATTCCTGGAGGACGGCGAGGACATGCTTCCGGACTAGCCACCGGAGGTCAGGGTGCTCGTACGGAGCCAGCGCCGCGTCTACCAGCACCACCGTGCCGGTGGCTGCTGTCGTCGCCATGCCGCATGCCCGTGTCCTCGGCCGCTCGATCGCAAACGAAGCGAACACTCGAGGGAAGATATGATGGGTAACAGAGGCGACGCTTCTGTTTGTTTGTTTCCGTAACGTCCGGCCAGGCCGGTCGAAAAATCAGATGGTTGTTTAGCGTTAAGTACGACTACGACTTCGACTTCGACGCGGATTGACAGTAACGAGAAGTTTCTGCAACACGCTATGCGCGCTAAACCTCGCCAAGTTTCCATTGAATTTAAGATGTTCATTTGTTGACAGCTATATATGCCTGCAATTACTGACCTGTTTACTTGTCAAAAAAATTTGTGTTACTGGCTTAATGCCAACAACTGTATATATATTATTATCTGATTGGGTGGTGGCCTTGCTGCCAACAGATAAAACAAATGATAAAGACAGTTTTTTTAGGCAACGACAGAGCTTACACCACAGTTATAATGCAACCTTATTATTAGACATGGTTGATATTCCTTCTCCAACTGATATGAATGACTTGTTTTTAAGATGGTCAAAAGTTAAGACAAAAAAGTATAACTCATTGTTATTAACAGCGCGGTGGTAATTTGTTGGGCTGTTTGATTAATAAGAAACGAAGTGGTTTTTGATAAATGCAAACCGAAATCTTTCTTACAGGTTCTATTCAGGGGAACACATTGGCTTCGGCAATGAGTAAGTCAGTGGCATGAAGACCAGAGAGAGTTGCTGATCGGGATTGGTCGTTATCTAGAAACGTCCGCGCTTCAGTTCTTTAGTTCCAATGAATGATTGTCGTCAAGATACATTGATTATGTTTAGCTTAAATTTTATTTCGTTTTGGTTAGCCTCTTCGTGGGCTATAAGTTATTATTTGTGGCCTGCGTTGAGATTTGTGCCAAAACTTTGTAATAATTGGCCTAATTTTATCCGTGGATAGATGAAGCCGGATATTTTTATCCTTTATTTAAAAAAATAAGCACAGTGTCACGTACTCATGTGGGCAATTTGAGGCGCGTCCATTAACCGATTCACTAGTGCACACAAGAACCCTTTGTAGACACGGTTGGGCCCGCCGCCGCTATCCATCCGTATACAGGGATCAACTGCCACTACAAATTGATTTTGTAGAGGTGATTGGATATTTTTTAGGTATGGTAAAATAGACGTGGCCGTATATGTTGAATGTACGGCCTCATTTTTGTTTTGGTTGTTCTCCATTTGAAGTCACTTGTAAAGTTCAAATTCTAATACAGATAACATCATATGTAGAGGTGACTAACAAAGAAATGAGGCGTCTCCACAAAGGTTGTTTGTATGTACAGTAGTGATTTTTTTGTCCATGTAGTTAATCCAACAAGCCACATTATCGCTCACCCTATCCCAATTCGGGCATGCTCATCTTGATATATCCATAGCTACATGAAGCACCCAAGCCACCATCTCATTTTCTTCCCGTCTCCACTCTCCAGAGCTACCTGCCGCCATGTCAACATCCCCACTACTGTGACTAGAGAGGATCACTTAGTAGGCTCATGCGAATCCCAAATCCCTCAAATGTTCTCTGCTTTTCTTATATGACATAATGTTCGTCACTGCGCAGGTTTGAGTGCCGCTGCAAGCTTCTGACATAAGGGTGAGCTTGCTTCCAAGGTAAGTTTCCTGTGAATAATTCCAAATGCTAAGTTGCATGCCATGTCAAGTCATTGGTCCTGCCTGCTGTAAATAATTCCTGCATGCATCACCGGTCCTTTTCTTTTATATTTTTGGTTTCCTTTTTACATTGCTCTTCTTTATTTAATTTGCTGCTCTTGAAAAGATGCATGCATCTACACATGCCGAATAAAAAAAGGCAGAGGCAATTTTCAGAAAACAGCAGCAAATTTACATGTATTGTCAGGATGGATCCTTTGTAAAGTAATTCGAACTGACATATATATGGATGTGTTTGGTTTCACGTCTTTCTTTTAGCCTGGTTAGAAAATAAGCCAGGCTAGCCTAAGACAAGTCCTAGCAAGGTTGCATACACTATGTAAGCCTGCCTAATAACTAGTGTGTTTGGTGGTTGGTCGGCTTAGATAGAGTTACCTTTACTTTGTGCAGCTAATAACTTCACCACATAGAGACATTTCGGCGAATACATGGTGAGCTTAGAAGGGGAGATGGCCTGCGACTGCATAGCAGATTCTTTTTTTTTATCGAAGTCAGTAAGAGAAACCCTGACCTATTTTTTAATTTTTTAATAATGCAAACCTCCTTAAATTTGCTCCCATGAGGAGCCAAACCCAGGTTTGCTGAGTGTTATTCAGGTAGCTGTTGTTATGCTCTGAAGCCGATTCAGGGGAATATAGTGCATTCTGGTAGCCGATTTTGGCACCTAATATTAGTAGCTGTTGTTACCCAGTTAAAAGGATGCACTAGTTAGGAAGCATTCGTTAACATTCTAATTAACAGCACCTGATGCTAGCATAATTGTCACATTGCATCGACTAATAGTGCCTTTTCCCATGTAATTGCAGGGTTGATCCTATTTATTCTGGCCTGCTGGTGCGGGTTGTGGGGGAGGTTGTAGTGGATTTATTTCTAGACACTCAGAAATTCTCTTTGGTTATGTAGCAAGTTTAATGTAACCTGTACTCCTGCAGTTTTGTCGTAAACCTATATATAGACTCTTGTATGTTTTGTTGGGTTGCTAAACACATTCATCTGAAGCCACTGGTGATGAATAGATTTTCGTTAGATCAAAGTTCATTTGTTTGTTGTTTGGTTACCTGTAAGATGAAGAGTTTGTATGCTCTGAAGCCAATGATCATGCATTAGTTTTGTGATCAAAGTTCATCTCACTGGTACAAAAATAGACATCAGTAACGCCCACCTTTTAAAACAGAGGTGGCTCACATAACAATCCATCTCTAACCGCACTATGCAGTACTGTAGCTTCGCAACCGCCCCCTAAATATTCATCTTCAGAAGCGGTTGCATTAAGAAAACCGTCTCTGAAATTAAACAATTTTCAACAACGGTTATCCTAAGAAATCCGCCCTTAAAAAGTATATTTTTAGAAGCGGATAGCTTATGAGAACCGCTACTGACAATAGCACTATTTTTAGATACGGATCTTTTAAGAGCTTTGGCTCTAAAAATAACTACGCGCCGCATGCAGTTCGAAATTTCGCTTTGGGTTCCCTGGCTGACTCGCTCTAAAAATAACTTGTGCACATGTAGTTAAATTGTTTTTGCTTTGGATTCCCTGGCTCACTCTCTCTTCTTACATAGGGGTGCGTTCCTGACCTTATCTTCTTACCACTACATGCGACCTTATCTTCTCACCCGCTAGAGCATTTATCTAGGTTCGAGCAGAGGCATGCGAGGTTGAGTTGGAGAGAAGAGGGAGAAAAGGAAGGCAGAGCAGAGCAGCGGCCATGGCGGACGGACGGCTCGGCATTGGCGAGGTGGAGCTAGCTCCAGCGGTGGGAGCCAGGCTGCGGCGGCTCGTGGTTTCGCGGGGGGGGGGGGGTGGGGAGGGGCAGAGGCGAGCTCGACATCATCGACATCGATGGCGAGCTGCAGTGACTTCGACATCGACATCGACGGCGAGCTGAAGGGCATAACGGTGGTGGCGAGCTCCTTGGCTTCAACGACTAGGTGCCGCGCAAGCAGCGATGGCGTTCTAGCGGCGACATCGACGACGAGCTGTGGCGACATCAACATCGACGGCGAGCTGAAGGGCATAGCGGTGGTGGCAAGCTCCTCGGCTTTAGTGACTAGGTGCCACACAAGCAGTGATGGCGTTCCAGCGGCGACATCGACGGCGAGCTGTGGTGACATCAACATTGACGGCGAGTTGCGCCGACATCAAAATCAACGTCGAGCTGTGCCGACATCAACATCGATGGCGAGCTGCGCCGGCGAGATGCCTGCTGGATGGCCACCGCTAGCTGCGAAGCACGGTAGCACGTGCAAGCACCGGCGAGTTCTACAATAGCACCAGCGAGCACTGCATGGCAGCACGGCCGCCAGCGAGCTTTTTTTTAATGGCTAAAAATATTTTCACGGCCAGTTCACATAACTTCACCGTCTCTAAAAATAGCATTTTTAGGGGCGGAGTTCCTAACGGAACCACCCCTAGAGATGTATTTTTAGTGTCGGTCAAAAGTCTGGTGCTGAAACAACGTATCTTTACAATCATTGGTATTTTGCCGGTTTTTAAAACCGTTTTTAAAATTAGATTTTTACCTCTACTAATATCACTTCTCGTACTAATCTGTTTGGTTGCCCTATGAGATGAAGAGTTTGTGTGCTTTGAACTAGTAAATTAATTGACCTTTTCTATCTAATTTGCGTATTGTACTGTTGAAAGATTCTTCGTGGTACCGAATTTCCATATTACAATTGCATTCCTAGCATTCCTCTTCCTTATTTTCCATGTGTTTTCTAAATAAGCCTGCTCGGTTGGCGTTTTTTTGACAACTGCATATATTATATATTAAGGCAGCCAAGTTACATAGTTATCTTCAAAGAAAGGCAAGATTACATAAAGGTCCTGCGACCTGAAAAAAGACAGTAGCGTCGACTAAGGCACATTGTAAAGTGATTCTGCCGGTGAGGGGTATTCACAGGGGCGTCAAAGACGCGTGCACCCGAATGGACTGACCGCACATAGAGTCGGTTAAAAGTGGGTCGGTGGAGTTGTCGTGACAGGAACATTTCGACAACCGAAGGATGATGTTGTTGTCGTTGCCGAAGATAGAAGAAGCTCGAACATAAAACCCAAGTGGAGGCAGAATCATTGAACCATCGCCAGAGAAGTAGCTGTTTGTTTAGAACCATGGACAAGACCGCTGACTACACTACGCGGCGGCGTAACCCACACTGAGGCAAAGGGCCATAGTGGGCCACAGTGGGCCACGTATAGGACCTGTACACCAAGTCTTGCCATCCAGCACGGACAACACGCATCTTCGTTTGGGGGGTTGAAAATGCAGGCACCACCGCATGGGGGACACATTGTAGGTGTGGACCCCACACTGGCCTACTGAAAGTCCTATGTTTGGTGTTGATAATTAGTGACAATGCCTAGAGCTAATCACCTTGGTATAGCATGGTTGTAGCTATGTGGTGATTGGCTTAGGAGACATGGTGGAGCTAGGATCAAGAAGGATGAATGTGATCAAGTGCTCATCATGATCAAGGTGGATGAAGGTGCAATGCAATGCCGATACTGGACACTCAAGGCAAAGGTATATTGTAGGGCTTTTTGGTTTGTATCCAAGACACCATAGAGTGTGTGGATGACTTAGGATGCATAACCATACTATAAAGAGGGGATTTCACGTTGCAATTGAATCCCAAATGTGCCTCTAGGTGTCATTCTTTAAGCATATGCATTTGGATAGAGCATATCTTCTTCGCCTTCTATGCTTAACTTGAAAATGAGCTAAAACATGTGCTTGGATGTTACACATACTTGGAATAGCTCATACATGATCAAGGCAATCAAGAAGTATGTTAGGACTTAAAGAGAGTTGATGGCTCTTGGATTAGAAAACTACTTTGATCCTTTGTGTTTTGGATCAAGTGGCCATATGGGTTTGTAGCCCTCTGAATAAGCTTTCCAACAAGTCTAAGAACATCAAAACGGAGTTCGGAGCTAAGAGATATGCCTATTTTAGCGTGAGACTTCAACGCTGTGGACGCGTCCGAAGTACTATGGACGCAACTCAGAGAAGGCTGCACGCAGAGCTCAACTACGGACACGTCCGAAGCTCAACTGTGGACACGTCTGAAGTACTATGGATGCAACTCAGAGAAGGTTGCATGCGGAGCTCAACTATGGACGCGTCCGGAGCTCACCTGTGGACGCGTCCGGGCCTCCACCAACGGTCGACTTGGTTTGAACATGTTTTGCTACTGCGGACGATGAACAGTGACATGGCTGCGTCTGAAGGCTTGCTTCGGATGCATTCGAAGTTGCATTTGAACTTCCCACAGTTGGATTATGTAGTGTGGAGGCGTCCGGAACCTAACTGTGGACGCGTCCATATTGTGCGTGCTGAGCTGGATAAGTGAGTAACGACTAGTTTCAAATGGTGGGCTATAAATATGACCTTGGCCGGCCATGGGATTCTCCCTCTCGCCATTATAACACTTTTGTGACTCTCTTGAGCTGAGCCAACGTTCTCACACTCATCCCAACTCATCTCCTTGTTTTTGATTGCAACATTCGAGTGAGATTGAGTGATTCAAGTGCATGGATCATTGTTTTGCATCTAGAAGCACTTGGGGATTGTTTTGTTGCGGGTTTTCTTATTATTCTTGGTGGGTGTCGCCACCTAGATAACTTGGAGCAGCAGTGGAGGTCCGGCACGTGTTGGTGATTGTTGTTGGTCAGCTCCGGTGATCTTGTGAGGGGTTTGCACATTCCCCAGCAGAGCGCCTAAGGTAGCACTAGTGGATTGCTCGTGTCATTGCAACTTCTCAGCATTTTGGTAGGTTCTTGTGGCGCCTTTGAGAGGCTCGGCGTGTCATACCGATTAGCCACCGAACCACGTGGTGTAGAGGGACACAACGGGGACTAGCGTGCCGGCAAGCACATGAACCTCGGGTGAAAAATTGTATTGTCCCATATTGTGATTAATATTGATATTCACCCGGTGATTGGTATTCATCGTCATTCATCATCTTGATTGGTTCTCTCTTCTCGTCAATGTTGGTATAATAAGCTCATCCTCCTTCTAGCATTCTTGCTTTACATTGTTGTTTTAGTTTGCTGGCTTGTTGTGGTAGTTTGTTTAGCTTAAGTAGAACTAGCTTTGTATCTTGTGCGGTTTTCTTGTTGGCAGTTGTGTGAATTAGTAGAATTGTGAATTGAATAGGTGGATGGCTCTCACCCCTTGTAGGCTAAGCAAAACCGCATATTGCCTCCTTTTATATTGATCATATTGTCTTAGTGGCTCTTGAAGGAAATTTTATTAGTCTATTCACCCCCTCTAGCCATCTAGACCTTTCACATGGTATCAGAGCCGTGGTCACCATTTACAAGGCTTAACAACCTCGGTGTAAGATGGCACAAGTTGTGTTCAACTATGTTGGGGGCAAGCCTCCATTCTTTGATGGTGTTACATCGTTTGATCATTGGAAAAGAAAGATGAAGAGATATCTTGGTTCTATTCATGAGAAGGTGTGGGAAGTGACATGTAAGGACTATGCTATTCTTGATCCCGATCACCTCACTGACAAGGATCTCATCAATAACCAATGCAATAAAATGGCTCTCAACACTATCTATAGTGCTATTGATGCAAAGGTCTTTGAACAAATCAAGGATCTTGAAATGGCAAGTGAGGTTTGGACAAGATTGGAAGAAACATATGAGGGGTCTTCAATGGTAAAGACCGCCGAGCTCTATATGCTCAAGGACAAGTTTGCAAAATTCAAGATGAAGGAAGATGAGTCAATATCAGAGATGTTCTATAGGCTCCAAGTCATTGTCAATGATCTCTAGAGCCTAGGAGAGGATGTCAAGGACAAGGATTTCTCACATAAGTTCTTGCTAACTCTACCCAAGAGGTTTGCCATGTTGAAGAAGATGATTCTAAGAGAGGATTTGGACAAGGTTACTCCAAACCAAGTGCTTGGTGATGTTATGACCGATGACCAATATGAGGTTGATGAGGATGAGAAGGAGAGCAAGGTCAAGCAAGAGAAGACCATTGCATTCAAAGCTTCCTCTTCAAAGGGCAAGAGTGTGGTTGATGATGATGATCCATTTGATGATGAGACCATGGCCCTTCTAGTGCAAAAGATGGGTCGATTCTTGAAGAAGAGAGGGTATGGCTCAAGGAAGAGAAGAGACCACATGAAGAGCAAAGAGACTACATGTTACAATAGCAAGAACCCTGATCATATGGTGGTGGAGTGCCCCTATGAAGACAAAAGATTAAACAATGGGAGTTGAAGTTGAAGAAGAACAAGAAGGACAAAGAAGAAAAGAAAGAGAAGAGAAAGTTCACCATAAATAAGAAGAAGAAGGGAGGTGGCTTTGTAGTCACTTGGGATAGTAATGCTTCCGATGATGATGATGATGAAGACATTGCAAGCATCACCATCTCCAACAAGCCCTCACTCTTCGGCATTGCATCGACATGCCTTATGGAAAAACCCACTAAGGTACAATATGATAGTGATGATGAATGTGCTAGTGATGGTTGTAGGAGTGATGATGATGATGAGGAGGAGAACTACTCCATGGATGATCTCATGAACATCATCGACCAAATGAGTGAAGGCTACACGAAGCTCAATAAGAAGTTCAAGGTGTTGCAAAGAGATCACAAAAAGAAGATCAATGAGAATGAGGCATTGGTGGAGGAGCTTGAGAACCTTAAGAAGAATAAGGAGTGGAAAGGAATTGAACAAGATCTCAAAGCTCTTAGAAAATCCTTTGATGAGATTCAAGCATCCCATGAATGTTTAAAGGAAGACCACGAGGATCTTGAAATTGCTCACACTAAGCTTAAGGAAGCCCACTCCACTCTACTTGATCTTGTCAAGGAAAAGGACATCATGCTAGAGAAGCTCAAGAAAAAGGCCATGGAGAAGCAAGTCATTGTGACTCATGATATTGGACTAACATGTGATATTATTGATGATTCTATTTTTGTTGAGTCCACTAATCCTTCTTGTAGAGCTTCCACTTCTAGCTCTAGTATTGGTGATGGTTTCACTTGTGATGCCACATTATTAGTTGAGAATGAGACCCTCAAGAAGGAGGTACATGAGCTCAACTGTGTCTTAGGCAAAGCCTATGGTGGTGAGGACCTCTTGCTTTTGTGCTTGGGTAGCTAAAGAGCTTCTCTCTACAAAGAGGGACTTGGCTATACCCCCAAGAAAGACAAGGCCGCCTTTGCTACTCACAAGACTAGTTTTGTGAGAAACAATGGTAGCTATTGCTCTAGTTGCAAGCAAGTTGGTAACTTAGAGCATGCTTGTACCAAGAAGAAGGCACAAGCCTTAGTATCCTCAATCAAAGTTGATTCATTCTATGTTATTGCTAAGGGTACTAATGGTGTGAAGGCTAAGTTCATTGGTGCACCATGGATAAGCTCAAAGAAGAAGGCTATTTGGGTGCCAAAGAGCTTAGTGACTAACCTCCAAGGACCCAAACAAAAATGGGTACCTAAAAGAATTTGATTTCCTTTTGTAGGTAAATTACAAGGCCGGAGGAAAGCATTGGGTGCTTGATAGTGGTTGCACTCAACATATGACCAGTGATTCAAGAATGTTCAACTCCATCAAACCCAATACTAGTGGCATTGAAAGTATTACATTTGGTGACAAAAGTAAGGGTGATGTGAAAGGACTTGGAAGGATTGCAATTTCAAATGATCATAGTGTTTCCAATGTGCTCCTAGTTGAAAAGTTGAACTTCAATCTTCTCTCGGTTGCTCAATTATGTGATCTTGGCTTCAAGTGTATCTTTGGTGTTGATGATGTGGAGATAATTAGTGTTGATGGCTCCAATTTGATCTTCAAAGGATGTAGATATGAGAATATATACTTGGTTGATTTCAATGCAAATGACACTCAACTCTCAACATGCTTGTTCTCCAAATCTAGTATGGGTTGGTTATGGCTGGTCATGTTGGCATGAAGCAATTGAACAAGTTAGTGAAGCATGACTTAGTTAGAGGCTTGAAACATGTCACATTTGAGAAGGATAAGATATGTAGTGCATGTCAAGCCAGAAAGCAAGTGGGAAACACTCATCCATTGAAGAGTATCATAAGTACATTTAAGGCATTTGAGTTGTTGCACATGGATCTATTGGACCAACCACATATACAAGCATTAGTGGCAACAAGTATGGCTTTGTGATTGTGGATGATTTCACAAGATATACATGGTTTTCTTTCTTGTGGACAAGAGTGATGTATATGATATATTCAAGAAGTTCATCAAGAGAGTTCAAAATGAATTTGAAACCACAATCAAGAAAGTTAGAGTGACAATGAAAGTGAATTCAAGAACACAAGAATGGATGAGTTATGTGATGAGCTTGGAATAAAACATCAATTCTCGGCCAAGTATACACCTCAATCAAATGGGCTAGTTGAGAGGAAGAATAGAACCTCGATTGATATGGCAAGAACAATGCTTAGTGAATACAATGTTAGCCAAAAGTTTTGGAGTGAAGCAATCAACACGTCATGTTTCTATAGTAATCGACTCTATTGCCACAAATTCTTAGAAAAGACACCATATGAGATTTTGAATGGAAGAAAGCCAAACATTACATATTTTAGAGTTTTTGGTTGCAAATGTTATATCTTGAAGAAGGGCTCTAGATTAAACAAGTTTGAAGAGAGATGTGATGAAGGCTTTCTACTTGGTTACTCCACCTCAAGCAAGGCTTATAGAGTTTGGAATTTGGCCAGTGGCACACTTGAGGAAGTTCATGATGTTGAGTTTGATGAAACAAATGGCTCTCAAGATAAGGAAGATAACTTGGATGATGTAAGAGGAACTCAATTGACCAATGCAATGAAAGAAATGGACATTGGTGACATTAGACTGAAACAAGTGATTCATGTGGATGAGAGCAAAGATCAAGTACAAACTAGTAGCTCACATGTGCAAAATCAAGCTAGTACATCATCTCAAGTGCAACAATATCAACAAATGACTAGTTCACCATCCTCTACTCATGATCAACATCAACATCCAAGCAATCAAGACCAAGTGCTTCAACCAACAAACATTACAAGAGACCATCCATTGGATTCCATCATTGGTGACATAGGAAAGGGAGTTCAAACTAGATCAATATTGGCATCTTTTTGTGCTCACTTCTCTTTTGTATCAATGGAAGAACCAAAGGACATTGATAAAGCTTTGAGAGATATGGATTGGGTAAATGCTATGCATGAAGAGCTCAAGAATTTCAAGAGCAATGAAGTTTGGGAACTAGTTGAGAGGCCTAAGGATCATAATGTTATTGGAACAAAATGGGTCTTTTGCAACAAACAAGATCAAGATGGGATAGTAGTAAGGAATAAAGCAAGACTAGTGGCTCAAGGTTACACACAAATAGAAGGTCTTGACTTTGGTGAAACTTATTCCCCGGTTGCAAGATTAGAAGCAATTAGAATCTTACTTGCTTATGCTAGTACTCACAATATCAAGCTCTATCAAATGGATGTTAAAAGTGCATTTCTCAATGGGTACATTCAAGAAGAGGTATATGTAAAGCAACCTCCTGGTTTTGAAGATGACAAGAAACCCAACCATGTATACAAGTGGAGGAAGGCTTTGTATGGGTTGAAACAAGCACCAAGAGCATGGTATGCAAGATTGAGAGATTTCTTGCTATCCAAAGGATTTGTCATGGGAAAAGTAGACACTACTCTATTCACCAAGAAGATTGGCAAGGACATATTTGTGATGCAAATTTATGTTGATGACATCATGTTTGGCTCAACCAACCAAGATTTTTGTGATGAATTTGGAAAGATGATGGCAAAAGAGTTTGAAATGTCAATGATTGGAGAACTTAGTTTCTTTCTTGGACTTCAAATGAAGCAAATGAAATAACGAACATTTGTGAGTCAAACCAAGTACATCAAAGATATGCTCAAGAAGTTTGGCATGGAAGATGCAAAGGGTATTACGACTCCAATGGGCATAAATGAAAGCTTGGACATTGACAAGAGTGGCAACATGGTAGATCAAAAGCTATATAGATCAATGATTGGTAGTGACAGCATCAATGCTCGATGTGATGTTTAGTGTATGCATGTGTGCAAGATTTCAAGCCTCACCAAGAGAAAGTCATTTGAAAGCAACAAAAAGAATATTAAGGTATTTGAAGCATGCAAAAGATGTTGGATTGTTGTATCCAAAAGGTGCAAACTTTGAGCTAATTGGATATTCGGATTCCGATTATGCCGGTGACAAAGTTGAAAGAAAGGGCACCTCCAGAACATGTCAATTGCTAGGAAGATCACTAGTCGCATGGTCATCCAAGAAGCAAAATAGTGTTGTACTCTCTACTGCCGAAGCCGAATACATTGCAGTGGGTAGTTGTTGTGCAAAAGTCTTGTGGATGAAGGCAACATTGAACGACTATGGAATCACATTCAAAAATGTGCCATTGCTATGTGACAATGAAAGTGCCATAAAGCTAACCAACAATCCGGTTCAATATCAAAGAACAAAGCACATTGATGTTCGTCATCACTTCATACGAGATCATCAACAAAAGGGTGACATTAAAATTGAAAGTGTGGGCACCGAAGATCAATTAGCCAATATTTTCACCAAGCCACTAGATGAGAAGAGATTTCACAAGCTCAAGAATGAGTTGAAGATACTTGACTTCTCCAACATGAGTTGACGCACCCCACGTTTGTCATGCCTCTCCTTTGACCAAAACAAGGTATCATTGGTTGACATGTTGGTATTTCTTAGCGTAAGCAGATAAATCTGTAAGCGCACGGAGTACCATTGTAGCTTTCACCCGGAAGTATTCATGGTATTGTATTTTCCACAGGGAACGGGAGTGTACTAGAGAGAAGCAAGAATGCCCAAAAGAAGGAGCTAGAAGGATATTTTTGTAGGACGAGAGGGTTTTCTAAGCTCAGCCCAAGGTCACCAGATAACTAAAGTCTTGGCTTACTTGACTCACTCACTTTGGAGCAGCTGTTCCTTTCCGGTTCTCGAAAAGACTAGGAAGAGGTAACTGGGGTCAGGTAGCCAAAAGCTCTACGGAAACACCAACCTGAACATGGTGGAATACAAAGGCCTTGTTGGGTCTGTCACCCCGGGGCTACCACAACTATCCGTGGGGTTGGGCGCAAACTCAGGTAACTCGCTAGCCCAGACACCACATCAATGCTAATGGCTGCTACTCTAGTCTGATATCTTAATTAGACTAAAGCACTTAGTCGAGCGGAGATCCCGTAAGTAAGCAAGTAAGCACTAAACTTTCATTAAACAGATCACTAGGGAATTGCAAAGAAAGAATGCGAATATTACTCATGAAGGAGTCGGCTCCGTAGAGGTACAAGTTGGAGGAGAACAAGACAAGTCGGCTCCGCCTCTGCTTTGTGCCTCCTCTCTCTTCCTCTTTTCTAACTTGTACAACTAGGTGAGAGCACCTAGAGGGACACTACTACTACTAAAATGGTATAGAAGTGAAGCTCAAGTGTAGAATATGAAGTGTATGGCTCAAACTTGTAGTGTAGAGTGTCTTTACAATAGGAGGAATGGCCCTCTATTTATACTAGAGAGGAGGGGAATACTTTTACACTTGACCCCCTACCTAATGACAGTGGGAAGGCATGCAACCTACCTAATCACATCGGTATCTTGATTGTCAATCAAACTGGGCCGAAAACCGGTGAAGAACCAGCCATTAACGCCTTGAACCGGACCCAAACCAACAAAAACCACACGTGTCAGCATTTCTGGGTAGAATCTACGGCGCCGGCCAACCAAACCGGCTGGTCTGGGCGGTCCAACCGTGCCTGGACCACGCGGACCGGATACCATCTTGTGCGCACCACTCAGCGCTTGACACCTGTCCCTGGTCGACCAGCTCCGTTCCGCGTCGCTCCGCATGGGCGAGTGCACGCGCGCGCCGTGGCGCCACCACATGGCCGCCCTCCATTGGCCCGTTTGAATTCGCGTTGCTGCCTCTACTCCCCATCTGAGCACGCGCTCGCTCCCGTGCATGGGAGGCAGCGGTACCATGTGCCCCCATAGGTGGGCCAGGCCGCTCGCCGGCTTTCCCCTAGCCGGCCATTGCTATGGCCATGGGGCCAGCCTGTTGGGCATGTCGTCGGTCGTTGGGGAGACAGGCGGGGTCTGCTCGGCCTATTGTGGGGCCCTTCTGCTGGCGTTGGGGTGCTGGCGTCAGCGATGCTGACGTAAGCATCCTTTTTAATTTGTAAAATTACATATCTTTTTGTCCAGGAGTCCAAATACGACAAATAATATATCTGTTTCGCTCAACTTGACGAGCCCGTTGCAATGGTGTACTCCGTTTGTTCTTTGAGATATTTTATTTTATGATAAATTGGATATTCCTGCAAAGCACATGAGAAAACTAAAACTCATGGAACTTGTTAAATAAATAATATTTTTGCTATGATGTTCCATGAATTTATATTAGTTTGGCGGTCAAATTGTAGTTCCCCCACACTTAGTCCTTTGCTCATCCTCAAGTAAAGGTTTGAAGGACTAACAGGTTTATCTCCTTGATTTGAAAATCTGCATACAATTTATTTCAAGCTTCACCTGAACCTGTGAACTTTCAAGTGTCTACCAAGTCATCTTGGGCAATTGAAAAATAGAATGGCTTGGATTCAAATCTTCTCACTCTATCCCTGGTCAGAAACTTAGGTTTTTTTATAGTTTTGAAAACATAAAGATAGCATTTGTTCTTTGAATGATTCTCTCAAATCACTCATATTTGTAAGTGGTTCCTCACCAAGGCATATTAGAAGGATTGCCTTCACTTGATCATCCTACCTCTAAAAAGGTTTATCTGGAGCTTTAGGTAGGAATGGAAATTCTAAGGCACACTTACCTTGCATGTGTTGTCAAGTCAAATCTCACACCACACCGAAGGGAAGCGTCATACTCTTAGATCAGAATGTGCATGTGTTTGGAAAAACTACGGTGGTTTTATATGGTGTCTAACCTAATTCTACTATTCTCTTTAAAACACATCTCCCTCTTTATTGAGACTTAGAAAAAAAAATTTGTATGAGGGCATGGGCTATCTTTATACTCTCTCTTTATTTTTTTTTCTCATGTATCTATTTTTTATCATTTTTTTCTTTTCCATCCTTGTTTTTTTATTTTCATTTTTTTGAATGATAGCCTCATGCCTCTATTTGCAACAAAAACTTTTAAGGGAGATGTGAACAAGGATTCAGAGCATTTATTTTGATGGAACCTAACAAGCATATTTTTGGTTCACCCCTAGTGTAGGAGTAGAACATTTTTGGGTGGATCTAAGTTGAAGGCATATTTTACGCCTACTCCCAGGGTAAGAGTAGTGCAATTTATTTGGTGGATGGATGAATGGATGAATGTTGTGCGCAACTCTTAGAAGAGTTTGGCGACTTTATTCGTGGGTGTATGTGAATTCTGATCTTGGGAGCATGAAACTCTCTCAACAAGGGTCACAGAACTTGACCAAACTCAACACAAAGTAAGAGGCTTATGTGGAAGGTTTTATCATGAAAGAGCATGTATGGCCATGGTAGGTATTTGCACATCATTCAAGGAACAAGCTATTTTGATTTTTTGCTTTGTAAAAATATATCCCAAGTTCTTTGCAAGAAATGAGCAAGCGTCATGTTATCCTACTATATCTCATCTGTCAATTACTTATATAAAATGGGGTCTCTATCATAAGTGTTCACAAGTTGTAGGAATATTGGCATGGAATAAAGAGTATGTAAACTTTAATCATAGGATAACATGGAGATGGAGCATCAAAAGTTTTATCTTTTAATAATTGCATAATGTTTAGATTCAAAACTTTAAGAGGAGCGAGGGTAGGGTTGCACAAACCACCGTTGAAGATGAAGGAGCTAATAAAAGTCATTCATCTCGTCCTTCTGTACGATTGGTTGCTTGATGCTTGTGCAATGTATTGGAGAAATCTCAATTTTGTTTTAGTTATGCTTAAGAGATCTCCCTCACACTTTTTTGTGTACCTGTTTTATTTTAACAAAGAAAACAAAACAAGGAAGGGAAGCAAGAGTCCTACCGGCTATAAAAAGACCAGGAGACAAAATTTTATTATCCAGATTATTATTACTTAAACATATTTTATTTTCTTTTAACTAAAAACTTGTTCAACCAACTTTTATTTGAGCTCAAGCAAGGCTAAGATAAAAGGTGCATTGTGAACATAGCCAAGATTTATCTCCATTTTAGATTTCTTCCATTGTTTATGAAAGCAACTCAAAGATCATTAACCAAAATTCGACACCATGTCAAATTAGGATTAAAGCTAGCTATTTCAACCTAAGCACCATGCTTAATTTGAAAATAACTTATGGATCCACTAGTAGCAAATACATCCAAACCAGAGCATATGACATAAACAGGGAAGCATGAATTTGAATGATCATATGGAAACAAAAATGGGCAAAGGGATTGGTGAACATTATTACCTTTTGTGTACCTGAGTGTTCTTACTGGCAGCATATGTGGATTTCTTTGAAGATGCTGCATCGGTGGCGTGGTCGTACAGGCTCCAACTCCGGTGAACTATAAGGCCAGATCATACACACAACTAATGTATATGGATCTTGGGCCTTATTGGTAGCAAAGGTGTGAAGGAGGACGATCCTCCTTTTCTTTTTTATTATTTTTTTATATCTCAACTTTTTTCATCTCTTTTCTTTTTTTTAACTCTCTTTTTTCTTCTTCTTTTTTAGCTCTCTTTTTTCTTTTTTTCTTCAACACTCCTTTCTGCTTTCTATTATTTTTTTAACAAGGCAAAGCTGACATCAACTTTCATTCATTTTCATGAATGACCCTTGGTGTGAGTGGGACTAAGAATGCTCACCATCTTCCCCCACACTTGGACTTTTGTATAAAAGTCAAGTGTATTGGGTCAGGGTCTCCTTGTGAGTGTGTTCCACCCCTCAAGAGCATCACATTTTGTAGTTGATGTTGCTTCATGTTCTCAAGCGCCACACCTGGAATGGTTAGTGACAGGAATACCTGAAGGTGTGTACTAACTTGATAACATGCTCTTCCTTTTATTTGAAAAGAAAAGTTTTTTATAATAATATATATATTTTTTAAGATAGTCTGGGGTATCTCCCGGCAGTGCTTGTTTTAGGACAAAAGCTCATCCTTGGGAAACCTTTTGAAATGAGTCCAATGTTGATGAATGTGGTTTCCCCTCCAACACCAACCTTTGTGGGCTAATCTATAAAACTCATGCCAAAACATTTCGAGATTTGCAAAATTTGTGATAGACAAAAGCATCTACAATAACCCTTTCAAAGTTTTTATGGACTGGAAGCAAAAAGGGTTCGTAGATTTTGCAAATGATGGCAGAGTTATTGATCAAGTTGGGAAGTTTTTCATATGAGCATGGAATGGATGGGATAGTTAGAAAATAACTTCCATGCTCATCAATGAAATCTTTCACTTTAGGGGGAGCTTGTTCTTTCTCATGGCAATTCAAGTCATCCGCAACAAAAGGATGGTTCATTTTTATTGTGGAGATTGACATTGCCTCACCCCTAAGACTAGGAACAGATTTGGATGAGACATCAAGTGTTGGCATAGAGGGTGAAGGGATAGAAATGTCCTCCATATGAATTTATCCTCCCTCTATGTCTTGGGAATGTTGTTGATGTCTCATACATGAATTTGAGGCATAAGATGATGTTGAAGTGGGAAACTCTAAGATATTCCCAAACTCATCATCAAGAAAAAGATCATCCTCAAATTCAAAGGGGCACACAATGGGCTGGGATTCATCATCCACAGAAATGTGGTGTGTCCCCTTAATGGGAGGTTCTTCAACAACCGGATTATGAAAAGGACTTAAAGGAATTTTGAATCTGGTTGTGGTTGCCTCCTCTTATTGGTCGGGGCTTGACTCCGTTGTTTCTTCAAGAAGCTCATCATAAACACCAGTGTAGGGGGTGTTTTCAAGGATTTTCTTAAGGATGGCCTTTCCCTCACTAATGGACATGTGCACTAATGAGCCTCTAGATGATATGTCAAGTTGGAGAGCATCTTCTTTGCTAAGACCAAGGTAGAAGTGATTTAGAAGGACGTGGTCAGGCAAAGAGAGGTCTGGACCGGTACTTATTAGACTTAAGAATCGGGCCCATGATACTCCTAGAGTCTCCTTCTCCTTCAGTTGAAAGGTAAGAATTTCGATTCGAAGGTCGGCAACTCTAGAAACAGGGAAGAAAGCAAGACAAAATTTGTCTCGAAGTTCATCCCAATTTCCATGAACACCTCTGGTATGAGCATACCATTGTTTCGCATTTCCCAAAAGTGAGAATGGAAACAATTTCCATTTGAGCGTATCTTGTGTCATGCCAGAAAAAATTAGGCAAGAATATAGGTGCTCAAATTCCCGCAGGTGGGTATAAGGATTTTCATCTAGTTGCCCAGAGAAGGTTTGCTCTTGAACTGTGGCTATGAAACTAGGGTGAATTTCATAGCTATTTGAAAATATAGGATGTGATGATCGTGGAGGTTCCAATGAATCGCCCTGTGGAACCGAATACTGAAAGATAGGAGTGGAATCCATGTGGTAGTTATGGTTGTAGTGGTATGGTGCATATACATATATATATTTTTTTGAAAGGAAAATAAAAAGGATACACAGATGAACTTGGTTCGAATCTAGAACAGTTACCGTTCCCCAGCAATGGTGCCAGAAAGCTTGTTGGTATTTCTTAGCGTAAGCAGATAAATTCGCAAGCGCATGGAGTATCGTTGTAGCTTTCACCCAGAAGTATTCAGGGTATCGTATTTTCCACAGGGAACGGGAGTGTACTAGAGAGAAGCAAGAACGCCAAAAGAAGGAGGTAGAAGGATATTTTTGTAGGGAGAGAGGGTTTTCTAAGCTCAGCCCAAGGTCACCAGATAACTAAAGTCTTGGCTTACTTGACTCACTCAATTTGGAGCAGCTGTTCCTTTCCGGTTCTCGAAAAGACTAGAAAGAGGTAACCGGGGTCAGGCAGCCAAAAGCTCTACAGAAACATCAACCCGAACATGGTGGAATACAACAGGTCTGTCACCCCCAGGGCTACCACAACTATTCGTGGGGTCAGGCGCAAACTCAGGTAACTCGCTAGCCTAGACACCACGTCTACGCTAACGGCTACTACTCTAGTCTGATATCTTAATTAGACTAAAGCACTCAGTCGAGCAGAGATCCCGTAAGTAAGCAAGTAAATACTAAACTTTAATTAAAAAGATCAGTAGGGAATTGCAAAGAAAGAATGCGGATATTACTCACGAAGGAGTCGGCTCCGTAGAGGTACAAGTTGGAGGAGAACCCGACAAGACGGCTCCGCCTCCGCTCTGCGCCTCCTCTCTCTTCCTCTTTTCTAACTTGTACAACTAGGTGAGAGCACCTAGAGGGACACTACTACTCTAAAATGATATAGAAGTGAAGCTCAAGTGTAGAATATGAAGTGTATGGTTCAAACTTGTAGTGTAGAGTGTCTTTACAATAGGAGGAATGGCCATCTATTTATACTAGAGAGGAGGGGATACTTTACACTTGACCCCCTGTCTAATGATGGTGGGAAGGCACGCAACCGACCTAATCACGTCAGTATCTTGATTGTCAATCAAACTGGGCCAAAAACCGATGAAGAACCGGCCATTAAGGCCTTGAACCGGACCTAAACCAACAAAACCGCGCGCTGTCAGCATTTCTAGGAGGAATCTGCAGCGTCGACCAGCCGAACCGGCCGGTCCAGGCGGTCCAACCACGCCTGGACCGCGCGGACCGGATATCGCCTTGCGCGCACCTGTCCCTGGCCGACCTGCTCCGCTCTGTGTCGCTTCGCACGGGCAAGTGCACGCGCGCGTCGTGGCGCCTCCACGTGGCCGCCCTCCATTGGCCTGTTTGAATTCATGTTGCCTCCTCTGCTCCCCATCTGAGCACGCGGGAGCGACGGTGCCACGTGCCCCTGCAGGATGGGCCAGGCCACTCGCCAGCTTCCCCCTGGCCAGCCGTTGCTGCGGCCGTGGGCCAGCCTGCTTGCCATGTCGCCGGTCGTTGGGGAGGCAGGCGGGGTCTGCTCGGCCTACTATGGGGCCCTTCTACTGGCGCTAGGTGCTGGTGTCAGCGATGCTGACGTCAGCATCCTTTTTAATTTGCAAAATTACATATCTTTTTATCCAGAGTCCAAATACGACAAATAATATATCCGTTTCGTTCAACTCGACAAGCCCGTTGCAATGGTGTACTCCGTTTGTTGTTTGAGATACTTTTATTTTATGATAAATTGGATATTCCTGCAAAGCACATGAGAAAACCAAAACTCAAGGAACTTGTTAAATAAATAATATTTTGGCTATGATGTTCCATGAATTTATATTAGTTTGGTGGTCAAATTGTTTGCAATAAGGAGCGCCAACACATGTCATACATTCTATGCTTAGGACATGTTTAGTGCATCTAGTCATAATTTTATTATTCTAGGCTCATTCATGAAAAACAAATGATTTTGATGTCTATATGGTACCACTTTTGCATCTATGATTTGTATGATCTAGTGGTGTCATATAACTGGTTTAGGAGCTTGTGGTCCTAAGTGTTTGATCTAGATAACTTGTCTAAGTGATTATTTCAACATGGTGCATGATAACCCTTCTAGTGAGGTGTGAAGAAGCTTGCCCTTGGATCAAACCAAAGTATATCACTTATGCAAGCAATCTAGGTTGAACCACAACTTGACCCTCACCTATGAAACAACATGATAATTTATATAAAATTTGTCCCTTGTGGTCTTTGGTGACAAAGGGGGAGAAAATGTTGTTCACAAAGATATAGGGGTCAACTAAAATTTTGAGCACATAGGCAAGGGGAGCAAGCTCCTAAGCATGAATGATTGCATTTCTATGTGCATTTCATATGTTTGATGCATTGTAATGCATTTCTTCTTTTCTCAAATTTACTGCTTGTGTGGTGACTTGCTAGGCATAAACATGATTGATGAATGATCATAGTTGTAAGCTTATCTTTGATACCTTTCTCTCTAAAAATGATCTCACGAGGCATCAAGTTTATGTTGTTTCTAGCAAGTGACATCTAACAAAGATGGTGCTGAGATGGTATTTTCCGCTACTCTGATGGTATCACACTTCAAAGTCTATAATCTTAACACTTAGCACCAATTGGTAGTCAATGCTCCTATATTTTCCTAATCTAAACAAGTATGCTTCCTAAATCCAAACATATAGCATACATGTAGAGGGAGCCTTTACAACCAACTTGATTTCATGATCACTTGTCCATATTTTTTACACATGGTAATATTTTTGGGCAAGATGACATGAAGTCTATCAAATTTTACATAACATCTTTGTGAAAGGGTTGTCACCAATTACCACCAAGGGGGAGATTGAAAGTCCTATATTTGGTGTTAATAATTGGTGACAATGCCTAGAGCTAATCACCTTGGTCTAGCATGGTTGTAGCTATGTGGTGATTGGCTTAGGAGACATGGTGGAGCAAGGATCAAGAAGGATGAATGTGATCAAGTGCTCATCATGATCAAGGTGGATGAAGGTGCAATGCAATGCCGATACTGGACACTCAAGGCAAAGTTATATTGTAGGGCTTTTCGGTTTGCATCCAAGACACCATAGAGGGTGTGGATGACTTAGGATACATAGTCGTACTATAAAGAGGGGATTTCACGTTGCAATTGAATCCCAAATGTGCCTCTAGGTGTTATTCTTTGAGCATATGCATTTGGATAGAGTGCATCTTCTTTGCCTTCTATGCTTAACTTGAAAATTAGCTAACATGTGTGCTTGAATGTTGCACATACTTGGAATAGCTCATACATGATCAAGGCAATCAAGAAATATGTTGGAAAAGAGAGTTGATGGCTCTTGGATTAGAAAACTACTTTGATCCTTTGTGTTTTGGATCAAGTGGCCATATGGGTTGTGTACTCCTCTGAATAAGCTTTCCAACGAGTCCAAGAACATCAAAAACGGAATTCGGGGCTAAGAGATATGCTCGTTTTAGCGTGAGACTTCAACACTGTGGACGATGAACTGTGGACGTGTCCGAAGTACTATGGATACAACTCAGAGAAGGCTACATGCGAAACTCAACTATGGACGCGTCCAAAGCTCAACTGTGGACGCGTCGAAGTACTATGGACGCAACTCAGAGAAGGTTGTGGACGCGTCCGGACCTCCTCCAACGGTCAACTTGGTTTCAACGTGTTTTGCTACTGTGGATGATGAACAGTGACATGGCTGTGTCCGGAGGCTTGCTACGGACGCATCCACAATTGCATTTGAACTTCTCGCAGTTGGATTACACAGTGTGGACGCGCCCAGACCCTAACTGTGGACGCGTCCATAGTGTGCGTGCTGAGCTGGATAAGTAAGTAACGGCTAGTTTCGAATGGTGGGCTATAAATATGACCTTGGCCGGCCATGGGATTCTCCCTCTCACCATTCTAACACTCATGTGACTCTCTTGAGCTGAGCCAACGTCCTCACACTCATCCCAACTCATCTCCTTGCTTTTGATTGCTATATTCGAGTGAGATTAAGTGATTCAAGGCATTGATCATTGTTTTGCATCTAGAGGCACTTGGAGGATTATTTTGCTGTGGATTTTCTTGTTACTCTTGGTGCTTGTCGCCACCTAGACGGCTTGGAGCAGTAGTGGAGGTCCAGCACGTGTTGGTGATTGTTCGTGGCTGGCTCCGGTGATCTTGTGAGGGGTTTGCACCTTCCCCGGCGGAGCGCCTAAGGTAGCACTAGTGGATTGCTCATGTCATTGCAACTTCTCACCATTTTGGTAGGTTCTTGTGGCACCTTTGAGAGGCTTCGTGTGTCATACCGATTAGCCACCGAACCATGTGGTGTAGAGGGACATAACGGGGACTAGCGTGCCGGCAAGCACGTGAACCTCGGGTGAAAAATTAGATTGTCTCACATTGTGATTAATATTGATATTCACCCGGTGATTGGTATTCATCATCATTCATCATCTTGATTTGTTCTCTCTTCTTGTCAACGTCGGTATAACAAGGTCATACTCCTTCTAGCATTTCTTGCTTTACATTCTTGTTTTAATTTGCTAGCTTGTTGTGGTAGTTTGTTTAGCTTAAGTAGAACTAGCTTTGTATCTTGTGCGGTTTTCTTGTTGGCGGTTGTGTGAATTAGTAGAATTGTGAATTGAATAGGTGGCTGGCTCTCACCCCTTGTAGGCTAAGCAAAACTGCATATTGCCTCCTTTTATATTGATCAAATTATCTTAGTGGCTCTTGAAGAAAATTTATTAGGCTATTCACTCTCTCTAGCCATCTAGACCTTTCACCCACCCCACGAGGTTTCTATTCCTCTCTGAGAAAGCTTCGACACGAAGGAACTTGGTGAGATTGGGATCCGTCGGCCATCACGGACTCGACGCTGGCAACTGAGAGGTTGGCTCGAGCGGCTGTGAGGACGTCGGGGAGGCCATCCTTCCGCACGAGCTCGTCGCGCGCTGGTAGGGCGCTCAAGGGACACGACCTCCATGTTTCTGCACCGCCATCCTACGCCACACCAGCTTTGTGAACTGAAGCGGATGCAAGGCGACACGGATTAGTGCCCTGCTGGACAGAGCCCAGTCTCCTCCATTGAATCTGCATCACCGAGCAGAGCACCAACGCCCACGGGTGGGCGGCGTGTTCCTGTTGGAACGCCAGGAGCTTGAATCGGCAGAGCAGGGTCTCTGTTGAAGCTTGAAGGTCGCTGTTGTTGAGGACACAATTTGTGGTATGTCCTGTAATTGATATGGGCTGGAACGACACCATGCCGCTCTCATGGTCACAAATCAAAGAAGGAGAAACACAGAATAGTAATAGGGCCTTATTTTGATACTCATCTCATCCGATTGTAGGTGTCTCCCGCCGGCCACCATGGCCGTCGCGAACATGACCGTCCTCCATAGAATGAAGATGAGGAGGACTATGGTCCTCGTCACACCCATCTGGATGCTTGCCTTCATGCAGTAGGAATCTTACAAGGGGGAAGAAAGGGGAAAAAGAGGGTGGAGGAGGAGGGGAAACCGGCCCACCTACCCTACCTTCGGCGAGGATGCCGAGGGGGCAGGGGGCCGGCGGCGGCGGAGCTGAAAGGGCGGGCGGTGGAGGGCGGCGGTGGAAGAATTGGCACCTAGGTGACTCGCTCACGGCACGGAGGCCACTCTTTCTCTCGCACTGTCGGTCATTGAACTTCGGATATCTATTGAGCGTCAAAAACAAGGTACCAACCCAAGGGGTTCCAGGAGAAGAGAGTTGAACACTGAAAATTCTTGGACAGATCGATGACCTGTCACAAGTTTGAAATATTTTGCTTCGCTTCACGCGGATTGCACCAAAAGCTTGTGGTTGAGGTCTCGGGGGCCGGGATAGCTACCGTCAGCTGTTTTGTGTTGAAATGTTGGCGTGCACAAGTTGGACGGCGGACTTGGGGCTGTTTAATTGCTTTATGGTGAGAATTTATCTTTGCCCAGGTAAAGGATCCAACTCACTCTGGAGTGCTATTCTAGTTTTCGATCTTTGGCTAACGAGAAATCTAAAATATTAGAGCATCTTCAAGAGTCTTTCTAAAATCAACTATTTAAATTATCATTTATAAAGTTATTTGAGTAAATGTCATTCATTATATATTTGTACTCACCAGCAACTTTTCTATATCTTGTGTATAGTAGAGCCATCCTCCCCTCCATCTTTTGTTAGCGACAAATTCAAAATGAAAGATGTCATTATTTGAATATCCAATTAAAGTGGTTATTGGAGGGTATTTTTTTCCTTAAAAACTTCGTTCCTATGATGACATGTGGTGTGCGCACCTAATCGTGAGCAAGCGCGTACCATGGCATAATCAGGATGCACAGCGTGCTTTCAAGAATGTGGGGGGAATTGGCCTGCTTCCTCCTGAGTGCTTGTTTGGATGTCTACCTCAATCTATGCATTGAAGCGTATTAAAGTGTTTTTAAACTAAATTACGCTCCAATCCATTTCAACACATATGGTTTGAGGTAGATACATGTGCATCCAAACAATGCCTTACATGTAAAATGAAGATGGGATGAATAGAAGTTGGTTTTTGCACTTTGTGCTCAGATATATAAGAAAGAAAATAAAAAATGAGTTTGTTCTTTCTTATTTTTGTTTTCATATTGTGCTCTATATGTGTGTGCATGGATTGATTGATAAAACAATTTTCTAACACGTGCATTCTTAGGTTCCGGCTTATAGTTGTATAGTTCAACTCATGGGTATAGCGCTCGGTAGGACGAGATGTGGTGCTGGCCATATCCACATACTGCCTTCTCTATTCCCATTCTTGAAGGCTTAATCACTAGTCCTAGTTGATGCGCCAATACTGCGAGATATGAATCTGTTGATGCCGATTTCAAACCGTGCCAACACACAATGGGCCTTAGACGTTCAAAGAGGTTGTCTTTATAACCTGCAATGTAGCGACAACAAAATATAACTGGCCAAATCGATCTAGAGGCCATAGGGCCGATGTAGAGCTAGTTGAAGGCTGAAAAGCTACCGAACCACCTCCGTAAGGATCCGCCAGGAGGAAGCACGTGGAGGATCTTTTAAGACCAGCAAGGCCACCTAAGATGCCAATGAATCTCGTGGAGAGAAGCACCGGCCAATAAGTAGAGAGGTTGAGGAGAGAAAAGAGGTAAAAGAGTTGATAGATTCATTTGTGTTCCGATTGATAGGATGAGATCAATCAGCTATATCAGTATATATAGAGGGGGTGGTCTCATCCCAGTAGAAAATAACTTCAGATCATAATCTACGAGTTTGCCATAACCAAAACTTGCCAAAACACGATTTAGAAACAAAATGGCTGGTCCAGCGCCTGGGCGGCCAGGACCGGACCCGGCTAAGCCGGTTTAAGCACCTGGCTCAGCGAAGACTTGTATAGCGTTGGTTTTTGAAGACTTTCGTGCCATATAGAACTACTCTTAATGAAAATATTTATTTTATAGTTTTATAGACATTTAACTTCATGTCTGAAAAGATAGTTGATAGAGTTTGATCCCTATAAACTGACTTTTTTCTCTCTCTTATTTAAATATTGTCATGTCATTAAAAATACTTGCGTGGCAACTTATTAAATATATAAATAAAACTCACGGACCTTGAGCTACTAGCAGTTATGTTTGGCTAATAAACAAATAGCTAATTATGATCTTACCTAAAAGTTAACCTAGCTATTAGCCCTCCTCTTATACTAAAGCTAATTTCCCTTGTTCGTGCGCGCGAGAAAGCGCGGGAAAGTAATTCGGTGCGCGCGAAACAAAGCGTGGTTCGACCCCATTTCTTCCTCCCCGCCACTTCGCGCTTGTGGCACCCACATTACCGCTCTACTTGTCAGTGACTAGGCAGTCCTCGTCTCCTTCAACATCCCCCATCTCTTCCTCCCCGCCACTTCGCCGCTTCTACGCGTTCTTCGAAATCCCAATCCAATCCATCCAGGAAGTCAGGAACCAAAAGAAATTAGTTGTCTTGTGATTGTTTGCGCAAACTGATGGGCATCCCCAACCTTCTCCGCTTCCTGAAGCCGTTCATCGAGCCTGTGCACATCAAGAAGTACGCCGGCAAACGGGTAAATAGATCCCCATTTCGTCTTTCACCCTGCAGTGTGCCTTACCTTTTCATCTTTCTTGATTTCTTGGCACTTTGTGTTGCGTCCGCAGGTCGGCATCGATGCGTACTCCTGGCTCCACAAAGGAGGTTCGATTCCATTGTATTGTCGCAATGTATCGAGTATGATTGATAGGGATTCCTGGGCAGATTTCTTAACATTATTTTTCATGTGTTCTGTTTATGGGATTGCAGCCTATTCTTGCAGTATGGAGTTATGTATGGACCCTAAAAGTGCCGCAGCCAGGCGATACATCAGCTACTTCATGCACCACATCAACCTCCTGAGGCATTACAAGGTTGTCCCTGTCGTCGTCTTTGACGGGGGCAGCATGCCTTGTAAGGCGGCCACTGATAACGAGCGGCAGAGGTACGGTGATTCGAGTTGTGATGATATTTTGTACTGAAATCACAGTTTAAAGCTTCGTTTGTGTTTGTAGATCTGTGATTATAATTATTACTTATGTTCCATGACCATGATTGATACTGATTTGTGGTGATTTTGGGATTATTTAATTTGTTAGCATACATAAGGCATTTCTATTTGTCAGTATGTATGAGGTCTTGGATTTTCACTCTTTGTTTTAAGACCATGCTAAAGCTATAATTTCTTCACTACCTAGAACCAATTATCGCTATGCTTATAGTCACAGTTCATCAGCAATTGGATAGATGTACAAGATTACACTGCTGTTAGAACTTTTTGCTGTTTCTTAAGACAGAACAGTAACAAGGTTAATGTGCAATTCCTAACACTTAAGCTTTAAGCATCTATAAGTCTTATGGTTACTTTCATTCAGGAAGAGGGAACTCAGTTTGAACATGGCAAAAGAAAAGGTTGAGCAAGGAAATACAGCTGCTGCCATCGACTTTTTCCGGGTATCCATCTACACTCGCAGTTTTTGCCACAGCAGAAAATCTCTGCACTCTTTCCACTTGTTAAAATGTTTGCTGTCATTTTGATAAAGAAAGACATTATGTGCCAAAAGTTGGTCCTGCATTCACTTCTAATATTCATTTGGGCATTGCCATGCAGTCATGCTCTCTAATAACATCTTGGCCAGTGTCTTTTTGGGGCTTTTGCACCTTCCTGTACATATGACTCTTTTCATCTTAATTAAAAGGTAGAACTCCTGCTGTTTATGTTAAAAAGAACACCTTGGACCATTGTTTTTCTCTATATATGTTATAAAGAATATTTGAACTTATAGCAGTAAGAAGGTCTATTTAATGCCTACTGAAATAATTTCCATGTGACAAATGTAATTACTGCTTTGCATTATGTTCTCAACATATTAAAAAGAATACTACTTGCAACATTCTAAGGATACTATAAGTAATACAAAATGCAGGTGGTAGTTTGTTTCTGGCATTTGCTAAGGTACTCTGGTTACCTATCGGAAGGTAAGAGTTTGAACAGATCATTGTGAAGTAATTATGGATGAAGTAATTATGTAATCAAAATAACTAGAAAATAAGAAAAAGGTAAATTAGTACCATATGACATATATGATATGATCTTGGGATTCATTTCTTTATCTATTTCTTGAGAAATTTTATATTTCATTCCTCAATCTGCATGCCACAAGTCTTTTCACACTCAATTCAGGTGCCTGACGAAATATAACCCTGCACCTGTGAATTCTTTCAATTTAGGGGTTTCCACTCTTTTCTCTTGTACTTGGTTTCCGTCCAACTGGTGTCCGCCGGGCCAAACCAAGCGTTTCATGATATGGAGGCTGAGATAGTTCTATTCCATTATCTGAAAAATTAGATCTATCTTAAATTTCTTGGGCCTTGTTTTTTATATGGACAGCGAGTCTGGAAGCTATTTATCTATTAACCATAATTAGTTCTTTCTGGTGAAGGATCAGACATAGGATGCACAGCTATGTAGAACTAGTTTGAAGCTATTTGCTTATCGCAGACTGTAGTTCTAACTTTGAAGAGGAAAATTAGTTAGCTAGGGAATGAGTGCCAGCAATTTAATTAAGGAAAAGTAGAATTAAGATAGCCGAGGGAGGCCGCCCCGTCGCCCCGCACAGGCAACTCGGGCGGCAGCAAACCCTAGCCACCGCCTCCCCTCCACCCCCCTTCCCTCACCCTCCTGCTGCCATAGAGGGCCGCCGCTGCGTGGCTCTCCAGTATGGCAGCGGCGAGGGCTTCTCCTAGGAGCCCGTGAGCTCCTCTGTGCGGCGCTGGATCTCGGTCGTCCGGGTGGCGCGGCACCATGGCTTGGTGCGGCGCAGTTCTCGTGCTGGACCTCGACGGGTGGCGTACGGCGATGTGACTCCCTCGGCCTATGCGTCCTCTACCTTCCGGCAGCCGGTCAACGTCTTCCCCAGCTCCGGCTAGTCCAGGAGTCCGGGGGGTGGATCCGGCTCATCCGGGCGCGGTTCCAACGTCCCCACCACCAACGTGACTCCCACCACTCCGACGGCCGCGCCTCATCCCCCCTTCGTCTTCGGCGGCCGGCGGCCGGATCCAGCCTTCTCGGCTCCGATCTGCTGCGTCTGCCACCGGATCTGCCCCTCTTCGACTCCCCACCCTCGGCTGAGGGCCGGGGGCTGCGGCTGGTTCGTCGCGTGGTCATGGCCTGCAGTGGGCTAGGGCCAGATGCGTGGCTAGCCGTGGCAGCTGGGACATCGCTGCTGCGCCGGCCACGCCTCCCACAGCGTTGGTAGCCAGTTTTGGGGATGGTCATGTGCAGTGGAGCTGGACGCACAGTTTGGCCGCGGGCGTGCCGGCGGTGGGGCAGCGTGTCCACCATCTTCTTCTTCCCTCCCATTGCAGGCCTAGCAACGACGCAGTGCGTGCAGTCTGGCCGCGGGCTTGCCCGCGGTGGGGCTGCGTGGCTGTGGCTATTTCGCTGGTGCGCGGCTACTGTCATTGCGGGCAAGTCCGTGTAAGGCTCCGCACGATGTGTCGGCGGCCGACACAAGCTGGCCGGTGCGCGCCTCCCACTATCGTGGGCGAGTCCGGGAACGGCTCCGCATAGTGTGGCGGCGGCCAGCAACCCCCCTCTATCTTGGCGCCATCACTTGCCGGTGTGCGCCTCCCACTAAAGCGGGCGAGTCCGATAACGACTCCGCGAAGTGTGGTGGCGGCTGGCAAGCAATCTGGCCCCTCCCCTCCGCCAGGTGTGGATGTAGCTGGTGTGCGCCTCCCACTAACGCGGGCGAGTCCGTTAACGGCTCCGCGAAGTGTGGTGGCGGCTGGCAAACAATCCAGCTCCTCCCCCTCCGCCAGGTGTGGACGTAGTCGGTGCGTGCCTCCCACTACCGCGGGCGAGTCCGGCTTAGGTTCCGCGACGGCAACTGGCCTCCCGCTGATGCTTGCCAGTGTGCGTCCAACTGTCGTTTTTGGGCGAGTTAACAGGAGTACTTGCAAGGTTCTAGGCGAAAGCCTAGCTCAGATGAATCTGGGTCGATGAGATTTCCTTCCTGAAGGCGTTATTGAAGAACCTCAACTCTTGCTGCAGTCTCCTGGCTCGACCCGCTCTGCACCTCGGCACATAAGCCGGGCGAAAGCCTTGCCAACTCCCTATGGAGCTCCTCTTCATGCTTGGCTGACGATGACTACGTTGCGGTGTCGTTCACCTCCCTGGAGGCATCGTTGAGGTGTTGATGTGTGTTATTGTTGTTGCTCTTTCTCCCTCTTGGTGTTTTTCTCTTTTCACCCTTGTGCTTGGGCGTGCCGTTGTAAACAAAACTTTATACCAGGCCGTTTTGGGCCAATATATATTAAAATTCAGGTGGGGAACGCTTCCCCCCGGTGACCTTAAAAAAAGGAGAATTGAAAAACTTACAAAGCCTAGTACTGAAGCAAGTACTCAATGCACACCACCTGCTATTATGTCCGGGTATTCCTGGCATACCCAACATATATCTAGGATTAGTAGTTAGTGTTGGAATTGCATAAAGGCAGAGCAACCTGACTAGGTCAGTTTGCCTGCTATGGCTTGTTATTGGAATTGGAAAGTTACAAAGCTTAAAGATACAAGGGGTGGCTGCTGCTTATATAGAGCAGGGCCTCTACCAACTCCCTAAGCATATTCTTGCATAAAGCAAGATGCTCCTAGACACCTTAACAGCCAAGGCATCTCATGATCAACTTGAGAGCCAAGGCACACTCTAAAGCATAAAGATAAATGCACTAAAGTAAGATACAAGTGTAGGCTTAACAGCATTAGTTAGTATACACATATATGGAACTTTGTTCTCTTAAAAAAGGGGCGTACCTAGTGCCGTAGGCTCCCGCACTGCGGGGTCTGGGGAAGGGAAAATAGCCAGCAACCATCCCTGCACAAATGTGCAGAGGCTGGGGCCTGTTATCTTATCTAAAAGAAATATATACACATATAATGTAGTTAAGTTTCAAATATGCTACTCTTCTCCGTCTTATTCACCCAAAGACACAGCAGCCATTTGGCCTGTTTACCTATTGCACCCACCCATTCCTCACTGAGTCAGCAGCTTTGGTGCCATATGGCCTTTCCTCAATCCTACGTTCTCCTCCGGTCCTGCCGACACTGAGCCATCTCCACTCATCACTGCGAGGCTGCAAGACAGTGAGACACAAAACCGCGGAACCAGGGACCCTATTGGCTAGCATTTACTAGCCCTGACCACCGTCATTGCCCACCCCACAGCAGCACCCTACCGTCCTAGAGGCGGATCAACAACCCACAGAGGCGCTCGTCCATTTATCCAGCGCAGCAGTACTCGCAGCTCAGGTTCGGCTGCCAGCAAGCGCACTGGCCGCAGCACGACCGCCGCCCACCAATGGCTGGCCAGGAGGCCACACGCTTCATATGACAGCTGGAAGGTGGATGCCTCGGGAGATCTCAAATTCTCGATTCGGTTTATTCGTTAATTAAATTTAGATGTAAAAGCTCAAATTCCCTTTGTCTTTGCTTGGGATACCCAACATTAAAATCTTGGTCTGCCAGTACATGTAAATGGGAACTGCATACAAACCTTTAATACTGAAATATACAGTACAGATAAATGCATCTCCACACTATAAGAGCATGTCCATGGTTAGCTGATATCATATTGTCTTCCACCATTACCTGCGCAAGAATCTTCAATAGATTCAGATGTTTTCTGGATTGTACTGACAGAAGGGAGCAACAGAACCTGCAAATTGGATCTCATATACAGATTATGCAGAGTATTCTCCACGCGCGTTCCACTTCTAACTATTTTTTTGTACGCTTGATCCATCTGTAGTTGATGGCTGTGGCTCCAAAACCTTGTCAATTTATTTTCTAGTATTATAAAATAATTACTGTTTCATATTTCCTAACTTCGGTGTATTCTTGGGATGCTGCTGGAGTCTCATGGCTTAACGGTTTTCTCTGGTCTCTTAGATGGCCAGTTGGCAACCAACATGCAAGTCGTAATCCGAATAAACAGGATTGCTGCAATCCTTGATTATGATGAGTAGAAGGATGTGAATATGACTATTTGTGACACTGATCTATTTTAATCTGCAGAAAGCTGTTCACATTACTCCATTGATGGCTTATCATCTTGTTAAGGTACTTCATCGAAAGTAATTTCGTATAGGCATTTTTCTATCTTGTATAGCAAAATCTAATGTTTATTTTCCAGATTTTACGGTCAGAAAATGTAGAATTTGTGGTTGCTCCATATGAAGCTGATGCACAGTTGGCATATCTAACTACTATTGATGCTGATCAAGGGGGCGTATCTGCCATAGTTACAGAAGATAGTGACTTGATAGCTTATTGTTGCCCAGCTGTGAGATAATCACTTTCTCTTCCCATCCTCTTCATTACTTTTTATTATATGTAACAGATATCAAATTTTAGATTATATTTAAAATGGATCGGTTTGGGAATGGTGAAGAGTTCACAATGGAGAGAACTCTGAAGACAGAGAAAGATGGTCTTTCCTTCCAGGATTTTGATAAGAAACTTTTTACAGGTAAGGTCATGCTCATGCCTATATCTTGTAGACTTGAATGTTTTCAATGTTTTCTCAAGTTTTCTACATCTGTTAAAGATGCATTTCTTCTCACAGTTTAGCATGTCATTATGTCAAAGGCGTCAGCATTCTTTCACCACAGGTTTATCGGTCTTACACTATCGTTAGTTCTGTTGCTGAGTGATATCAACATATTCTGCTAGATAAGTTGCTGCATTATTCTGTTCTGTTGTTTTTTTTTCTGTGAGCAGTTTGGCCACCATTTTTCAGTTTCTTTTCAGCTATCACCCTACAGAACCTATGCTACCAAAGCACTAAAAAAGGACGTACCCAGTGCCGTAGGCTCCCGCACTAGGGGTCTAGGGAATGGAAAATAGCCAGCAGCCTTTCCCGCACAAATGTGTAGAAGCTTAAGCTTGAACCCTGGATCTCTTAGTCACAGGCGGTAAAGCTCTACCGCTTGCACCAGTACCAAAGCACTAGTATACAAAAATACTATTGCTAGAATAGAATTCTTAATCTATTATCATTGGCAATTTAAAGTTATAAACATGTTCAAAGAGAGGGAAAAGCAGGGAATGCCTTATAAAAGGCTGTGTTGCAAATATACTTTCTTAATACTGCTGACATTTAAAAAAAAGAAAGCTGCGTGGGGAGACTCCCCCCACAGTGCTTCATTAAGAGAAGAGAACTTCTCACGCAGTTCTCGAAAAAGCCCCCGAAACCCGGCCCTACCCGTTTACAGTGGCACTGCATAACCGTGAGACGGGATGGCCACAGACCTGCACTTTGAAGTAGGACCGACGAGGGGATTTTTTTGTGGGAAATCATGCGTCCGAAAGGACTCGAACCCATGACCGGTGGCCTCCCAACCGGGAGTGCTCACCAACTGGGCTACGCCCAGTTCCCCAATACTGCTGACATTTTGTTTTCCATTTGGACAGGCATGTGTGTTCTTGCTGGATGTGACTTTCTTCCCTCAATTTCGGGCATTGGTACGAGAAGAGCATATTCTCTCATCTCAAAATACAAAGACATAAATCGTGTAAGAATGATTACTCTTGTGCTACTCAGAAAGTGAAACATGATTTTTATTCTGTTGATATTTTGGCATAAGCTTCATTAGTAACTCAAGTATTCCATTTTTATGTGCAGAGTAAGTTACTACCATTTTGAAGCAGACACCTATTTGCTAAAAATGACACCGTACACCATAAAAAGATTTTAATATACATCTATTTATAGAGTGTTTGTGGAACTGTTGGAATATATTTCCTTGTATATAGATATGGCTGTTATGGTAGGATATGGTTGTTATGATAGCCCTGTATAGTAGGCTAGATTTGGTGTCAATCACCTCCTGTAATTTAGCTGATTGGTTAAGCCTATTGGCTATATATAAATGGCGCCCCAGGCTATTGCCCTGTGTGGTCTTTGCCCCCAATTCTATTCTCTCTTTCTACTCTAACA
>CM041646.1:26274018-26399430 GCA_023333625.1 Bothriochloa decipiens
CTGTGTGGTCTTTGCCCCCAATTCTATTCTCTCTTTCTACTCTAACAGGAACTATTATGTAATTTTTTATAGAGTGTTTGTGGAACTATTATGTAATTTTTTCTTTCAATGGGATAGAAACTAACATATCGTTACTGCATAAAACTATAAGTCTTTTAAATGCAAGTCATATTTTCTGTAACTGTTGCAATGTATTGCTTGACCTTCTGGAGCATCTGAGTCCAATTTTCAGTGGAAAAAAATGATACATAATATGCAGCAGTTCCATTTTCATAATACACTTATTTTAACATAGCTGTTGAGGTTTTCAGTTTGGCACCAGTTACATATGATACACAGGTCACTCCATAATTAGTCTTTATGCCCTATCTCTTTTATGCTGAGCAATCTGCACTCACCAGTGATGAATGTTGTTTTCTGGTACGATCTGCCTCACTTGTCTGAACATTGCCAGGTCATATCAAACTTAAAGCTTGACAAGCGGTATTCTGTCCCGGATGATTATGCTGATTCCTTGCGGAAAACTCTTGCGGTGTTTGATCATGCTCGAATGTAAGATTGAGTTTATGTTGCATTGTGTTTCTTTCAAAAAAGTTTATGTTACTTTGTGCATTGTGAAAAGACACTGATAAGCGACTTTTTTCAATGACCCAGATATGATGGCAAAAGCAAGTCACTTAAACATTTGAAGCCTTTGGATGAACAGTGTATTTCTTACTTGGATGGCGATTTGGATATTCTTGGACCGTATCCTAAAGTTTTCATTTAATATACATGAGCAAGAGACATCTGTATCAAATGTTTGTTGCTGACTGCATATCTGTCTGTACGCATCAATACAGGGGCAAAGTTTTGGCGATACCAGTTTTCATAGATCTGTTGATGGTTCATTCAGTAAATGGCTCAACTCTATAGAAAAAAGCATAACTTCTAATAAGATACCCCCCCCCCCCAACACCCACACACACCCTCCTCAAATTGCAGTTGCTTCTGATGATTCTTTGTGTTAAGCAGTGGTCAAATAGGCACCTGTCATAGTAGCAAGTATATATAGTGAGAGTGACTTGATATTGCTTGCCGCCTACAATGCAATTATGTTAATCAGTCTTCCATAGGATTATTTATTTTCTAAAGTCACCAGCGTGAATCCCTTAATCATCTAAAGATCATTGTCACCGTCAATTGCAAGAGGGATTGCAGAGGGCCATTTGAATCCTGTTACCATGGAAGCATTTGATGAGTACTCCAGAAGCAGTAATCCTGTTGAGTTTATTGATACCTCGCCATTCGACGCTGCTAATCAGTGTGGTTCTCAGGAAGTTTTGACACAAAGTAGTTGTATTACAATTGTTTCATCCCAGGAATGCAAAAAAAATATGACAGGTGAGTGCTCTTGGACCAGCTCAACATTAATTTACCATGTTTATGGATGGTTATCCCTCTGTTCTAAAAAACTCAGCAAATATCATACTGTTACTTATTTGACTATATAACTTTTGCAGTTAATGAGATTTCTAGTGGACAAAAGTCCAGAAAAGGCGTTGTTGCCCTACGAAGATTTCTAGTGCAGAAGCAACCTCCTCGAGTGGAAGATAACAAAATGGAGCCAGAAAACATACCTGAAAACAACCCATTCAAAAAGAGGAAATTGTCAACCAATCAAGTTCAAGAAATGGATCCAACAGAGTTACTAATTGATCTGCAGAATGAAGAATCGTACTTGCCTTGCTCATCATTGTCACAAGAGAGCAGCCATACAATCAATAGTACGGAATTATTGAGTTTTGGCCAAAATTACAACAATGGGCAAAATATGTCGATGAATGAAGTACCAGTTGCAATTTGCTCATCATTGACACGGCATAGTGCCAAATCAATGCCAAAGAAGACAGCTTCCACGAGGCAAAAGACCCTAAAAAAGTCCAATGACAAGACAAACAAAAAGGTAAATGGAGGCAGTGGAATATTGAAATTTTTCACGCGTCTGTAATTATGCTTATGCACCTTTTAAGTTTTCCATTTCAGTTGCTGAGGAATGAATGACAGCCTTTTCATTTGTGTTGCCATAGTAGGCAAAAGTTTTGGTTTAATATGAAATGTCATTTCATTTACAATGATGGGTTCCCACATTTCAATTGGAGATACACATATTTTGTTCTAAAATGGCATCTAGCGAGTAGCGACTGCACAGCTTGCCACACTCGAGCACTCCAACTACCGTTGCTAGTCCCAACTTAAACATATATATGGCGCGGCCCGTGGCCAAACAATAGTACAAACCTGAATACCCATAAGTCAACTTGTACGTGGATCTTCACTAGTTGAGCTCCTAGAGCAAATATATAAGCCGGTAGCTGGTCAAGATGTATATTGTATAGCCCCCAGCAATGGATTAGTAATATCACCTCTCCTTGAAATTTACTCGCCGACTTTTCTGTCACACGTCCACGGGCTATTCTTTATGGCTAAATAAATGGGCCAACTAGGGTCAAGAAGGAGACGCCACCGCTGCCGCCGCCAAGCCAGGCAGCCCTCGCAGCATGCCCTAGGGGAATCGTCGGGAGGGCCATCGTGCCGCGGCTCCCACTGCTGCAGGCCCCACCATTGTCTTCGCCAACTATCATATCGTATCGCAATCAATTTAGGAAAGAGTTGGTTAAGAACTTAAGATAGAAGTTGACTTATTAAGATAGAAAGGAGAATCCAATCTTATAAGAATTTCCTAGTTTGCTTAGGGTCATGTCCCATCGGGACTATAAATACTAAGGGCATGAAGTTATTGAGGCAAGCAAAGAATAAGTTCCTCCTCTATCTCTCCCCCTCTTCCCACATGCGCCACCCCCTCTCTTCCTCCTCCTACTGCATGCCGCCACCCTCGCTACCTAACCAATGCCACAACCCACACTCTCGAGGCACGCCTCTGACACTTGGTATCCAGAGACCGATCCGGTCCTTTGGGCACCATGGCCGCCACCACCAACAGCGTGACAGAACTTCTTCAAGCGTTTTCCTCCAACCTCCGCGGCAAGATCGGCGAGATGCATCAACAACTCGTCAACCTCAACTCCCACCTCCTGGACATCGAGCAGGGCAAGATCCAAACAACAGCCGTCATAGGTGCCTCGGCTAGATTAGACCATGAAGCCACCATTGACAAGCTCACCGCTGAGACAAGGCATGTCATGGTTGCTGCTGGCAATGCTACCTCCAGAACAAGATGGAGGAACCCAACTCCACATATCGCGAACGAGGTCACCAACAACTTGTTCTCGGAAACGGAGGTAAAGCTAGAGCAACCCTCCTCATTTGATGTACTCTAACAAGCCACTCCAACCACGCTCCTCAACATCAAGCAAACGTCTGCGCCGCCGGTCGTTGGCCTTCTGGCACCGCTAGAAACCACTTCACCTCTACAGGCTTCGCGAGGCATGACTCTCGACGCCCCGTACACAGTGTTACATGACGCCAGCCTACTAGTGCCACAGGCGTCCACTCCACCAGCCCAGGATCCACCCTAGGCGCCAGGACACCCCCCTTCACGCCAACTAAGCGTCATGGAGCGATTGACAACGCTGACATTCAACGGCCTGACAGATCCACTACCATGGCTGACAAGGATGTAGCTCCTCTTGGTGCTGCAAGGCACTCCACCAGATGACCAGGTTCTCTATGCAACTGTTCGTCTTATTGACGCAGCAACTTTTCAGCCTATTGATGCAACACAGCTTTGGTATACAAGGATGACGTAGGAGATGCCATGAGAAAATTGGGCAGCATTCTCGGAGGCCTTACTCCGGGACTTTAGCTACCCGACTGATTGTCATTCAAGAAACAATCTTCCTACCCTAACATATAGCGGATCACTGAACAACTACGTCGACGCTTTAGCAACTTGTACAACACGCGTGGGCCTTACCGGCGTGCCACATCAAGTCAACCTCTTCATCAGGGCCCTTCCACCACTGCTTCGAGAGGCGGTAACAACACACTGCCAATAGGAGATGGACGCAACCATCCTCCTAGCCCACAATCTAGAGTATGTTGCGGCCACCCACATCATCGATCCGCCAGCTACCACCATGAGACCTGGGGATTTTTTTTAAATTTTAATATTTATTTAATTAATATTTAAAAAATAACCATACTCAAAAAATATTTACATCTCATATTCCTTTTGGTCGCACAAGTCCTTTGGCGCGACCAAACCACATTGTCGCGGTGATAAGTCTTGTCGCGCCAAATTATTTAGCGCGACAAGACTGAATTTTCTAAAAATCATAACTCCTCAATAATATGTCAGATGAACATTGTTTCTCTATTAAAATTGTAGCCCTCGACGAGATCTACGACTCTCTAGTTTTGAGTTTTTTCATTTGAAGAAGCTAAAAGGTTCAAAAAAAATTATGTAAATTTTCAATACCAAACGATCGTGTATTAGCGCATGTCACATTATAAAAATAATCTTTTTTATTTATTCAAATAAAAATACTTTTTATACCAAGATTGTAGCCCTAAATGAGATATATTTAGTTTTGAGGTTTAAGATTTGAAGTCATTAAGAAAAAATGATATGATGCTTCAGAAGTAAACTTCGTGCTGAAATATTATATTATTTTTTTGAGCATATTAATGACTTCAATCTAAAACCTCAAAACTAAAAAATTGCATATCTCATTTAGAGCTACAATCTTGGTATAAAAATTATTTTATTTGAATACATAAAAAAAGATATTATTCTTATGATGTGACAAGCGCTAATACACGATCATTTTGGTATTGAAACTTTACATAATTTGTTTGAGCCTTTTAACTTCTTCAAATGAAAAAACTCAAAACTAGAGAGCCGTAGATCTCGTAGAGAGCTACAATGTCATAGAGACACCATCTTCATCCAAAATAGTATTGAGAAGTTATAATTTTTAGAAAATTTAGTCTTGTAATACCAAATAATTAGGCGCGACAAAACTTTTCCACGTCAGAAATGGCGACCAGAAAGTCGTATCTTGCTCGGCAATGCATGTGGCGCGACATTGTGGTTTGGTCGCGCCAAATGACTTGGCGCGACTAAAAGGGATATGAGATGCAAATATTTTTTGAGTGAGATTATTTTTAAAATATTGATTAAATAAGGATTAAAATTTTTTAAAAAACCAAGCCAGGAGACCTAGGTGGGAAAGGTGCCCCCACCCCGTCATCAAGAGTCTATGCCTAAAGCAGCACCATAGGCGCAGATGCCCCAACATGGCTACACCTCTCAAGCTGACCTCGCAACTTGCTGAAAACACCGTACCACTCCACCAGCGTCGACATCACCATATCGTCTACAAGCACCTAACTCTACAACAACGAGCATCACAAGAGATGCACCTCAAATCGTTGACACTACTGAAACCCTCGTTAAGTTTCGTATACTAATGGTCATCTACGATACCATAGCATCAGTTCAGGCAGTAGCTCCAGTATGGACGCATAGAGAACACTTCATCTACAATGGCCTCTATGTTCTGGCCACTTCACTAATACTTAGGACACATTGGAATCATTGGATACAACAACTCCGAACTTGCAATTGGCTTTCATAAGTAGCTTCCAACCCACGTTCCCCTCAAGCACACTCCTACTCGAACCATGGCCGAAACCCCCTCTACCATCAGCAACAGTTATCCTTTTTGACAACAACGACCAGCATTTCATCTCCAATGATGTCAACATCACCGTACACCAAGAGAATGGTTATCCACTCATATCGCAGGCCTACGACACCACGGGAGACGCATTGTTTAGGACCGGGAAACACATTGTTTAGGACCATGCGACACTTCCACGTAACTCCAACCTTCCAAGTGCCAAATACAATATGCAGGTGCTTCTGAGGAATCATCCATGTGGGATAGGTAAACTCGTTCCCATGACCTCCATAGGTCTTGAGAACGATGCACTTTACAGGTTTATTACCTCACGTTGACTTGGCGGACGTGATCTACAACCATGGCCATCGACATGACAAGACAATCAATGACTACATCATCTCGGGCTACTTCAGTTCCTTCCACTACTTCTTCGTCTTCACCTTCGATAACAACGATGATGGCCTGGGGCACAACGCACTTGGTCATGTTATGGTCCGACTAATGGAGGTTACCTGGGGCACTTGATGAAACAAACAACTCCAACTCCTAGAGAATGTTTTAGCGCGAGGATGCACTGATCATAGAAGGGGGAGTATTGTCACAAGCACAGTGCGGGCTATTCTCCATGGTGAAATAAATGGGCCAACTAGGGTCAAGAAGGAGACGCCACCGTTGCCACCGCCAAGCCAGGCAGCCCTCATGGCATGCCTTAGGGTGAGCATCGGGAAGGGCGCCATGGGCGCTGTCGCAGGCCCCACCATCATCTTCATCAACTACCGTATCGAGTCCCGGTCAATTCAGGAAAAAGTCGGTTAAGATAGAAGTTGACTTATTAAGATAGAAAGAAGATCTGGAGTCAAGTCCCATCAGAAATATAAATACTAAGCAGTGGCGGAGGCAGGGCGGGCCAGTGGGGGCCATGGTCCCACCCAATGTCCGGTGACAAAAATAGCAACTCTTCTGTTGTTGTGTGTATTATACGATCCATGCCCATCAGGCCATATGAGCCCATGAACGCGTAGGTAGCCCGTAGCTAAACATCACCACGTAAGCAGTCTTGGCCTTCTGGGCGAGACCACCAACACGATCGCGGTCGGCGATTTAGCTGCTGCTGCAGCGCCGCCGCAGCGGGCCGCCGCCGTAAAGTCGACACCTCCCTCAGCGTCCAGGTACAGCCGTGTACCGTCCACCATGCACTGGCTCTCCGATCTGCTTCAGGACTCCAGTCTTCAGGTAGACAGATACGTTGTAGTTTATCTCCATCGGTTTGGAGCTAATACCTAATTTTGTATCGAAGGATAATCACCATGAAACTTAAAAGGTCGACAATTGACAGCTTTTACAAGAGAGACACGCCCGCCGCTGATGTTTAGATAGATCAAGGGCAGGCTGTGTAGCCGGCAGCTAAAGTTCAACGAGTAGATTGTGCAGCTAAGATCTGCATTTTACAACAATAAGTTGATTATTATGTCTTAAAGAATCATAGCCATGCTTATTTTTGCTAATAATATTCTTCCTTGGCAGGTTGATTAGGCTTGTGCTAAATCTACCAGTTTCCACAGCCACGAAAGAGATTGCTATGACTTCGATGCGATTTAGACACGCAGAGAAAAATTTAAATAAAGTATGTTAGTTCCTTTAATCATTTATACTTATTGTTATGTTTTTCATTGCAAATTTATCACAACATGAATAATTAATTATTTAATAGAGATTTTAGTGTTTCAATATATGATCAAAACTCTATACAAACACATATATTAAAATTTTATAGTAGACTATACATATTTATTGTCCAGTCCCCTCTATATATAATTCCGAGCTCCGCCACTTATATTAAGGGGATGTAATTGATTGTGACAAGTAATAAAGAACAAGTTTCTCCCCTACTCTCTCCCTCTCCTCCCACACGTGCCACCCTCCCACGCTGCATGCTGCCGACCTCGCTGCCCTAACCGTCGCCGCCACCCACCCCCTAGGGCACACCATTAACATTTTTCAAAGAATCATCCAACCATTGGAGAGAACAACATTTTTTTAGTCCATAATGATGCTATAAAATATATAATAGCATTTCAAATATGATTGCTTTACAAAATAATTATTAAAAATACAACCTATGTATACATTCTTTACAAGTGTAGACATCTTTTAAAACTGTAGCACCCTAGAAACTTGTTTTAAATTCAATGAAACTAAAAGAAGGGAATACACAAACATAGTGTGATGTATCACGTTCTTGGTTGACATTACAGTTTTACATGTTCACATCTTTACTTGTGTGATTGGTGATCTAGATCTCTACCTTTAATTACTTGTCTCCTTTCTTCTTCTGATTCGCATCTCTACTAGACCAGGCCTCTAGTGTGGTGATACCTGCTTAGGTATATGCTTCTAACCTCCACCGGACTCCAGTGCTACTTTACTTGAAGTAACAGTAAAAATGCCGTTGGTGAAAATAATTTCTATAGTAGTGACTAGTCGTTGGTCCAGTGGTTTCTGTGTGCACCGAATGATGCGCTGTATCATGGAATATTAGAATCAGATCATATGTTGGTAGTGTTGACACTCAAAATTATCCGAAATGGTTTTGGATATCATGCACGAATTGGTGGGGTGTCACTGATCAGCAAGAACGAGGAGTCCGACCAGTTTGATTGTTGAACTAAGTGTTGCAGGTCATGTCCGACCAGTCCAACTGATAACCATCAAGCACTTACCGACCAGATCAATTGGTCGCCGAGCACTTGACCGCGATATTCATGAAGAGGCTTCAGCTGGTTCATCTGACCTGTCCATCAGGCCATGTCAAGCTAGGTGCAGGCATCTGCAGGAGGTGGAGCACATCTGGTACACGGAGTTCAGGTGCTGTCATGCCTTCCAGCGGTTAAGCCAAATAGCAAAGAGATCCGAGTCCTTCTGCTATACGAGTACTTGCAAGGCACGATACATATGCGTTGCATGTTGGGCTATTATAGCAATACTCATGGACGTGCAGCACTTGTGAATCTCAGGTGGATTGATTGATGAGAAAGCACACGGAAAGCACTGAGGTGCATATATACGTGTCCGCATGACGTGGAGAAGGTCACGACGCCTAATAGCCAAATAAACGAAGAAATCTTATATATAGGCGGCTGGTCTCTCCGTACATCGTTTTTATTTATAAAGGAAGCTTTTATTAAAACCTCATAAGTAATACATCGAGTTGATACAAAGTCAGAGTGGCAACTTCCGGCCTCTGCCTATCATGAGGCACACAACCAAACGAGAGAGAACAAGCCTAGCACATTTTAATGACTATCAAATTGAAGACTAGACCGCCATCTATGTGCCTGGGAGAAAAAATCCTTGGCCACCTGCGTCAACTATTGTGATATCGCTATAACTGTATTCTGTAAATCCGGCTTCTGCATAATAGCCCAAGTACGTAACCAGTGGGTAACCAAATAGATAACCTGCACAGGATAAATAATTTTTTATCTTTTCAAAAATAATATCATTTCTGCTGAGTCAAATAGACCAACAAGTCGCTGCTCCTTCTAGTAGGAGCAAAAACTTGACATCTTTGTTGACACCTCTTAGCCAGCCATTAAACATATGACATGTACTGTGGGGTTTTAAAAGACCTGTTGCCACTTGAATAAAAGACCAAACTGAATAGGCAAACTGACAGTCAAAAAACAAGTGCTTAATTATCTCTTCTTTGTGACAAAAGTAACAAGTTTTACTACCTTGCCAATTGCGCTTTATTAGGTTATCCTTAGTCAAAATAACTCCTCGTCGTAAGTACCATAGGAAAATTTTTATTTTTAGTGGGGCTTTTAATTTCCAAATGTTCTTATTAATGTTTGGTATCTCAGTACGTAATAACGCTTGGTAGTGTGATTTCACCAAGAATTTTCCATTTGAATGTAAATTCCAGTGAAACTCATCTTGTTCATCGGTCAACTCTACATTAGCAATACGAGGCAATAAATTGTTCCACGCTACTAATTTAGGACCAATGAGATCTCTTCGCCAAGATAGATTTGGTGATGGGCCAGAAAGGACCTCTGCAATGGTAACATGTTTCGGTCTAGTAATGTTGTAAAGACATGGGTACTGTTCCTGAAGAGAAGAATTCCCAAGCCATCTGTCCTCCCAAAAACATACTTGTGTTCCATCCTTTACAATGAAGGATCCAAGGCGAAAATAATCTAATTTCTTTTGTACTCGTATTGATAAAGCAAAGAAGGACATCATGTATATTGGCAGGCTACTAAGCACTGAATTTATCCATGTTAAGCGTCCCCCAATTGAAAGATGTTTTCCTTTCCAACTACTCAATTGCTTCTCAAAGCGTTCCTCAACTTTCCTCCACTCAGCATTCCTAAGCTTCCTATAATGTATAGGAATTTCCAAATACTGAATTGAAAAATCACCAGACTTATAACCAAACAGCTCGACGTATTGATCAAGATGATCTTGGGCATTTCCAAAAACGAATAATTCACTCTTATGAAAATTGATTCTTAAACCCGTTATTTGCTCAAAAGCACAAAGAAGCAGCTTCATGTTTTGAGCTTTCTCAAGGTCATGATCCATAAAAAGAATTGTATCGTCTGCGTATTGTAGAATAGATAAACCATCATCGATGAGATGGGGCTCTACTCCACTAATTTGCCCGTTCACTTTGGCCCTATTCATAAGAATAGCTAGCATACCTGCTACAATGTTAAAGAGCAATGGGGATAAAGGATCGCCCTGTCGAAGACCTTTTCTAGTTTGAAAGAAAGGTCCGACATCATCATTAACATTAATTGCTACACTCCCACCTGAAATGAAAGCTTTAACCCAACTTATCCACTTGGGTGAAAACCCTTTCATTCGTAGTGGGCCATTTAACTTTATCATATGCCTTTTCAAAATCTATCTTGAGAATTACCCCACTCTGTTTCTTTCGATGTAGCTCATGAACAGTCTCATGCAAGATGACAACACCCTCAAGAATGTTTGATATTGTTGAATCACGTTCACTTCTTGGACTTTTGGGATAAGGGTAAATCCAACATATAAGTCATGGAACATTTGCATTAGATCCCCTTTGATGATATTCCAGAATTTCTGATAAAATTCAGCTGGAAAACCATCTGGACCAGGTGCTTTATTATGTTCCATATTAAAAATAGCTTCTTGCACTTCTCGCTCAGTGAAGGGAGCGGTCAGAATATCATTCTCAATCTGTGTAACCTGAGAAATATCAAAGATCCTATCCTCCTCTAGAGTAAAGGAATTTGCCTCAGGTTCTCCATAAAGATCCTTATAAAACCTTGTGATATAGGCTTTTAGGTTTGCCTGACCCTTAACAATCCATTTTCATGATTAAGGGAAAATATTCTTTTTTCCGATGTTTATCATTGGTGACCATTTGGAAATATCTAGTATTGTTATCTCCCAAAAGGACATCTTTTACCTTGGCCCTCTGATAGTACTTGATTTCCTCTTCTCTAAGTAGTTTGGTCAGTTGATCCTGAGATTGAGCAAGATTTTCTTGTTCAGGTTCAGTCAAATCCCTGACCTCCGCAGCAATATCTAGGTCATTAATTATTGATTGAAGTTCAACCTTTTTTTCCTTATAAACTCCACTCAAATGGGAAGCCCATCCACGTAAGTGCCTCCGTAAGGCACTACACTTATTGTTCCATCGTTGGACCGAATTCCTACCTTTCACCGGCCTATTCTAAATTTCAATAACTCGATCATTGAAATCCTCATGGGTGAACCAACTTAGTTTAAGTTTGAACTATTTTCCATTCCCCAGAAAGGCTGGTGTTCCCGTATCTAAGAGTAGGGGTGTGTGGTCCGACACTCCCCTATCCAAAGCCTGTAATGAGACTAAAGGATACTTAAATTCCCATTCAGTTGACATAAGAGCCCTGTCCAATCTCTCATATGTGAGTTTAGGTAGTGAATTGGCCCAAGTAAATTGTCGTCCCATTAAATCAATTTCCCTAATATTAAAACTATCAATAACAGCATTGAACAGGAAAGGCCAACGGGCAACGTATCTGTCATTATTTTTGTCTTTGCTAGATCTCAAAATATTAAAATCTTCACCAATTAATGTGGGTAAAGGATTTTGTTGGCATGCTCTAACTAGTTCAGCTAAAAAGCCCAATTTAAAATCGTCCTGGGCTGGACCATAGACCGCCATAAGAATCCATTTAAAATTATCTACCTTGTTGCATAAATGGAATTTAATATAAAACTCCCCTTCTACAATAAGGAAAGGTGTAGCATTTCTGTATTGACTCCAAGTAGGATTCCGCCAGATCTACCACGAGGTGGAAGGCAATGCCAAACGAAGTTCGCACCTCCTGAGAGTCGTGCCAAGTTCGTCTTTGACATGTCTTGCTTTCCTGTTTTCATAATAGCAATGAAATTTAGACTATTGTCCTTTACTGCTTCTGAAATATATCAGAATTTAGTTAGGTCCGATAAACCTCTGCTATTCCAAAATAAATCTTTCATTGATAAACTAGAATTTATTTATGATCTTTTTTGGATCTTACGTTTTCTCGAGTTAGATTTCGATTTTCGGGCAGTGAGCTTCAGATCACATAATTTTGTGTCTGGGTCCATGTCCCCAAAATCCACCTCGGACACATCCTTGATGAAATGAGCGAGTAGGTCATCATCTACGACGGCCTCGTCATCACTAGCATCAAGAATCAATGGTTTAGTAACTCCCGCATTCAAATCTCCTTTTTTCAAGTGTTTTGCAGATGGTGTTACAATCGTTCTGTCAACTTCTATTTTTTTAAAGCTTTAATGGACAAAGTACATTCTGAACTGCTATTACCTAATTTAAAACCTAAGTTACTGAGATTTGTAACACAAGAAGCATCAGAAATAGGATTAAAGGAAATAGCAGAAATAGCAGGACAGGAGCTATGCATACCAGGTTGTGGAATCAACGGAGATGAAAGCGAATGCGGCACCACACTCTGCGCAGCCGCCGACTTATTCTCCATAGGGCTATCCAAATTGCGGATGGCAGCCCTTCGCATAGCTTTGCTTGTCATATCCTCGTCAGGTATGGAAATACCATCAGCAGATTGGATATTAGCACGTGTACTTCGTCGAAGTCCTTCAGTATTATTCAAAGGGGACAACAAATTTTTATTTGTACCTGAAGGGGATTGTATCTCTGAGCCATCATTTATATTCACTGTAAGATTTTTGCCTGCCTTGCTTGAAGCCGACGGCAGCGGAGTCCTGGACCTTGACATCAACAGATCGCCTGATTCTACAGGCTTAACTGTCTGCCTGAGGGGAGAAGTAGAACTGCTGCAATGAGGTTCCTCCAGTCTAGTACTACTATCAGTTTCACACGGCATTGAAATAGGTGCTGCCGACCTCCTGCTTGTCCCAACCTGTGGCCTAGGCGAGGTTGGCATAGACTGAGTAGGTATCACCTGTTTGCTATGCCTGGGCGAGTTTGACTGATCTGAGGACAAATAGTATGTTCCAGTCACTAAAGGTTGTTCAGTAGCTTCCAGATTTGGGTCACCACAACTACATTCACCACTAGTTGGTTGTTCTGTAGCTTCCAGTATAGTTTCAGTACAGGTGCGTTCACCACTAGAAGCTTTCTCCACTGGATGAATACTCTTTCCTGAGCATAAATTGCCTTTGACATTTTTTGCTAGAGGGGTAACATACACAGGAGGTAGATTAGCTATTTCTTCTGGGCTTAGTAACTGCCATAGTTTCCCTAGGCCTTTTTTCTCCAACACTGAAATCACAGACCCCATTTGCATTGGCACAGGTCCACCCTCCAGTAGGAGCATTAGATGAAGATGGCGTCTTCTCTATTGTCTTCTGTTTTTTATGGGCATTTCCACCGTCAAGTCCATGATCTGTATCATCTCTTCCAGCCTCATCCTCATGCCGATCAGAATAATCTGGCTTCGGTTGAGGAATTGCTGGCTCAAAGTTTGGATCCTCCAAGCTGAAAGTAACTTCATGTCCTATCTTTCCAAAAACCACATCGGTGGTAAAAGGTAAATACTCTCTGCTCATCATCCCTACCCGAATCCGAATGACACCTTTTTTCCTATAAGTGAGCATATCCACCTCTAGAGTAGCACCAATGAGTGTACCGAGTGCCCAAAAGCCAAGGTAATGGCGCCAAGGATGAGGGACTTTACTGACATGAACCCAAACTTCATCAAGTTGATAGGACGGAATAGAGTCACTAGCATCCTGCCACTCTGAGATAGTCAATGTGACCCAATGATTCTTCAAACAAAAATCAATATCGACCCTTCGTTTGAGTTCGTCCTCAGATGGAAATTCCACCAGGAAAGAATCATCCCCATGAGGAAGCGCTTCCCAGTTCCATTCTGCCGTGATGAACTTTGAAAGCTCTGTCTGGACTGTGGCTGCATCAATTTTTCCCCCAGACACCTTTATCAAAGCAGTAGGAGAAGGTTTCGGGGTCTCCAATTTGTACTCAAAATCCGGTATGTGGAAAAACCCCAACTCATTCTTAGCAAAACCTAGCATTGACGCTGTTGGTTTTGGGAGCTTGACAAGAGGGCACTTTGCTGCAATGTGGGCATTCTTCTTATTACAAATAAAACAATCTAGATCTGCCTTGCAACATTCTGCGACATGCCCATTACACTCGCACCTAAAACAGTGAGGTGGTTTGACCTTTTTCGACTTCACAAGATCAGTAGAGGCATAGGGCTGTGGATGCGAACCTGACGACTCTGGCTTGTCCTTTGCTGTCTCCATGGTAGCAGAAGGCGCTTCAGTTCACCCACGAGGTCTGTACTCTGCTTGCTGAGGGTGATGCTGGTGACCACGATGATTCCAGCCATGGTCCGATTGCGATCCACGACCATCTCCGCGACCTGGTGCATTATAACTTCCTGGATGCTGCCCACCATATCCACGACGATATCCTGGGCCAAAGCCACGACCTCTCTGAGGCCGATCGAACCGGCATGGAGGTCTGTTTTGGTGAAAATTGCGAGTCGGTAGAGGGCGTGGTGGTGGTGGCGGCGGTGGGTGAGCTGCCATCTCGGCGTAGGTAGGACGAGATGGAATGGCGGCGGCTCGAGTACGATCTGACGATAGGTTATGAGCGCTATTGGCAATTGGTGAGCTTACCTCACAATACAAAACCGAATATGATGTTTTATTTGGTTTTCTATTGTGAGGCAAGCTCATGTATGGAAAGACCAGCCGCCTATATATAAAGGGTGAGGTATTCCAACTACACAATCGTCAAAATACAAACCAATCTACTACCTCTAATTTCTTCTCCCAACTTTCTGCATGTTGTTTATCTCTTGATCCAGACGATTAAGGATGACATCCTAGGCTTGCCGGCCAACCTAGGGCAATCCGACGACTTTTCCCCCAACGGGTCCCTCCCGAGCGAGAGTTTCGACGGCTTCTTTGCTAGTTTGCTCGAAAACTAGCCGTTCTTTGTCACGCAAGCACGTTGGTTATCCTTTGGTGGTTTGCTCGTAAACCTCATCGCTCTGCACCGCGAAAGGTGTTGGCTACCCGTTGCGTTATTCGGTCCGTGGCGACCCGGACATTTAAAGCCCTCGTGGTGTGTTGATCTGGATCACATTCGATGTCAACGTACTTTTTAGCGACTCGGTTGGGAACGATTGCTTTGGCTCTATCTCGTATCCGAATATGTTTCCTAGTCATCTCTTAATTGATCAACCGTATTTGTTTCGCGTGGTCGCTAAAGTATCGGCCATCAAGGCCGATTGCAGCTGTGTGACATATCCGACGAGGAATCCAAGACCGGCTCAGTTGGTCGTGCTTGTTACGTAATCTAATCGGTTTTTGTTTTCTACCGTCAGACCATTAGGAATCGGTTTCTTGCTGTCTTGCATCGTCCGAAGTTGTACTCAAATAAAGAGCCGGTCAAAACACATCGATCGGCTGCAACTTGGTGCAGATAGATACTTTCGCTGCTCTGTAGCTGGATTCACGTTTATAAAAAAAATCCATCATCCCAAGGCAAGACTGGTTCTTTTGTACTTGCATCTACGAGAGGGGAAAATCTGCTCTACTTATTTGCTGCTGCCGAGGTGAAAGTACAAGTGGTGGAAATATTCATCATCACGAGCCACTATTAATTTAGTGGTGGACATATCAGACAATTACAAAAGGCGTCGGAGGTTTTCTTTGCTCAATATATAAAATAATATTATGGACAGATATCAGAGCACTACACCACAATGTTATTACGTCACGCCTGAGGTACATCAGGCAAATATTTTATTTGATTCTAATAGTTATTTTGCAAGTGATATAAATTACCATGTTGGTGTTACTAGTTATGATGATAATAGATAGGTTGCATCAGCTAATTCTTCTTATTATGCATATCATGATCAAGAGCCGATGCTCGCTGAAAATTCATTTGGTTTTGATTCTTCCAGTAACATCCAACGTGTAAATCCTTATTCATCGGCTGTAAGTTCACAATATGTGTTCCATCACAAGGCAAGCCGATGAATGAATTGGCTATAACAATCCTAATTATTTTGGCAATTACTCTTAAAATTCCGCACCTTATTCCAATGCTCTTATTCATAACTCAGCTTCATATGACTCTATGAATCAATGAAAATTTAGCAAGGTGTGTTAATGGTAATTCTCATAATTCGGCTTCACATGTTACTACTAACTCAAGCCGAATCAACGAGGATTCAGCAAAGGGCAAAAAAACCATTGTTTGGGATGCAACTTTATTTCTTGCTACCTGGAAACACAGCCCATGATAGAAATCCACTTAGCTCCTCTCAATGAAAGTTATCCACTTATCACAGGCCGTACCCGTTGCACTTTGATTATTTGAAATCTCCTAGTGAATGACGGGCACCTAAATTTAATAAATTCTATGGTGATGATAGTAACGACGCTTCGGAACATATTTTTTGGCATATCATGACTTTACGATCAAGGTCTGCTGATAACAAGACTATATGAAAGTGCGATGTTTATTGTTATCTCTTTCTAGTATCGTCTTTGCATAATTTACATCATTACCCGAATGCTCTGTTGGGTCATGGTCCAGATTGGAGGAGTTATTCTATGAAAATTTTGGTAAGACCAATGAGAAAAGGACGATTAGGGCACACTGCATGTGTGGAACCAATGACAATCGAGAGGCCCAAGTAAGCCTGGATATCGAGCCAACTCGGCTCGTTACAGCTTGGCTCATTATGGCTCGGCTCGTTAACATTCTGGCTCGGCTCGGCTCGTTATACTAACGAGCTAAAAGTGCAGCTCGGCTCGGCTCGTTAAACAGCTCGGCCAGCTCGTTTGGCTCGCCAGCCAAACCATAAAAGCATAATTTCTTAAAGTATTTGTAAATTTAATAAAGGAGAATATATACTTGTAAACACAATTCAAATGATTCATCCACGGTTTCTCAGTTTTTATCCAAACAGCCCACCAAGACCATAATCATGAGTATATGATAGTCATACGCATACAATTTACACATCATCCATACATAATTTAAGAACGAAGCAAAATAAATGAGCAACTACTTGAGTGGACAACTGATTAGGTTTGTAGGTAATATATATACACACACCAAAAGCAAGTCAGGGCTTGACTGGCTCATACGAGCTAATGAGCAGCTCGCGAGCTAGCTCGAGCGGGCTCGTTATAAAATGAGCTGGCTCATTATAAAACGAGTCGAGCTCGAGCCAAGCTATTATCGAGAAAGTCGAGCGAGATAGCAAGTTTCGAGTTTTTTGTCCACTCTTATGCCCAAGCAGTACAGGAAACTGGACTTGCCCTGGTGGCCAACAATTTTGTTGAGTGCCAAAATGAAACCGCCACGGAAAGGATAGTACTTAACTCTCAAGGAAACTTATATTTCTTGGCGGTCGACGTAAACCGCCAAGGTATATGGGTGTTTCCTTGGCGGTTTAGAACCACCACCAAGGAATTGACTCATTTCCTTGAGCGTATTTTTAAACAGTGTTATATCTGACCACCGGTGTTAATTAATATGAAGACAGCATTAGGTTCAAGCAGTGTTATATCTGACCATGCATTAGTAGTAACTAGGGAACCTCAGCAAAAGGACTGGCTACTTTATTATGTTGCTGACTGAATTTATTATGTTGCCCCCGTTTATATTATGATTGATTACTTTGTCAAAGTACTATAGGTATAGATAAATATGATCTTGATGTGTAGTCGTAGCTTTGCACATACATGCACATTCAATTCATATGTTCTTTTTAAGTTTTCTAGTTCTTCAAGTTTCTCTTTGCAGATAGAATAGATTGGACACCTGGTATTACAGCTGACTGCATAGTTGATTGAACTGGAGGAGCATGTTAGTTCACAGCACTAAGGTGTTGGTGGTTTAAACCATGCTTGTAACTCTTGGTGTGGATGGATTAAATTTTCTTATGAGAATTATCATATGATTTTGGATTATTCTGGACTATGGGTGGTTTTGGTCATCATCGTTGAGTACTAGCATTTTAGTTCTAGTGCAGAATGCAATTGGTTAAAAGTGGTCCTCTCTAGTGCTATAGGGTCTATCACTAATGGTACTAAATATATTCAGGTTTCAGTAACAAGAGTGATGCTCCATCAAACTAATATCTTTCTTCTTTCTTTCTTTAATTGTTTACTAGTGACACCCTTAAACATATTGGAACCTAGTATTAAATCATGTAAGTGACTATGGATGATTTGTAACTTCCATGTTCTTTGGCCAGGTGGGCATTAGTAATACTTTGTGACATGTGACATAATAAAGTTTACATATGACGTTAACTAGTATGCATGAACTCAGTTGAATTTGGAGATAGAACTATGAGTTGTCCCTAGCAAACAAATGTTTTTTTTTGTCTAACTCAGAATGTGATTGAATTTATGAGACTACTAAGTTATTATTCACTCACTTGCATCTGTTCTTTATAATACAGATAAGTAAACAAGATAAGGCTTATAAGATCCAAAGACTGGAGTTATTGAAGAACTTGGGCACTTTGTTCTGTGCCTCTGTCATGTCCAGGCTGTAGACGAAATTCCAAGGGACTTGTGCTATTTGCCATGCTCATAAAAAAAGTCCTTCTGTTAATTATCTGTTCCGTGAACTAGTTGCTTAATTTTTAATCAATGTCGACCTGCTATGTCATCTTCTTTAAATAATATATCTGCTAATGTTGTTGTGGTTGTATATATGCTGCTGCATGGATTTCGGGTAGTGCAATACACAATACTAGATAGCAGTAAAGTTGTTTCACCTAAGGTACTGACCATCTCACTAGTAAAAAAATTTACTATAGAAGCGGCTAAATCCTGTTTTCAGCCGCGGCTAATCAGGCCAACACTAACCAAACGACTGTAAAGATCTAGCAACTGCAGCAACGGGCTTTTAACCTCCCCTACATATACGTATTCAGAGACGGATCTCTTAAGAAACCTGCCCCTAAAAACGCTATTTTCAGTGGCGGCTTCATTAAGATGGCCGCCTCTACAAATGGATATTCAGGGGTGGTTAGGTTACGGCAGCCGCTTCTGAAGATTGACATTCAGGGGCGGTTGTTTCAAGTGACCCGTGTCTAAAGTTCAATTTTGAGGAGCAGTTTCATTAAGACAACCGCCTATAAAAATTGTTTCTCTAGGAACGGCTGTTGCAATGCAACCGCCTCTGAATGTATTTTTAGATACCACATAATACAACCGCCTCTGAAAAAAATTTCATAATTTTGAATGCAAAATTCCCGCCATATTTGAAATCACGTTTTCCCACCAAATTTTGAAATTTCCCTCCATATTTGAAATCGTGTTTTCCCACCAAATTTCAGACCCATTGCAAATGATTCAAATTAAGTATCCATACATTAATATATCACTGAGTCTATTAACTAATACAACATGTACATCAGCAAAACAAAGTTATTGTACATAAGGTTTGGTCGCAAGAAAATTAGGCAAGGGAGACTTCATTACTTGACGACGAAGATCTTCATACTTGGGGTGTATCGCATATTCCAAATCAGGATCAAAGAAAGAACCTTCGGTCTAACAACCTCATGCAGCAAGAACTTGCAAAATCCTCTTGAAGTGCTTGAACATTAGCTTGAGCAATGGATTTGTTTGGCCTCATCATATCAACATGCAAAAAACAAATTGGGGACAATTATTAGCTAGATTAATAATAAAGAATATTAAACATATACACATATGATATGGTTCTATATATACATCGACTTACACTGCCAGGGTTATTATAGTAACGCCCGATGACTCTCATCCAGTGGCATACATAATAGCCACAGAGCGCGATGCCGGGAGGCTGCCTTGCGCACTGTATTTTGGTGACATGCAAAAGACAAACAACATAGTGATGGATTAAGGAACAGCCACCAATCAGAATAGATAGCTAGGACAGCGCATCATAACTCAATTTTTAGCACTTCTAGTTGAAAGATGAACAATGTGATGGAGTAATTAATAATTTTATTGTCAATGGTGGCTGCTGCAACAAAATAAGATGGTTCTGATCGACCATCTCTATTCCCTGTCATCACCATGCCACCGGCTTTTCACCCAATTCTTGGTATGGAATGGATGGTACGTTCTGACATATACAAAAGCAATGCAAAACAGGTAGAAATAAAACAATGTGCAGTATCTGCCATACTAACCAACAAGCATACTACATAATGTTGCATTATTCTCGTCACGTGAGTTTGAAAATGGCCATACCAATTGATTATATGAGACATCCATCTTTTTGGCTTCACTGGGTCATGCTGACCACCTTTTTGCACGTACAATTTGTATGCACTATTTAATGAACAAAATATATAGTCGCTTTCAATTGAAATCTAATCGGATCAAAAACATAAAGTTGTTAGAAAGATCAAGAAAGTATCTACAACTCTGTTATCATTATCCAGATCTAATTCATTAGTTTACAAAAGGCCAAATAATGCAAAGAACAAATTCTATCGAGACCTTGAATATAAGCTAATACATGCATGTAACCTAGTATGCAAAAGTAATAAACTACTATCCAGTACTTATGTTTGTAACACGCTGATGAAAAACTGGTACTTCTTGTCCTTGGTCCTCGTGGAGTCAAAGATGGTTATGCAGCCACGTCTCAAGTCGATGACTGCTAGGATGAAGGGATCGCTGCATTAATTAGCACAAAACAAAATTGGTGAATACATATAAACCATGTACCAAATAGCATGAAAAAAGATAGTACTCGATGTTACTTGTAATGGTACGAGGAATGTATATATTGGCATCCCTGCTGAGCTAAGAATGCCTCAACGACATACATTGCAGCATCACTCTTTGCTGCAAGGAGCGCAGATTTCACAATTCCTTCTCTCTCCCTGGGCAACAGACCCTTAATTGCAGGATGATTGTCATTCCACAATAGAGGTGCAGCATGGCTTGCATAACTAATGAGCTTAGGGTGGAGGTATCTGTTCCTCGCGCTCATCTTGGCAGAAGCCGTCCACTGTTTGCTGCAAGAATGTATGTCTACACATGTGTGATGGTAAAAAGGATGTAAAAGTAACTTAGGCGATGAGTCTAAAGGAAACACTACTTACAGGCACCATAGAGTAAGTTGACTTATGTCGAGTCTCTTCTGGCGGTACAAAAATTGAATGTCCTCAAAAGACATGATTATTTTGGTAGATTCTACAGTCTTGTGGGTGAATACCTCTCTAGGTGAGTAAGAAAACGGCACTCCAGGTAAGCTGAGTTCGACTGCCATCAAATACCACTTCTGAAAGCACCTCATATAAGGCAATCTGTCATTGTTGTCTAGGACAAAATCAGGTAGGAATTCCTTGTCTGGCATGCAATGAAAAGGGGATGTCGATTTGTCTTCATTCATCATCTCAAGAATGAAATCAACGCTCACTAGAGCTTTGCTCATGCGATGCTTTGTAGGAAACAATGTTCCTTGGGTCAGTTTGGCCTTGGCATTTGGAGTAACCACCTTGCCCTTTGCTGTAGAAGCGTTAGGGGGTTCTTTTTGGCACGCGTCTAGAACATAGCAGAAACAGCAAGATCCAAAGTGTTGCTATCCTTCTCAAATGTTCTAATCATCTTAGGGAACGCTGCTGCCTCAGGTGTTGACGACAGCGTAGTCGTTTCACGCAACGGTGTACGAGGAAATGGAGGCACAACCACCTGTGGCTGTAGTGACTGTGGCAGTGGTAATTCAGGCTTTTTTAGGCTAAGGCATCTCTGATGATAGGGCAGGCATTTGTGGCTTCGGTGCTGGTGTCAGTGTCAGTCTCGGTGGTAGTGGCAGCATAGGCATTTGTGGCAGATTTGTCTGTGGCTTTGGCAATTTCTTCGTTTGTGGATGTGTTATTTGTGACTTTGGCAAGGCAGGCATTTGTGTCTACAATGGCGATTGAGGTTGATGCGGTTGTGCTGGTGGATCAGAAGATTGCCCCTGCCATGGCATTGAGGGGTCGGGTGTGGATAGCAGTGCCGCCGGAGGTGGCAGAGCAGTGACCCCTAACACTTGTTGTGTTCTGTCCTGGTTCTCATCATGATTTGCCCCATTGCCACATGTTGTGGGACTTGTAGTCAATTCTACATACTGATCAGTTAGTACTGTCTTTCCTACAGTCATTCCTTCAATCAATAATTCTAAAAAGGAGAATATGGCACCTTCATCAGGCTGGCATACTGCATCCTCCATGATCGAATCACCCTGCTGGCCATATTCAGACTGCTACTCTTATGTTGGTGACTGCTGTTACACACATGCTTCATCCATTTATCTGGTTTCAGGTTGGTGTTCTAGCTGACACCATGACGGAGCAGCTGCACCCAATGGGAGGGTTAATAGTACAATGTCTCATCATTGCCAGGCAATCCAATAGCCTATAAGGTTGCCAAAGAGTGTCACACCATCAGGAGAAGGGATATCAACTTCATATTGAAGATGATGCGGAGAAACTAAGAGGACTTCAACCCTTGCATAGTCGTCCGAAAGTACTGCCAAGTGCATACCAAGTCCTGGATAAGCTGTTCCTGTGGCAGCCATTATGGTCTTCCCCACCCTGCCATAAGGTATGAGCAGAGCACACGGTGTAGGCTCCGTAATGGTGTCCACAGGAAAAGTCTCAAGTGTGATTGATGCAACACTACTTGGCACTGGTGTTGACATCCCCATGGAACATTCTTCACCAGCTTTCAATTTACTCATCTTTGCATTAATATACTTGCAAACATGCTGGAAAAGCTCATCCTTATACTGTGTCCTTGTTTTATACATTGCTGTTTCCTGTGGAAAATCATGCTTAAATCTAAACTTGGAGGACGACCTTCACACACGGCCAGGGTGTTCCTTGTTGCCTAGGGCCACACTAAGATCATCCACCTCTCGTCTCGGTATAAATTCTCCTTGAAATTTATTCTAAGCAAGTTCACTTATGGCCTCCACGGCTGCTGTAGTATGTGCATCACAGATTACTATTTGCCTAATTTCCTTGTCCTTAGATTCCCTGGTTCTAGCCCAGAAGTGTGAGCGATTGTCCAATCCATCATATTTATACGACAGACCAGCTTGCTTACAAGCTTCTGCCTCTGCTTTCCAATCCTCAATCCTCGGGGCATATCCAGCCGAGCCGAGATGATGAGGGTGTATGTTCTTCTTCACTAGCTTCCTGTTGACATCACTCAAGGCTTCATGTTAGAGGTGAACATTGTGTAGACAATATATACAATCGCGTGGACCGCAATGGAAAAGTGAAACTATGGACTCAATCTTGCACCAATAGCATGATCCTACAAAAAAGTGTTCCAATACTAGTTGTACTAGCATGGATCGTAGCCATGGTTTGGTAGACATAATGCACAGAGAAAGAGGGCGAGGGAGAAGGAAAGCATAGTGGAGAAGTTGTTTGTTTAGGATCTAGCTATGAGGTATGAGAATCTTGATATGGAAGCCATATAAACACATATTTTTCATTGTAGTTAGGGTATTTGTTTATGATAATTATCAACGGCGACAGAATTAGGTCTGGCCAAATAAGTAATTGTCTGGCATTTCATAGTTTTGCATCGACAGACAGTCCTATATTATAATGTGCTCATATATTCAATTAAATACTGGTCTGGTCTTTTCTTATGTTTAGTTGCCCAACTGTCCTACGATATCAGTAAGTTTTTTTCTCTATTGTATCATCATACATAATGTTTATCCAAAACTTATGAGAACCTCAAAAGGAAACATAAATAATTGTTCTTACAAGTAGATGCCAAACATCAAGTCTTATAGGAAATAGAGAAATAACAAGTCTTGCAGAACAAAGTCTTAGCAGTTCCACTACGCATCTGAGGTACCATCTAAAACATCTACTCCGGATGAAGTCTTAGCAGTGTCAGGGGGTTGGTGGAAATATTGGTGTTGTTGTCATTGTGATCCTCAAGGGCCGCCTTAGCAGTGTCGGTGGGGTTGGTGGAGACATTGGTGCTGCCGTCGTTGTGATCCTCATGGTGCGTCTTAGCAGTGTCGTGGGGTTGGTGGAGGCATTGGTGCTGCCATCATTGTGATCCTCATGGTGCGTCTATAACACCCTAATTTTGAACTTTAAATAGTAAATGAATTTGACTTTATTTTCTATATAGATGTTTTACATTCATAGTCCAATTATAAGTGTTTTATGAACTACCTTAAAATGTGTAGTACGTTAGAAAGCCATGCATTGTTGCATTCATGCTGCTGCATAGCATTTGGTTGACTTGTTTGAGCTTGTTATCTAAGCTTTGCCTTGATTCCTAGTTGCTAACATGCTCTAATTTGTCCCCTCTAATTCCTAGACTAACTAAACCTAGTCTAACTATCCTAGGCCAGTCCCTAGTGGACCCTGGCCATCCCCAGCCTCTACTGACCAAGTATGACCAGCCTTGGCCAAGTAGGGCCAGCCCTAACCGGCCATGGCCAGCACTGGCCAGCCATGGCCAAGGCGGCAGCAGCAGCAGCCGGCCACAGTGGCTAGCACTGGCCACCAGCGGCCGTAGGCCCGCCCGGCCAAGCGGAGCAGCCAGCCAGCGTAGCAGGCCGCCAGCGGCAGCCTAGCAATCGTGGCCCGCACGCCTTGTTCCGGCCTAGCTAGCCCAGCAAGAGCCCGCGCCGCCCGCCAGTGTCAGTGCTGCGTCGCACCCGCACCAGCCGCTGATGTTAGCAGCACACGACCCTGCCCACCGTCGCTGAAAGGTGGGACCTACGAGGGTGGGGCCCACAGCTACAGTGTCATCTCCTACCTGAAGACGGACACCGAGCTGGATCCCAACTTCACCCGCGTGCTTGCCCGCCCGCGAACCGAGGTTCATCGCGCGCTATAAAGCGCATCGCGCCGCCTCGAGCCCATCCCTCCGCAACCCTAGCTGCCACCCAGTTTCGCCGAGCCGCGAAACCCTAGCCGCCATAGCCGCCGAGCTCGCGCTGCCGTTGACTTCGCCTTCGCCGCTGTCCGCCGCCGAGATGAGCCCGCGCCCAAGCTTCGCGAGACCTCGAGGGTCATGATGCTGCCCTCTACGGTCGTCATCTTCCTCTCCGCATGCTGCTACACATCGCCGTGGGACCGCCGCCGCCCCTATCGCGGTGTCGCGCCGCTCCGGCCTCGCCCCGCCGCAGCCGTGCCTCCCATCGAGTGCGCAAGCGCACATGCAACACGCGCGTGGCTTTGGCTTAGCCCGGTGTGCCCCGCAGTCCCGCCACCATGAGGTAACCGTCGGCGACCATGGCCGAGGTTGCCGGGGTCGACCCCGACCGCCGCCGGTCCACCGTGGACCTGTGGACTTGGTCCACTGGGTCGGCCCACGGCCGGTCCACCGGACCCGACCGCTCACCGCGCCGCCGCGTGGCCATCAGCGCGGTCAACGCCGACGCCGCCTGCACTTTTGTAGAAAAGTCCCTACAGTTTTGCTTATTTATGATTTGGTCCTTCGCAGTTGATCTGGTCCTTCGCAGTTCAAAAGTATTTAGATTTGAGTCCTATTTTCTGTAGTTTAGACCCTAACCTTGTTTAGGCCATAACTTTCATGTTTTAACTCCGTTTTTAGCAAACTTATACTTTTTGGAATCGTCTCAACGAGTAGAATAGTTCTATGCTATTGTTTGCTACTATTATCATGTTTTGGTGTACTGCTCTAATTGGAGTACGTTTGCTTGCATGCGTTGCTCATGTGCGATGTTGTGGCGTATAGGGAACGAGACGTGGGTGAATGAGGATCAGCAGGACCCAGAGGACTACATACAGCAGGACATCAACCAAGGCAAGTGCAGGCACCTTTGATCATATTGCGTCTATTTCACTTTTAATTAAAACATTGCATGTGTCTCAAATTGGCAAACCATAGGAATGACTAGCTACTCTATCCATATATCACCTATGGGGGTTTTAGATGGTAGGTTTTTAGGTTGCTAGTGCTCTACCTCACCTTTCACCTATTTAATGAAGATAAAACTTGCTTCTTAACCTTTGGAGCCGTAGGCTCTTGGTTTCGGCCGTTGGAGAAGTTGATGTTGTTTCGCATCATTGGTTGGCGATGAATGACGGGGAAATGGATGCTAGTGGGACTCGTGTTGACGAGGGCATTCGTATCTCCTCCCCCTTGTGGTCCTGTTCATGGAGCGGCAACCTAGGACTTTCGTACATCTCCAGGCTAATGGGCACTGGCTTGGTCTATTTGCAGGACAATCATGGGCAGGTTGGACAGCTTACCGACGGGTGGCTATAGCTATGGTCGCTAGGGTGTTTTCAAGTATTTAGTATGGGAGGGGCTAGGGATCTATGTTGGAGGCGGCCTCAAGGTGAAGTTGCCCATATGCTTGCACTCATTGCTAGCGAGTTGTCACTGCCTATGACCCTGTGAAGAACCTTGTTGTGACCTCTGCCAGCCTATCTCGGTAATGGGCTAAGAGGCTGATCACTTCGGGCATAAAGAGTTATCACAATCTGGAGTGAAAGTGTACACCTCTGCATAGAGTCAAAAAACGATATATCGTCCGTGCTCATGGTCACGAGCAGCCCAGATCCTCACATGACTTAGCCAAATGGTTTAAGCTGCTAAATCGTGGTGATGTTGTTTGAGGTTGCTACCTCAGGTCTTATCGGGATGGCTATCCTGTGTTCCCTGTGAGATGGCTATCTCATGTTTTATGATATATGCTTATATATGTGATGTTAAATGACACATTAATTGTTACTTGAACCTTAATAAAGGGTTGGGTGTCTCAACCAAGTTGATTAGAGAATAGGCTATTTTAAGTTAAACCTTAATCATTACTTTAAAAATGCTACCGCAGTCTACCTTTCAGCTGTACCTTGGTTTAGCCTTTCATGTCATTATTTTCCGATGCATTTGCTGAGTTTCAACATGGAACTCACCCTTGCTAATTCCCAACTAAAGGATGTTCAAGTGATGACTCGGATGGTGACTTCCCTAAGAAGTATCCGGGATGTTAGGCGTCGTGATGCTACCGTCGACCTTCCTGTGGCGAGATAGAGTCGCTACGTCTACGTCGTTTAGTTACCTTTCACTTTGGACAATGTGATTTATATTTCGCTTTACTCTAATGACAGTTATGTAATAATGTTACGATGTAAACGTTATATTATTGTCTTATTTGAACACTGTGCTTATTGGACCATGTAATTTGCACACATGAGCTTTTGCGTTGGTTTTAATCCTTCAAAACCAGGGTGGACAGTGTCTTAGTAGTGTCGGTGGGGTTGGTGGAGACATTGGTGCTACCGTCATTGTGATCCTCATTGGTCATCTTAGTAGTGTTGGTAGGGCTGGAGACTTTGGTGTCGTCGTCATTGTGATCTTCAAGGGTCGTCTCATCTATAGGGGCAACAATAGCTTTACAAGTATAGATCTGGAGTGGTCTCCTAAAAAAATTATTATGATTAAATTAAGCAGGTAACATATTTAACCTGCTGCTATCTGAAGGAGCAACAATAGCTCTTCACCTGCTATGGATGAAATCCTTCTAGTTGGGCTAAGGTTGTGGGAGACATTATCCTCGCTGCCATTGTGAGCCTCGTGGGAGGCATTATCCCCACCATCATCATGCCTGATGGCTCTAGCATTGTGTTCCTGGCGGGATGTCTGACCTGCAAGAGAAACAATAGTTTAACAATACTGCACTGGTAGTGCAAGTTGCCGTAATTGGTGGTGACAGTAGACCTGTCTAAATGTTTGTAATTAGAGGGTAGGTCAGGGGTGGTGCAAGCAGGTAACCACCGATCTCCTGGCTAGATGGCTACATAGCCAGAGGCTGTACTTGAGTTGGGGCAGCGACTTGCAAGTTCGATTGTTGAAGCCCGGAGTGATTGTAAAGCTGACTTATGCAACCACTAAACAATGTGTACATCTGAGCCATCTATGCCTGCTGATTTGTCAGGGCTTGAGAAAGAGCCTGTGACTGCTGCTTCATTTGCTCTTGCATCACGACCATTGCTTCTGATTTCTTGCATGAGTCATTGGCCACTCTCTCATTTGACTCAGTCAATGCTTTAAGTATTTAGGAAAGTGTTGACGGTAGTTAACTATATTTTTAACCATCAACTTAACTAATAAAATGTTGTAGAAAGAAGTATCATCATAGACTAGGGGTTTATACTGATAGAATTCTATGAGTTTTGGTGAATATCTATTTCTGTAGGGAGTTATCAGGAAATAAGCAATTTAGAACCACATGTCATGATTACATAGAGAGAAAGACCCACGTGCGAAAATGAAGAATCTAGAAGACTCAGGAAGGCACCCCCTGGAAGGTGGGGCCCACCTATCAGGATGACAGGGTGCCCGCCCTGGCTAGTAGGGCGCCCGACCCGGCCCTCAGCCAATCAGGGCTAAGCTCGTGGATCCTGCCCCTAACCACCTTTGAGGATAAATCAAAGCCATGCATGAAGGTCGGTTTGATCCGAGGACTGTGGTGCATCCTAGGGGGCTATATAGGCAGGGCCCTATTGACACTCCTTACACCACTTAAGCTAGGTTCTCATCCCGGTATGGTGCAGGAGTGTGGTATTAATAAATGCAAATGCTCCTCTAGAAATAAATATGAAATCCGCAAGCTCACAGATAATCCCGATGTAGTATTTTAACTAGAGTAAACCAGGTATCATTATTTATATTTTTACCCATGGGAAGGAATAGCTAAGGATAATGAGAACTGAGCATCAATGCACATGGTAATGGAGAGTATAACCATGTCTTTGTCTATCTCTCATACAGGGCAAGTGTCACATAAAATGATATATATAATGAATGAATGGTAAATGATAAATGATAAATGATAAATGATGAATGATCGGCACACGAGCTCTGCGGATCAGCTATTGAGCTTCGATCTTATCCTCCTGAACAAGGTGGTCATTTAGGTATCTAACAAAGGGCTCTCTCCAGTCGGGCTGGGAAGGCATTGCCTGCTCGGTTGATTCGACAACCGGCGGCTGCTCACTACCGTCATCAGATCCCTACTGGCCGGGGTAGCTATCTTCTACCTCTTTTGCTTTGCCGTTGAGCGTTGCTACGAGCTGGTCGGTAGCGGTACTGGGCACAGGTGCTTCGTAAGCCTAATCGGGGATCCAAGGCTTAATCAGATCTTCAACGAAAACACCAGGTGGTACCTCAGCTCGAGATGATCCGAGCTTGGATAGCTCGTCAGTGCCTATGTTCTCAGTATGAGGTATGTGGGTGAATTCTAGTCCATAGAACTTATTCTCTAGCTTGCGAATCTCGGCAACATAAGCGTCCATTTTTTCATTGACTACGTCCCAGTCTTTGTTGACCTGACGGATGACTAGAGCAGAATCACCGTAAACCAGGAGCCGTTTGATGCCTCGCTCGACTACAATGCGAAGGCCATGTAGGGCCGCTTTGTACTCGGCCACATTATTGGATGCCTTGAAGTGTATGCACAAGACGTAATGAAGCATGTCCTTGGAAGGAGATATGAAATAGACCCCTGTCCCGATGCCATCAATGTTCAGGGAACCATCAAAGTACATCTTCCAATGGTCGGCAGATGTATCAGCCAGGGGCAGGTTGAGGTCTGACCACTCCACGATGAAATCGACCAGGGCCTGAGACTTCACAGTATTGAGACTGCGGAAGTTTAGCATGAACTCAGAGAGCTCTAACGCATATTTGACAATACGGCCACTAGCGTCTCTGTTGCAGAGAATGTTGCCAAGTGCAGCTTCTATGACCACCGTGACCTTGTAGGCTTGGAAGTAATGGAGGAGCTTCTGTTTGGTGATTAGGAGCGTGTATAGCAGTTTCTGCACGTGGATGTAGCATTGCTTGGTTTCATTAAGAACCTCGCTAACGTAGTAGATTGGACGCTGCACCCCGTAGACGTGCCCGGGTTCCTCGCGCTCGACCACCATCACGGTACTGACCATGTTGGTTGTGGCAGTAATATAGAGGAGAAGCTCCTCGCCCTCTCGCGAGACCGTGAGTACCGGGGGAGTCACGAGGTACTCCTTGAGCTGTTTGAAAGCTTTGTCAGCCTTCTTTGTCCACTCGAATTTCTCTTTAGCCTTGAGCAGTTTGAAGAAGGGAAGTCCTTTTTCGCCCAAGCGGGAGATGTAGCGGCTCAGGGCCGCCATGCAATCGGTAAGTTTCTGAATATCTTTGATGCTTCTGGGTGGTTGCAGGTATAACACAATTTGAACCTTCTCAAGATTTGGGCATATGCTATCCTGGCTGATGACGTTGCCAAGAAGGATTTCAGAAGGAACGCCAAAGATACACTTGTTGGGATTCAGTTTCCACTGAAAATTTTTGGGGGCTGTGAGGTCCACTGGAGATCAGCAACTAGTGTGTGGGACTCCCTGGTCTTCATCACCATGTCATCTACATATGCCTCAACAAGGTCACCGGTGATCTCATGCTCGAGATAGGCCTGGATAGCCCGCTGGTAAGTAGCTCCGGTGTTCTTGAGGCCAAACGACATGGTTGTGTAGCAGAAAGCACCGAAGGGGGTGATGAAGGCGGTCTTCTCCTGGTCCTCCTTTTTGAGGGCTATTTGATGATAGCCCGAGTAGCAATCTAGAAAAGAGAGGAACCCGCAACCTGGAGTAGAGTCTACAACCTCGTCCATTCTAGGGAGATTGAAAGCCTGTTTAAGGCAGTGTATGTTGAGATCAGTGTAATCAACTCACATTCTCCATTCATTATTCTTTTTGAGTACAAGAACTGGATTGGCTAACCACTCTAGGTGACACATCTCTTTGATAAAGCCAGCTGTCAGAAACTTGGCTACTTCTACCCTAATGACTTCCTTGTGGTCACAAGTGAACCGTTGCATCTTCTGCTTGATCGGTTTGGTGGTCTTCAAGACATCAAGGTAGTGCTTGGCGTTTTCCCTCGGGACACCAGGCCTGTCGATGGGTTTCCACGTGAACACGCTGATGTGTTCTTGAAGGAACTGGATGAGCACGTCTTCCTATTTGGGGGGAAGGGCAGCCCCAATCTTGGTAGTCTTTGAGTGGTCGTTTGGGTCGAGCTGGATCAATTTGTGCTGCTTGACCTTGTTGGAAGGTCGCCGAGCAGACCCGACCGCAACCTCAAGCTCCACAGGGGGCACATCCTTGACACCCAAGCTGATGTGCTCCATTGCGTGCTTCAACTCCTCGACCTCCGCAGCTGCATAGGCATCGAACTCGCCCACACGCGCCATGAAGATGTTACCGATCAGGGATAGGACACCCTGCTCAGTTGGGAGTTTCAGCACGAGGTACCTATAATGAGGAACCTCCATGAACTTAGTGATCCCTGGTCAGCCAAGGATGGCATGGTAGATGCCCTTGAAGTCAGTCATGATGAAAATGATGTGGTCGATGTGGAAGTGCTACTTCGTCCCAAACTGAATGGGCAATGTGATCTGCCCGAGAGGGTATGAGGGTTTGCCCGGCATGACACCCCAAAATGGAGATTCGTATGGCTTGAGGTTTTCCTGATTCAATCCTAGCTCCTTGAAGGCCGGATAGAACAGAATGTTCAGGGCACTGCCACCATCAACGAGCACTTTCTCAAACTGGACGCCGTCTATTACTGGGTCAAGGACCAGCGGGAAACGACAGGCGTCGGGGATTTTGGCCCACATATTGTTGCGACTGAACAATATGGGCTGCTTGGACCAGGAGGGCACCTTGATATCCGCAATGAAGTCATCAGTCTCCTGGATAGCCATGATGGCTCGTGTGAGCAGCTTCTTGTCATGGGCGTTCTGCAGTCCGACCTTGCCACCAAAGATGACGGCAGTCACATTCTTCACGGGATCCCTATAGGCATGCCATGGGTTCACATCTTTCAGGACCCTGCATTCACCCAGCATATGGCCCTTGCCAGGATGACGAGGGCAATCCTGATTAAGGACCTTGTCGAGCTCGTTGTGTTCGCCCTCTTCTGGCCTTTTACCGCTTTGACAGAGGAGTCATTGCGGTTGCACCGACCACCATTGTAAGCATCCTGACCATGACGCTTGAAAGAACGATTGTCGCCACGGTGGTCGGGGTCATGATTGTTATGATAGTTGCGGCGATCGTCTCATCGATATGGCTGGTGGTCTTGGTTGCTGTCGCAGTCATAGTCGTCGTCGCGATGATAGAAGCGGTTGGGGGGAAGGGAGTCCCCCTTGATCAGTCCGTTGTCGAGATGAGAAAATCTGTGGGCGATGGAGAGGAGCTCTTTCATGGTTTTCGGTCACTCGAGGAGCAACTCCTTCTTGAGGTCTAGACCACATGGTTGGACCAGACCAACAATGAAGAGGTTGATCCCTTCCACCGGAGTGACGTCGATCACGTGATTCCAAGCATCAGAGAATCATCGGATGTGCTATCACAGCGACTCCCTTGGGCGATGCTACACCTGTTTCAAAGTGTACTTGGTGTTGGGTTGCACGTAGGTGGGCTTGAAGTTATCGATGAATATCTTCTTGAGCTGGGGCCAATTATGGATGCTATCAATGCGCCGGCGGAGCAACCAGGAAGTGGCAACGTTGCTCAAGACTACCGAGAGTTAGTTTGCCATGATGAACTAGTTGCCACCTGTTGCTCAGACTGCCACTTTATTCAGCATAATCTAGTGCTCTGGATCGTCATGCCCATCGTACATCTTGACATCCCCAATCTAAAAGTTCTTTGGCCATAGGATGGCCTTGAGTTCCTCTAAGAACAGGGCTGGTCCACTCATGTGGCGCCGAGCACGGTAACGCTCATCGAGGTGGCCACAGAGATCGTGATCTTGGGGTTGCTCGACTTCTTGGTTGCGCTTAATGCGGTGGTTGTCCTATTGCCTATTGGCACGCTGGCAATTACTGCGTTGGCGCTGATCATCGCGTGGTGCCTCTCGTGGGACGTCATCAGCGTTGGCCTGCTGGGACTGTTCGGGCGGAGGTCCTCCTTGGTTGTACTCATTGTCAGTGCCACTTTCTGTGGGTTGGCAACGACGACTGCATCAGGATCATCATGACCGATGTGACGTGGTCAGCGAACCGATGGAGCAGAGCTGAACCACCTGTGCTTCGGTGGCAATCAGAAAATCATGGATCACTTCGACCCTGGGTGTGTTCAGGGGAAGGTTGTTGAGCCGATCCATGGCCACGGCAATGTTGGCCGTGGGAGTTTCATGGACGATCTGATCACCCACCATGTTGAACTCGCCATTGAGGTTGCGTTGGAGGTGGTACGGCTGAGTGCCTGCACCGTGACCAACGTTTCCCCTGTTTTGGTGGTGTTCGCTTCTTGTGCCTCTAGGAGGCGTCGATGTTCTCGATCAGTGTTGCGTTCTTCCCTTGCTTACCTCTCCTACTCGGCTTCGTTTGGAACGGGAGGCTCGTCCATGCTGACCACAAATACTAAGCCGTCAAAGCCAGGCGGGATCTTAGGGGTGCCTGGTGCCTGGTCGGTAGAAGAGGTCCGGTGGTCCGGCGTGGTGTAAGGTCCTAGATGGCTAGAGGGGGTGAATAGCCTATTAAAAATTCTACAAACCACTAGACAAAACTTGATTAGTACAACAAATGGCGTAAATGTGGTTTTACCTAGCCTATATTGAGAGTAAGCCTCCTAGTGACAATTCTAATATATATATTATGACCTCTATGTCACGCAAAACTATGTCACTACCTTCTAATCTATTAAGCTATCAAGATAATCTATTCTAAACAAGCTATACAATATGAATATATATAATAAAGTAAATACAAGGGGTAGGATAGCAATTTCAATACCAACGGTGGAGTGAAGTTGTTGCCAATCACCAAGATGATATTCAATCGATCACAATGACAACAATATAAATATATCGATGAAGAACCAATCACCGGGAGACAAGAGATGACACAATGACTTTTCTCCCGAGGTTCACTTGTACACCGACAAGCTAGTCCCCGTTGTGTTGACCTCCACCTAGATGGTTCCTTGGTGTGACCCTCTAGCCACTTGCCCCGCAAGGCACTCCCCCGCAAGGGAACTGCAAGACTCCACTCTCAAGCGAGGTAACTCAATGACACTGGCAATTTAGTAAAGTTGCTTTTGGCGCTCCGCCGAGGAAAAGCACAAGAACCTTGGCGCTCCGCCGAGGTGGGCAAGAACAATCACCAACTCTTCCCAACGCCTCCAACAATCTCCAAGTTGGCTAGGTGACGGTGCTCACCATGAGTAACAAGAAATCACTGGCCAAATGACTTGCAAGTGCCACTAGATGAATCAACTCATGCAATGCACTTCGAATCACTCAATCCTCACTTATGATGTGCAACCAAGCAAGAGAGGATGAGAGGAGGGCTATTTTTTAGCTCAAGGGAATGATGAATGAGTTAGAGAGTCAAGAGATACAGCCCAAGGTCGACCAACAACTATTTATAACCCCCATCCATCAAACTAGCCGTTGGCCCCTCGGGACACACGAGAACCATGCGTCGGACGCGCCAGATGGAACCGCCGGATGCATTCGGCGCATTCACCATCCACGCATCAAGCCACCGGGAGCGCCGGACGCGCCAGATGGAACCGTCGGACACGTCTGGCGTGTTCACCATCCGTGCGTCAAGCTACCGGGAGCGCCGGACGCGCCAGATGGAACCGCCGGACGCGTCCGGTGCTCCATCTTGCGCCATGTGTCGCCCACGTTCAAAGTCGACCGTTGCCTCCCAATGGCTACTTCTTGAAACAGCTCAGATTAATGCAACTGGACGCGCCTGATGGAACCGCCGGACGCATCCGACGCATTCACCATCCGCGTGCCAAGACGCTGGCACGCTGGACGCGCCAGCTCCATCGAGCGCCGAACGCGGCCGTGACACTGTTCAGTGTCCGGTGTTTGAAGTAGCTGTGCCTCACGCCAGCTAAGTCAAACGCGTTGGATGCCAGCGCCAGACGCGTCCGCCGCGCATCGGATGCTACTCAGAGCCGACCGCGTGCGGGGCCGTTCGCCGGACGCCAGCGCTGGACGCTGCGTCGGACGCACTCCCGTGTCCGGCAAGTGCTCCGACCAGCCTACCTCAACCTCCATGCGCCGGATGCACCAGGACAACGTCCAGCGCTCTGGCTTCACACGTCGGACGCACCAGGACAGCGTCTGGCGCTCCTGTGCATAGCGTCTGGCCAACAGAAAACCATGTTTTCAACATGTCGCGACGCATTAACCCATCCAACATGCTACCAACAAGTATACCAACTTGAAGCCGAGAGTAAGCATGTTTTCATCAACATTTTGCATCTGGTACAATAGAAAATATGCATCTCATTTTCTCGAAAACACTGAATACCCCTTGCAAGCTCGGAGGGAGGATGAGCGGTTACCAAACACAACTCAACCCTGCAAACACCATCACCTTTGCAAATGTGCTAAACTCCATCATGTGACATCTCCATGTGCAAGTGAGTTAGCATTTTTCAAAGCATTTTCAAAGGATTTTCAATGCGCACTAGATCCTAAATGCAATCACATGAAATGATGGACCTAGTGGCACTCATGAACCAAATTACCGAAGATCTCCCCTCTTCATAGTTCGGCTATCGATCCTAAACCACTCACACCCTCTATGGTGTCTTGAGTGCAAAAAAATGGCCCTATAGGTTATACCTTTGCCTTGAGCCCATTTTGTCGATCCTCCAACCGCCAAGCCTTTACATGACATGTGACACTCCATGTCATCATGTAACCATCTTGGTCCATCGATTTCGATATTACTTGCTCTTCTCCGTTGGTCGGTCCATCAGCGCCAAGTCTTGCCCAAGCTTCATCGTCACACGATCCTTCGTTTTGAAGCCTCAACTTGCCCTTCACACTTCCAACCGGTCCATCGAGCCAAGCCCATCTTGATCTTCACCATGCTTAGATTACATAACTTCGTGTCATGACTCATCATCGAGCTCCACTTGGCATGGACTACCTTTCTCTAAATCATCCACTTAGAAACAAGGTTAGTCCTTAGGTTTCATCAATTATCCAAAACCAAACCGAGGACTTTCACGTGGTCAGGCTCTCCTCCTCAACATTCTCCTGACCCCAGACCTCAGGACTCTCTTCATCGGAGAGAAGGTACTCAGTAAGGAAGAAGGAGATGGAGGGCGTCCCGCCAAACCTAGAGAGCAGATCTGATGCGACGTCATCTTTGAGGATTGTAGCGTCTGATCTGGAAGGGATTTGCTGCAAAGCCACCATGCCTATCATGGGCCTTGGATCTTTCGGGACTAGAACCAAATCAGGATCTAGGTCCAGGAGATGGTCATCACATCGCCGAGGAGCATTCCGCAAATCTCTCGCGTAGGACGCGGCTGCGTTGCTCAACCCGTGCAGTAAGATGGGTATATGATTTGGGCCAGGGGCATTTGGATCTGTCGGCCCTGGTGCAGGTTGCATCTGCTGCGGCCGGCGCAGCTGCCTCCCCTCTGCTCGGGCATAGCGATCGACACGGCTGGGTGTGCATTGGCACTGATGCATGTTGATGAACTCGTCCAGCCTAATTAGAGGTGGAGCCCAGGTAGCGGCCAGAGTTGGATCGGGTTGGCGCGGGTGACGAGCCTAATTGCACGCAGGGCACTGCTGATAGTGCCCCTGGTCGGTCGCATGCTGTTGTTGATGGCGCTCCAGCATGGTAGGAGGCCCATCTCACGAGTATCTGGTGGACCTCCTCTGCGGTCAGATTTGGATCTGGTCGACGCGGGCCACCAGGTCGGCCCGTACGTCCATGCTGGTGCCGAGCGTTGCCCACCTGGCGAACATGTGGTGGACGGCCAGCCATGGACGGATCTGGATCCGTGAGGTGTGGTCATCTGGCGCAATTGTGATGGCGTGGTCGGACCAGGATGAAGTCCAAGTACTCTTCATGAAGCCACGCAGGGGTGGACTTCACGTACTCGAGGAGCTCAGCCAGACCAGCCTCGTGCTGATCGATCATGTCGATTAGATTAGAGTTATCGATGTGCCTCCTCTGGTAGCGAGGGAGCCGCCAGTTCGCCACTGGCATGGCCATCAACTCTGCCCACGTCATGGGCGGCTAGAACAATCCCTGGGGCGGCCCCAAGATCTGGGTCGCTGGAGACGTGGTTGGCGCGGTCGGTGCTGGGACTGACGGCGTCAAAGCCGGAGCTGGGACCGGCTACACTGCTCCCATGAATGTGAGGGACGTCACCACGCCGGTGGTCCACGTGAGTGAACCGATGGTGATGGAGACACCCACCTCGAAGTCCATGGAAGCTAGGAATGAAACCATCTGGATCGCCTATTGATCAGATCACGCACCCCTACCTAGCGCGTCACTGTCGATGAAACCTCCTCAGTAGTCTACCATGGGATACGCCGAGGTAGTAGATTGCGGTGAGGGCGTGCTTAGATCTATGATCTAGATGTGAGACACAAGACAAACAACCAGGACAACAAGGGTTTATCTAGTTCAGGCCGCTTAGAAGCGTAATACCCAACGTCCTGCGTCTCTGCTGCTGTATTGATGAGTACCGGAGTACAAGGGTTCCGATCAGATGAGATCAGAAGGAAGGGAGAGATTCGAAGGTCTGTTCTAGGGGGTCCTATATAGTCAGGGGACAAGGTTATATATCTAGGGTTTCCCTATGGTCAGTTACATTGCGTCGTATCCTTGGAGTGCACGAACAGATCTAACTGACTAAGACTCCTTGTATGCCAAGCAGCCTTCAAACCCCATGCGGCCCATCGACCTGGGTGGTGGCAGACCATGGGCTTCATCATATTGTTCGACCCACCGATCAGGATGATGATGGACCAGCCTTCGTCTTCTGGTCTGGGCCGTCTGGACCAAGCAACCCAAAGTCTGGCTGCGAGGGTATACGGGGTTTATACCCCCACAATAGCCACATGAAATAAATGATAAGCATCTCAATAGAATACTCTAAGTCTATAGCACTAGCATGGAATTAGGACGAACAACAAGAATAAATCCTAAGTTATTCTAACTATAAAGTCAAAGCATACAATGATTAGTGCAATTACAGGCAATCATGGCAAGAAAAGGTTATATCTAAACATAGTGAATATTACGAAGGAAGATGAAGAACATAGCAATCACTTCCCTGTAATAGTTGCATTCTACCTATCCTATATTCAGGAGGAAGACTACAAAGGACTGAACAGGACTGTCACTCCTGCGATCTACCTCACAATCTGGAATAGGCATCATGCCTACACAATATTTACCACTCACCCATGGTACCAATGAGCAAGCGCTATACGATCCTATGAATAAACAAAATTCTAATCCAATGAGAAGCATATAATCAAAGTAGACTAAGAACATTATAATTGAGAATATAAGCAAATAGAGCAAAGTCATATCCAATATAATAGAATAGAGCAAAGTCGCATTCATAGAATGATGAACAATATGAATAAAGCAAGAACAAATAAAATAGTAGGAGAAAATTACCAAGAACTCTCTTGACAGATCCGAAAACCAAGCGAAGCTTGACTCCTTCTAGTTCTAATCCTATGTAGCTATGCTATAACTATGGAGCTCTAATTGAGATGGTGGCTCTGGGCTTTATCAGGGCTTCTCTCTTGATGAATGAAATAGGAAATGAATTAGAGAATGAATTAGGATTTCTCCCAAGGCCAGGGGCCTTGTTTATATAGCCTCCTAGAATGCACCGCAGCCCTTGGATCAAACCGACCTTCATGCACGATGGAGATTGATCCTCAAAGGCGGTTGGGGCAGGATCCGCGAGGTTGAACCTCATTGGTATACGTAGCAGGGCAGGACCCTGGTGGCCAGGGCGGGTGCCCTGGCCACGTGGCCAATCGGCCTCCGATTTGGTCTGGTGTCTTCTGGTGTCTTCTAGAGTATTCTTTTGCGTGGGTTGATTCTCTCTATGTAAATCTTACATGTGGGCCTTCTTTGGTTGTTTTTCGATAACCCCCTGCAGAAATAGATATTCATCAAAACTCATAGAATTCTGTCATTATAACCCCTATAGCTAGATGATATTTATATTGAGGTTCTTTCTCATGCTAAGTTGACAGTTAAAAAGAGAACTTATCTATTATCAACAACTCCCCCAAGCTTACCTTTTGCTCGTCCTTGAGCAAAGATAGACTCAGTGATGGATCAGGAATTGCTACAATGCTTTCACGCCTCAAAAGTACACATGCGTTTAAACAAGAACTCTCCTCCGAATTAGAATGAACTATTCTGATTATAGACTTAGTCATATCACCTTCCACCATGGGGCTTGTAGCCGTCACTTGGGTCTTGAGTAGTTGAAAGGAAGAATGGTTAAGTCAAGTGCCATGTTTCAAGCTCTTTGATTAACTATTATTTTAGAGTTTTTGCAATATTTTCAAATAAAACTCAGAGATTCCTTTGTATGACCCTCTCATGTCTCTCCTTTGTGGTATTTCTGGATTCTCACCAAGGCACTAATGGTGTATGGCTTCTCTCTTCTCTCAAAATATGTGGTATTTTTGGTATTTAGGCATAGTGACATTATTCCTCCTCTCTCTCACCCTATTCTCTAATAAGCTTATATGGGGTTCATAGGTGGGGAGACAAGGAAAAATTACTTGCAAACATTTATTGTGCAATCAAACCATGGATCCAAAGAAACTACTCATACAATCAAATCAAGATATGCATGTGTATGGGGTATATGGTATATAGTGGATGAGGGGTAGATAGATTAGTGATGATGGAAAGGGGTGAAGGGATGATAGAAGTGAATACGTAATTCTACTATTGCTCCTTTGAAGGAAATTCATACCTCTTTTTGAACTTTGAAAAACTTTGAGGAAGACTTGGGCTGCTCATATATATATTCGAATGGGGTATAAACATTTTTCTTTCCCCCTCTTTCTTTCTTTTCTCTCTCTTTCTTTTCTTTTTTTAGAGCAACTAGCACCCAAGCTTCTTTAGAAACACATAAATTGATAAGAGGTAGCAATAGGAATATTTGGAGCTTTATGAATAGCAAGAAAATGGTAGGAAAATATGATGGAATTTCTTTTTAGGTAGCTTACCCTAGGGTAGGAGCAGAACTAATTTTTAGATAGATCTGAGTGGAATGTATGAATACACACTTCCAGGATAAAAGTGGCATGAATGAGTGAATGTATATTTGTGGATGCGTGCTCCTAGGATAGAAGAAGCATAAATGGGTGAATAAATGCAAGTGCATACTTCTAGGATAGAAGCAGCAAGGATGTAGGAGGAATATACGGGAATTTGGATTTTAACCGCATGACCAGCTCCTAAGGGTCTACATAGCTCGACCACACTCAATGCTCAGAAGCAGTAACAAAATGAGTGTAGGGCTTTTTCCTATTCTAGTAAGCATGTATATGGATGTGGTAGGAATTTAAAAACTCTTGTCATATAGGAACTCATCATGCAACAATTTAATTTTTCAAAAGATAAATTCTTCAAAACTTTAGCATCTCTAGGAACAAGATAAACAACAGCTCAAAATTTTTTCATATCATATCCGTCAACCACCTAGACTTAGATCAAGCATTCGCTACCCACAAGTTCAAGTTTAGAGCAGATCTCAAATTAAAACCATTGTATCCGAAACTCGGGAGAGTGCAAGGTTAAAAACTAGGTACTTGAAAAGAATTATGGCAAAGCAACTATTCATCATTTCCATGTAAGAGTTTATTCTAGGGATTACTTTTAGCAAGGCTAAGCTCTCCTATATTTTATTTATTAGACAGAAAAACATATATATAGAAAAAGGAAACATTTATTTAGTTTCTTAAGGTTATGCATCTTTTTATTTATTTTAACAGAATAGAGCAGAAAACATAAACTAAAAAATATATGTAGGAAAATACTTAGCGGGATACATGGGAGATGCCTTCCCCCAAGCTGAATGTTGACATAGTCTTTATTGATGCAACAGACAGATAGTAGAGATGTACTTCCTCTCTCGGAGTGTTGATGATGCTGACCGTTGAAACAACACTCTGATAGAGGATAGGTCATCCTCCTGTCTGTTAGCTTCCTTTTGTCCTTCAAATTGTGTGAAGCTCAAATAGACAACAAAGTTTGTGGAACTGATTAAGTGTTAGTTATAAATCTCTAAGCCTTGGTCATATCGTCATATCGACCTTCCTTTTAATATATCTCATTTAGCAGGACATATATTTTTATGTTTTTGCATATTTATTTTATTTTTACGCCACCACAGCAAATACACCTATGGGTGTTATGCCATAAATTTATTTGCATGGGGATTTAGCATTTGTATGGATGCAAAACAAGACATATTTATTTTCTTTTCTATGACAACATTGATAAAGTAAGCATGCAACTAACTATGCATTTTAGGGAAAGTAAATATGCTGGGAATTTTTAATGCAATGCTGAAAAGAAATTGATAACTTACCAAGTTTTACCTCTTGGCACGGCATTCGGCGATTCAAGTCCTCCGAACAGGACCTCTTGTTCGCTTAATATTCTTAGGGCACCTTGGGTGGCACCATTGGCTGCACTTCTTCTTGTGTTGAATCTAGAACTGATTGTACCTTTACTTTCCATACCTGTTTTGTTGGTGAGGTCGACTTGGATGAAGGAGTTGGTTGCACTGTCTTCTCTTCTTTGTTCTCTATAGGGATTCTTTCACTTTCTATCGGTGGTGCAACTTCCTCCTCAGAATATTGATCTTCATATCTTGATACTATTCCTTCATAGTCAGCCCATCCATCCTTGGTGGTTTGCTTCTTCTGATGGGTGCAAGTATGATGTCTTCTTCTATTTCTATTCTTCTTGGAATCTTCATTGACCATATAGTTATCATTAAAATAGCGGCGCACCTTCTCAGAGGGGAAGTGGAAATGCACTTCTCCTATTCCGATGTATATGATTGCTTGAGTAGTGTTCAGAAGCGGTCTTCCAAGGATGATAGGTGGATCATACTCATATTCTCCCATGTCAATGATTAGGAAGTCTGTAGGGATGAAGTGGTCATCAATCTGGACAGGAACATATTTTGCTAATCCGTCCATGAAGCAAAATGATTGGTCTGCCATCTGTAGTTGTGCATAGGTAGGATGCAGAGGCATAGTGCCATAGGGAAACTCATAAGTGACCTTGGCCATTATGTTGATGCCCGATCTAGTGTCACAGACTGCCTTCACTTGTTGTGTCTTCTTGTTCTTGTTCTTCTTTGGCTCATAGGCAAGTTGAGGGTGTGCAGGGAATTGTAACACTCGATTCTTGAATGAAATAGTCTCCCTCTTCCCTTTGATGTTGAAACAGATCTTAGCCATGTTGGAGTAGATGATAGCTCCAGCGGTGTTCAAGAATGGTCGTCCCAAGATGATGGGCGACTTCTCATCACCTCCTGTCTCTATTACCATGAAGTCTGTAGGAACATACGAGTTGGCTACTCGTACACAAATATCTTCTAGAATTCCTTTAGCGTAGCAAAGTGACTGATCTGCAAGATGCAAGCACATGGTTGTGTATGATAAAGGATAATCGAACATTCTTTTATATATCACCTTGGGCATGATGTCGATGCTTGCACCGAAGTCACAGATTACTTCATTGAAGTTCATACTCCCAACGGAGATCGGGATGACTGGTCTCCTTGGAAAACCTTTCTTGATTGGGAGAGTCTCATCGTTCCAACCAGCTGTCAGAATGCTCCAGTTGCTTCCTGCATTAAAGATGTCTACAAGATTTCTAGATTCTAATTCTTCTGGCTTCCCCGGAATGATCTTACCTTGATATTCGGGAGGAACAACCGTAACAAGCTGGGATATTTGTGTTTCAATCATTTTATTAAAGCTATGCTGATTCTTAATAACAGTTGAAAAAGTTATCCATCCTACTATTAATTGCTTCTAGTAATTTATCATTAGATGCTAACTTCTTAGATAGGTTATCCATTAACTTTTCTTGATTAAGCACTAAATCTCTCAAAGGTGGCTGATTAAAACAATTGAAAGAATTATTACCTTGATGGTTACTGAGTAGTTACCTGAGTAGTTAGGCCTTTGCTGTTGGTTCCAACCTTGATTCTATTGATGTTGAGGACGATAGTAATTGTTGTTGTTGTTGTTGATGTAGTTCACATCCTCCTGTAGCTCTGGGCAAGTGTTGCCTGAATGTCCAGTTTCTCCACATTCTTCACAAGTAATGCAAGAATCATGAATGTGCATCACTTCTTTCCTCTCACTGGCTCTATCATCTAGCCTCTTCATCAGCAGGTCCATCTTGGCAGACAACATGTCTACCTCCTTGAGCTGGTGCATACCTCCACCTCTCTTGCGGCCTTGAGTTCTTTCCTCATTCCAACCTTGGTTGGATGCCATCTTTTCCACAAGAGATATGGCTTGAGAAATTATAAGTGATAAGAATGCACCTCCAGCAGCAGCATCCATGGTCTCACGAGTGCTGTTGTTGAGCCCATAATAGAACATTTGCATAAGTAGCCAATTCTCCATTCCATGATGAGGACATTCTAGGATGTAATCTTGAAAGCGTTCCCATGCTTCTAGCACAGACTCATCATGTTGTTGCTAAAAACTTGATATTTCCCATGAAGAGCATTTGTCTTGCCTATGGGAAAGAACTCGCCAGGAAATTAGTGGAGCAAAGTGCCCACGTAGTATTCTTCTCATTGTTTGCATAGAATCACTGCTTCGCTCTTCCCAAGAGTGAGAATGGAAAAATAGGAAGTAGTATGGCATCTCTGGGGACATCCTTGATGGTGAAAGTGCTGCAAATCTCCAAAAAGTGTTGGAGATGAGCACTAGCATCTTCATGTGCCTTCCCACAAAACTGGCTAGCTTGCACCATGTTGATGTGCGCAGGCTTAAGCTCAAATGGCCGCTCAATTTTCGCAGCGGGTCCAGTCCGGATGTTAGCCGTGGTGGGAGCTGAGAACTCACGGAGTGACTTATCTACCATGGCTTCAAACACTGGTGTCAAGTTGCAAATTACTTCTTGGTGATCTTCTTGTTTAGAAGGAACTTGAGGTTGATTTGATGATGATGCTTGAGCTTTCCTTAGCTTGGCTCTGGTCATTCTAATTAATGCTTCTGGGTTATCAACAAAATTATCTAGAAGATCTAACCTGTTCATACATTACCCAGCATAATATATAAGATAGACAAAAGACAAGGCTAAAGCTGTATGAGTAGAGAAAATTGTGGTTCCTCGATCTCATTAGTGGATGCAAGTGATGGCTCATATCCTTTTTGAATGACTATATTTTCCTTCCCTGGCAACGGCGCCAAAAATGCTTGTTGACACTTCTTACACCACTTAAGCTAGGTTGTCATCCCCGGCATGGTGCAGGAGTGTGGTATTAATAAATACAAATGCTCCTCTAGAAATAAATATAAAATCCATAAACGCATAGATAATACCGATGTAACATTTTAACCAGGAGTAGACATGGTATCGTTATTTATATTTTTACCCATGGGAAGGAATAGCTAAGGATAGTGAGTACTGAGCATCACTGCATGTGGTAATGGAGAGTATAACCTTGTCTTTGTCTATCTCTCATACAGTGTAAGTGTCACAAAAATGATATATATAATGAATGAATGGTAAATGATAAATGATAAATGATGAATGATCAGCACATAGCCACATGAAATAAATGAGAAGCATCTCAATAGAATATTCTAAGTCTATAACACTAACATGGAATTAGGACGAACTACAAAAATAAGTCCTAACTTATTCTAACTATAAAGTCAAAGCATACAATGATTAGTGCAATTACACTTGGCAATCATGGCAAGAAAAGGTTATATCTAAACATAGTGAATATTACGAAGAAAGACGAAGAGTGGCAATCACTTCCCTGTAATAGTTGTGTTCTACATGTCCTATACTCAGGAGAAGGAGTACAAAGGACTTAACAGGATTGTCACTCCCGCGATCTACCTCACGATCAGGAATATAGGGTGTAATCGCAGGAAAATACGGTATAGGCACCACGCCTACACAATATTTACCACCCACCCATGGTACCAATGAGCAAGCGCTATACGATCCTATGAATAAACATAATTCTAATCCAATGCCAAGCATATAACCAAAGTAGACTAAGAACATTGTAATTGAGAATATAAGCAAATAGAGCAAAATCATATCCAATATAGTAGAATAGAGCAAAGTCACATTCATAGAATGATGAACAATGAACAAATAAAATAGTAGGAGAGAATTACCAAGAACTCTCTTGACATATCCAGAAACGAAGTGAAGCTTGACTCCTCTAGTTCTAATCCTATGTAGTTATGCTATGACTATGGAGATCTAATTGAGATCGTGGCTTTAGGGCTTGATCAAGGCTTCTCGCTTGATGAATGAAATAGGAAATGAATTAGAGAATGAATTACGGTTTCTCCCAGAGCCAAGGGCCTTGTTTATATAGCCTCCTAGAATGCACCGCAGCCCTTGGATCAAACCGACCTTCATGCACGGTGGAGATTGATCCTAAAAGGTGGTTGGGGCAGGATCCGTGAGGTTGAACCTCATTGGTCCACGTAGTAGGGCGGGTGCCCTGGTGGTTAGGGCGGGCGCCCTAGCCACGTGGCCAATCAGCCTCCGGTCTGGTCTGGTGTCTTCTGGTGTCTTCTAGAGTATTCTTGTGCGTGGGATGATTCTCTCTATGTAAATCTTACATGTGGGCCTTGTTTGGTTGTTTTTCTGATAACCCCCTGTAGAAATAGATATTTACTAAAACTCATAGAATTCTGTTAGTATAACCCCTATAGCTAGATGATATTTATATTGAGGTCCTTTCTCATGCTAAGTTGACGGTTAAAAAGAGCACTTATCTACCATCAACAGGCCCCTGGCCCTAGCTCAGAGCAATTCAAAAACCCTAATTCATTATTTCCAGAGAGAATTAGCTAGAGAGGGGCCCTTGAATGGATCTCTTCTCTTTAGAGCCTAGAATTCAAGAGAGATTAGCTTTTTTGTCTCTATGTGAGATTAGAGCTATTTTTCTAGATTGAGAGAGATAAAGCGGAGGTAGAGTTTGGAGGAAGCTTGGCCTGTCGGTGTCTCCTTTCCATCTTGTACCTATGGGATCAAGTCTCCCTAACCCGGAGCTTGCTTCTGAGATTCTTCGGTGATTCTACTTCTAAATATAGTAAGTTATTATTATTGTTCTTTGGTTTATGAGTTTACTTTATTCTCTTCATGTAGAGGGTAGAGTAGAACATCCATAGTGTAGGCGTGGTGCTTAAACTTGGGTACTCGTAGATATCCCCTGTCTAGCCGGATCGGTTGGTAGTAGCGTGGGAAGTGACAGTCCCATTGTTACCTTTGGAGCCTCCACCCGTTAGAAGGACTGGTAGGATTAAAAGCCTACGGTTAAGCATCTTTATGGTGTCTCTTTTCCTTTGGTACGTCCCCAATAGAGCAATCATCGCATAGTTTGCCATAGGTTAGAACCAGGGTGCCGTAAGTAGTCTTCTCTAAATCGCTTATATCAAAATTACCTTGCTTGCAGCTCAGGGGTAGTAGCATAGATTGGGTTAGTCATTGCATGTTTTCTCCTTGCGGATAAATAAATATGATACTCTAGAATTATTTCCCGGGTGAAGTGCTCACCGATATCCGTGCACTTGTGGATTACTTCTCTTATCTTTCGTGTGCGTAACAAATATCAACAAGCATTTCTGGCACCGTTGCCGTGGAGAAAGACGATCTACTGAGTTAACCTTAAATCTTGCTCTACCTTGTACCTATACTTTTACCTTTTTACCCTTGTTATTCCTTCATCTCATCTTTTCTGTTATCTTACCTTTTTGCATCCTTATGGATGACATAAATTCCATTCCTATCTTTGAAATTTCTGCACCTTCGAAGACCAGCCTTGTGCCATGGGAATCATCACAACCTATCCAAACTCCTAACTATAGGCTGAGTCCATGGTTGAATGCAATGGTCCAAAGCCTATCCTTTTTAGGAGAGGACGATGAAAATCCTTACCTTCGTGTTAGAGACTTTGATCAAACATGTGATTGTCTTCTCATAGAGGGCATATCTAATCAAACTTTATGTTGGAAGCTCTTTCCTTTTTCTTTAAAGGGAAAAGCTAGACAATGCTATAGTAAAGCAGTAGGTAAGCAACAAGGAGATTCGGGATATGTTCCAACTTTTGTTTAGATTTCTATCCTATCTCCCAAATCGTCGACCTTAGAGTCAAGGTTCCGACCTTCAAACAAGAAGACAATGAATCTTTGGCCTTATCCTGGAGTCATTTTATGAACCTCTTAGATTCTGGCCCAAACCTTAGTTTATCAGATCTAGTTCTTCTCCAACATTTTTACAAAGGTCTGATTAGAGAAAGGAGAAAGTTGCTCGATACAACTTCTGCAGGATCGTTCTTGCATGTCTCCTCTAAGAATGCAAGGTTAACTTTAGACAAAATCTTATCCTCTGAGTATGATAATCTCCTAGAAGGAGAATCCCAAGTGGCTGAAGCTATTGCTTTACTAGTTACATCATCCACTTTAGCCATTCCAAGTTCTGAGCCATAAGAAGAAAAAGAAGATATTCCGTTTCCTAATTTTATGCTTGATATTGAACTTGATCTTTTTGCCGATTTTAGAAACGTTTTGAATTATTATTCTATAAAGAGATCACATAATCCTTTTCAAAAATCTTCAATTCTTTCTGAGAATATCTCTTATAAAAGCACTTCAGAGTTAGTGTCGATCATAAGCAATGAACAGTTGGAAGAATCAGAGCTTTCCTCTGATGTGATCCGATTGAATTCACCTTCTCTTCCAATCCATTGCCAAATTGATTCAGACCACTTTGACGCTCTCTACAATCCAGTTGTAGGTGTTAATATTATGTCTGTTTCACTTGCACAACATTTGTTGAAGGACATGGCATTAACCCCAACAAAAAAATAATAAATAGTCAGGACATATTATCCCCAGTTTAGGCATTTTACATGTCCTACCCATCCAATTAGAAGGAACCATGGTTCATTTGAACTTCTATATCATTGATACATGGGACTTTGACCTGTTGATAGGACAACCTTTTAGAAGACTTCTTTATGAAGGGCAAACTGGGAAGCTAAACATTTGTTTTGGCAAGCAATTCCAAATCCTGATGCCCATATCTCATTCTCTAAATTCTATGACCAAATCATATCCTCAACTTGATCCTTTAGAAGAGTTTAAGGATGCTTCTCTTGAGTTCCTAGTTGAACCAGGTCTAAAAAATGACGCTAAATTCTTCATTTAAGAAGATGCTAATTTTTCTAAGCCTGAATCATTAGACGAGTTTGCAGAGCCACCTAAACCTCCTATAGACCTTAAACCTTTACCACCTAGTCTTAGATATGCCTTTCTTGATAATGATCCAGAGTCTCCTATAATTATAAGTGATAAACTTACTCAGCAGCAGACTCTTTGTTTGATGGCTATCTTAGAAAAACATTACTCAGCTTTTGGCTACTCACTCAAAGATCTTAAAGGAATCAGTCCTATTCTTTGCACCCATCGCATTCCTACGGATCCAAATATTCCACCTTCTCGAGAACCCCAATGTAGACTCAACAATGCGATGAGAGAGGTAGTTAAGAAGGAAGTCTTGAAGCTGTTATATGCAGCGATTATATATCCTATGCCACACAGTGGGTGGGTAAGCCCTGTTCATGTTGTGCCTAAGAAGGGAGGCATGACTATTGTTAGGAATGATAAGAATGAGCTAATACCTCAATGCAGTGTCACGGGATGGCAAATGTGTATAGATTATAGAATGCTTAATAAAGCAACAAGGAAAGATCTTTTCCCATTGCATTTTATTGATGAGATGCTAGAACGGTTGGCCAATCATTCTTTTTTCTATTTTCTTGATGGATATTCAGGGTATCACCAAATCCCTATCCATGCTGATGATCAAAGCAAAACTACTTTTACATGTCCCTATGGAACTTATTCCTATCATAGAATGTCTTTTGGGTTATGTAATGCTCCAACTTCTTTTGAAAGGTGCATGATGTCTATATTTTCTGATATGATTGAAGAGATTATGGAAGCTTTTATGGATGACTTTTTTGTTTATGGAAAAGCTTTTGATGATTGTCTTGAAAACTTAGATAGAGTTTTGCAAAGATGTCAAGAAAAGAACTTAGTTCTTAATTGAGAAAAATGTCATTTTATGATTAGAGAAGGAATAGTGCTTGGTCAGTTAGTGTCTGAAAGAGGCATTGAGGTAGACAGAGCTACAATTGAAGTGATTAAACAATTGCCTCGACCTATGAATGTGAAGGGAATTAGAAGTTTTCTTGGCCATGCTGGTTTTTGTCGTAGATTTATAAAAGATTCTTCATTTATTGCTAGACCTCTTACTAATCTATATGTTAAGGATGTTCCTTTTGAATTTGATGATGCATGTTTAAGATCTTTTGAAATTTTGAAGAAAGCTCTCATTTCTGCACCAATCATTCAACCCCCTGATTGGTCTTTACCTTTTGAAATTATGTGTGATAATAGTGATTATGCTTTGGGGCAGTTTTAGGACAAACTAAAGACAAGAAGCATCATGCAATAGCTTATGCTAGTAAAACTTTGACAGGACCTCAGCTTAATTATGCAACTACTGAAAAAGCTCCTGGCTGTTGTTTTTGCTATCGATAAATTTAGATCTTACTTAATGGGAGCTAAAGTAATTGTTTAGTCTGATCATGCTGCCTTAAAATATTTGCTCACTAAGAAAGATGCTAAACCTCTTTTGACAAGATGGATTTTGCTACTCCAAGAATTTAACTTAGAAATAAAAGATAAAAAGAGAGTAGAAAATTCTGTTGCTGATCACTTCTAGAATGCAGTTTGAGATTCCACAGGAACTACCCATTGATGACTCACATCGGGATGACATGCTCTATGGAATCAACAAGTCTGACCCCTGGTATGCAGATATTGTTAATTTTATGGTTTCAGGTTATGTACCACTAGGAGGAAACAAAAGGAAACTCATCTAGGAGAGTTGTGCTCACATATGGGATGAGCCATACCTCTTCCAAGTATGTGCCGACGGCCTACTCAGAAGATGTGTACCTGCTAAAGAAGGAATAAACATAATTGAAAGATGTCACTCATCACCATCTGGAGGACACTATGGGGCATTCCGTACACATGCAAAGATTTGGCAATGTGGATTCTTTTGGCCAACAATGTATGAAGCCATGAAAGAATTCATCCGAAGATGTGTACTGTGTCAAAGGCACGGTAATATCAATTCCAGAGATGCCATGCCACTAACCAACAACCTTCAGATAGAACTCTTCGATGTCTAGGGAATCGATTATATGGGACCATTCCCACCATCAAAGAAGTGTGAGTATATCCTGGTGGTAGTTGACTATGTCTCCAAGTGGGTAGAAGCACCGTTGTGTAGGAATGCCGACAACATAAATTCAAAAAGGACGTTTGAAGAAATAATATTTCCAAGATTTGGAGTCCCAAGGATAGTGATCAGTGACGGAGGATCTCACTTCATTGACAAGTGCTTTGAGCACTACTTGTCAAGACATGGAATACATCACAACGTCACTACTCCTTATCACCCTTAGACAAGTGGCCAAGCAGAAACATCAAATAAACAAATCAAGAATATTCTGTAGAAGACAATAAATGAAATAGGTATTGCATGGAAAGACAAGCTACCCGATGCACTCTGGGTTTACAGGATGGCATACAAGACACCAATTGGGATGTGTCAATATCAATTAGTGTATGGGAAAACTTGTCATTTACTAGTTGAGCTAGAGTTCAAAGCTCACTGGGCTATCAAGAGATGGAACACGGACCTTGAAGCTGCAGGAGAAAAGAGGAAGATGCAACTCTTCGAACTAGAAGAGTGGAGAGAAAAAACTTATCATAATTTGAAGATCTACAAAGAGAGAGTAAAGAGATGGCATGACAAGAAAATCAAGAAGGAGGAGTTCGACCCAGGAGATAAGGTATTACTTTTTAATTCCAGGGTGAAGCTCTTCGGATATAGAAAATTACAGAGTAAATGGGAAGGACCATTCAAAGTGATAAGCTCATCATCACATGGGGCAATCACACTTCAAAATGATGAAGGTACGTTATTCAAGGTAAATGGTCAACGCCTTAAGTTATTTTTAGAGCCCAATAAAGAAGTAGAAGAATTAGACGTAATTAATTTCTTTCTTAATTAAAAGTGCGTTGGGCCTGACCTTTTTACTTTTTGGTTTTGGGGCCCAACATATATTTCCAAATAACAAATATATATAAAAACTATTTTGAAAAATTGGGGCCGAGAGGGCTCGAGGCTAGGGCGCCCACCCTCCTAGCTAGGGCACCCGCCCTGCCCTTGCGCCGCCTCGCCACTGCCTTTTTGCTTCACGATTCTTCTACACACTTCTATCTAAAAAGTTTATTCCAAGTTGATCCGAGCAATATTTCATCTCGAAGATGCCTTTGAGGTGCCATTTTGGTCCTCTGAACCCCCTATATAAACAGCCCATGACGTCAGCCATTCTCATTCCATCTAAACCTTCATCTCCTTCTGCATAGAAGCTTGCTAGCTCTTCCCCTCGCTCCAATGGCCAAAGACCACCAGAACACTGAGAGGAGGATGGTCCCCTATGGGATCGACCTCAATAAGCTTCCAGCAGAGGACGCAGATCTCAAAGCATTAGTCTTGGTTAGCGAAGCTCGCCCTCTTGCTACCATTCCACCACCTAAGCCTCGCTCCTATGGTGCTTCCTACTTCACACAACCGGTTCTCACGGTGCTGCCTCAACCTCTTCAACTCAAAGGAGCACCGCCAAAGGGACCCATCATCAAGCTGCCTGCTAGAACCAAGCTCCTCCCACGAAGCACAACGAGACGTTGATGGGTGTAAAGACCAACAAGAAAGGAGAAATCGTCTGTGCTAAATACAGCATGGGCGAGCACACCTACTTCGAGGGAGTCCATGCTAATCTAGCTAAATTCAAGTTCATTCCTCCCAAGAATGCTCCCAAGCATTCCCTTGCCGCTTCTGAGATGCCTCACAAGCGCCGCAAAACCTTAGCTGATTTACAAAAAGAGCTAGAAGCCCAACGTGCCATCACCTCTTCCATAGAAGCCACCTAGCGCGTTCACGGGAGGTGCATCCTCAATACTTATAAGAAAATAGATCGCATTGATCATGACACTAAGAAAATAGCGGATAGAGTTGATGCGCTAGAGAAGAAATAAATCGATGAGTTCATCAAACAGTTGATAGGGCACCATTTGGTTAGTCATGATTTTTCCTTAGATAAAGATTAGTTTGCTTGATTAGTTTGATTCTTTTCCCTTGAACAATTTGTAATTTGTGCCCTACATGATACTAAAATAAAGAGTTATCATTATTATATTGGATATATTTTGTATCCTTTGTCTCCACCATGTTGTGTATGAAGTATAACAGGAAACAAGTGTGGGGGAGACCCTTGACAATGTAACGAACAAATTTAACCACAACAATCAAACATTTTACAATGATATGACACGAGTATACTGCACGCCGAAGCAGAGCCCGAGAGGCTACCCAAGTAGGGTGCCCGCCCTACTCCCTGGCTCCATCCTTCGAACACGGCCAGGTTTGCTTCCTGTACATCACCTTTTTCATATATGCAATTTTGTGTCTCATTCGCACTTAAATGCTTCAATTAAAAATGCTTAAAATTAAAATGAGAATGTAATTATTTTAGTCATGATCTCAAGATAGACTCACACCATGGTTTTCCTAGGAGTCCTATTGCTGTTGGGAACTTACTTTTATAGGGACCCCATTTTAACTTAAGTGGTTGTGGAGTGTGAGATGGTAGAATAATGAGAACCTAATTTCTGATGCTTTGTCATTTGGAGAATTTCTTTTATAAAATTATCAAAGTTATTAGCTATGCTTCTCCTCGGTGATAACAATAAAATGCCTACTAGAGCCTTTCAAAGTATGAAAAACTAGCACATAGGCTGCTGCTTTGTGTTGAGTTTGGTTGACCCGTGTGAAACCCTTGTCGAGAGGAGGGTCATATTCATTAAGATCAAGATCACTTGCACCTAGATATATTTATGCTACTCCTACACTGGGAGTATGCAAAAACAAGCTTTTCGCCATTTATCTATCTCCTACACTGGGAGAAGATCAAAAATAGTTATAGGTTCTTTTTCAATAAATTCTCCAAGTTTTTGTATTATCTCTCTTTTTAAGTTTCTCTCTCCCCAAGTTTTTGTTTCAAAGTTTATCATGTTACATGAGGCTATGCAAAAATATTTTGAAGAAAGTTTGTTAGTTATCTTCTGTTTCAAACAGAGAAACCTTTTTTGAGGAGCAAAGTAGAATTAGGATTAGCCACCAAATATTTCCACACACATGCACAATCTTGATCTAAGGGTATGACACTCCCCTCTGAGGATCCTGTTTTGACCAGGCAATATATGTAAGGTGAGTATGCTATATCCTTGAAATACCTCCAACTCGATATAAGCTTTTGAATAATGGGATGTAAGGCATTGATCATATATGCCTCAGTGAGAATCCACAAATACTACATATATTGAGTGACTTGAGTGTACCACATGAAGGAGAAGGTAAGCTAAGTTTTATTTCAAAAAGGTATAAAAAACTCCAAGTGATAGGTCTAAGAGAAAAGGGGCTCTGTTTCAAGCTATTCCATTCCTCAACTACTCAAAGTTGTTTGGTAGACACTTTGAATCCCGTAGTACAAGTATGACTAAGGAACAATCTACTATTGATGTCTTGTCTAGAGATTATGCCTAAGGTAATCCATCCTTTTCTCGAGGACGAGTAAAAGTCTAAGTGTGGGGGAGTTTGTTGATGGTAGTTAACTATCCTATTTAACCATCAACATAACTAATAAAATGCGGTAGAAAGAAGTATCATCATAGACTAGGGGTTTATACTGACAGAATTCCATGAGTTTTGGTGAATATCTATTTCTGTAGGGAGTTATCAGGAAATAAGCAATTTAGGCCCACATGTCATGATTACATAGAGAGAAAGACCCATGCACAAAAATGAAGAATCTAGAAGACTCAGGAAGGCACCCCCTAGAAGGTGGGGCCCACCTATCAGGATGATAGGGCACCTGCCCTGGCCAGCAGGGCGCCCACCCTCGCCCTCAGGCAATCAGGCCGAGCTCGTGGATCCTGCCCCTAATCGCCTAGGATAATCTAAGCCGTGCATGATGGTCGGTTTGATTCGAGGGCTGTGGTGCATCTTAGGGGGCTATATAAGCAGGGCCCCTGGCCCTAGCTCAGAGCAATCCAGAAACCCTAATTCATTATTTTCGGAGAGAATTAGCTAGAGAGGGGTCCCTTGAATGGACCTCTTCTCTTTAGAGCCTAGCTTTCAAGAGAGATTAGCTTTTTGGTCTATGTGAGATTAGAGTTATTCTTCTAGATTGAGAGAGATAGAGTGTAAATCCTTGTCATATGATCATGAAACATTAGCTGAATATATTCCCGCCATGGGTCGATCCAAACTATAGCTAGAACTGACGTACCCAATGAGGCACTACCACGCTACCTCACTGAAAAGTCGAACGAATCCTATGAACCTCTCAAACAGGGGGTGGATTGGTATGCCTACTGCTCTCTCATGTTCATCCTAGCCAAGGCGCCTCTATTCTACTAGTGCAATGCCTCTGGTCTGGTAGCTCAAGTGGAAGCTCTCTTGAGTCACAGTCCAAAACACCGGGCTGGCTTCACGCTCTCTAACTTGAGGAAACCAAAACACAACATCATAGAACCTGATGTCCTTGATCCTCTTTGAGCTAAATTTCGTAAAGTCATAGAATTTATGACATCTCTGCTTTGCTTCCTCAATTTTTTTCCTCTTTGTGCCACTAACTGCAGAAATTGAACATCCTCTAGTTCTAGGGACCTGTCATTGGATTGCACATGGTCCACAATCTTTCGGTGCAAACATAGAGGTCTGGTGTGTCATGTGGTAGTTCTCCATCCACGCAATCTGCTCGTCAGTATACTGTGGTGACTCCGCTCCATTCGGAATAACCTCATGGGTCTTCTCACCCCTATTTGCTAGCCAGGCAGATGATCTTGTCCCCTATCTAGATTCCTTGTTGCTCCAATAGGACCTCAACCATGCCTCGAGTCTTCCTTTCTTGGTTGACGCTTTTCTGGCTTACTCTTCTTCTTTGGCTACTCTTCAACATTCATTTCCTTCCCCTTTCATGGCATCTACAAGAGTTCGGTGTGGGAAAGCCATGAGATAGGTTAAACAACATAGATAGCATACAAGCATGTCATCAAACAGGTAGCAAGCATGACCTACGAGATCTAAGACATCACCTTTCCTCAGTCGATTTGCTGGCCCACGATTATTGTGTGAGAATGTGTGCGATGGCGGTGTGCACACGAACACAGGTGGCGTGGGTGGGGTGTCAGTGGCGCTACAAGAGGGAGGTGGTGCAGATTGATGCGACCGCATGGACCAGCCACAGCTCGTGGGTCAAGGCCATGGCGAGCGCAACGGCTTCAGTGTTGGCGACGGGGGATGGCGAGCGGAACAGTCGCCGGGGATGGCAAGTGGGACATACGCGTGGGATGGTAGCCATGGGGGGTGGCGCACTGAACAGCCATGGAGTAACGACGAGTGCAACAGCGGGGTAGTTGGGGAAGGAGCAAAAGCGGTATGATTGTTAGGGGACTTGATAAAAGCAAAGTGGTACCGTAGCCCAAAAGGCTACTGAAAATTCATGTCCGGCGTTGGTACACTATTTCTCTTAGGACCGTCCTACGATCATGGATTTCTATATTATAAACTTGTATGACCCTTCGCATGACTATCTGATGTTGGACAATATGAGTACGCCGGACTCTAGTCGAACCTATGATGAAATGGAAGTTAAATATGAAACCAACATAACTTAAATACCATAGTACAAACCATAACAATTTAGTAGAGTACAAACTATAACCTTTTAATTCCACTACAACAATCCAAAGTGCATAATAATAAGGTTCATACAAACATAAGTAAATTACATATTAATCTTCAAACACCAGCACAGGCTGCCATGTACTCGGTGAAGTGTAGATCATTAATAGCATAGTCTAGACCATTAATGATGTGGAGTAGTGTGTGGACTAGTGCACTCTCCCTTGCTTCGCAACATCATATGCAAGGTCTACTAATGATGGTTAGCAATGGTGGAGACAAAGGACCTCGGTCTAAGAATGAAGTCCTTGTCACAAGCACACATTCCTGGAATCCTCTTGTAGTCAGTGTTGGCGCATCATATTTCCATTCAAATGGACCCAATCAAGGAATGACCTAGTTCAGAATGGAATCAAAGCTACACGCCGCATAGGTTAAGTCATACTGGTGAACCTGAAAAGTGTAGTTGGAAAAATAGATACATGAGAATTGGCACATAGACAGATGAGTTTGAACAACTAAACATAGAATATATATGATTCACTTCGAGCATTACCACATTATTTTGGTTCCTTCTTGCAATGTTTGGACAAAGGCCCGCAACATCATCGATCCCCTCATTCAAAGTTGGTAGCATCATGGAGGAGAATTAAGGAATTTCATACCCAAGATCGGTAAGTGTCAATAGACATGCCAACACAGCATGTTTATCCACCATGATCTCATAGGGCATTGACCTGCTAATCTCCATGACCTGGTACTACAACATAATTAGGCTATCCTAGCAACCTAGCTGTCATAGAAAAAGTAATTCGACTTTGAATACCTGTCTCGCTCGGCAGAGGACTAGGGTTGAATCTCTGAACTTGTACATTTTCACACCAAAGTGTGAGAGTGTCTTTTTGAACCAGTAGATTGGGTCAATTGTCTATATTACATTTGGAAATCAGATATATATAGATTAGAAAAATAATATATAAAAATTTATACAGATGACACATGTTGCTTACTATGCTTGGATATGGGTGTTATTCATTGTTGGTATTTGTTAATGCACACAGAGAAATCCGCAAGCGAACGGATACCATTGTAGCTTTCACCCAAGAGTATTCCAGGGTATCGTATTTATCCATATGGAAGCAATGTGTAAAGAAGTTGATAAATAACATCATGTATTTGCTAGCTAGTTTACCGACTAGACTAAAGTGGGGGCTAAAGGGTAAGGATTGGTATTTGGATAAATGACACACACAAGAGAACTCTAAATAAGACAAACAGAGCAGGTAAGCTAAGCTGGAAGGTTAACAGGGGAGGTCAAGGTTCCTATTTTCTCTTTTATTACTATGGTTCTATTCTAGCGCACATCAAAGGGATAATTAAGGGATGGTCAAACATAGCGATCACACCAAGGCACTTTAGAGTAGCTGTTCCTTTTCAGTTCTCGAAAAGACTGGGAAGGGTAACGGGAGAAGGCAGCCAAAAGCTCTACGAAAACGCCAGCCCAAACATGGTGGAATACAAAGGCCTGGTCGGGTCTGTCACTCCCGGGGCTGTAATAACTATCCATAGGGCTGGGCGCAAACTCAGGTAACACTCTAGCCTAGACACCATGTCTATGCTAGCGGTTACTACTCTAGTTGCATATGACAACTAGAGCATTTGATAGAACGGAGAACCCATGCCAGAGCGTGAACCACTATACCGACCAAACTTAGCTAAAGAACTAAGGCATGAGTAGATAACCATAAGGACAATTCACTAATGTAGAGAAGATAAATGTATTGAAAAGCATAAGTCTTACAGAGGACCGATACAAGAAGTGCCAGACTTCTGAGGACTACTCCGAAACTTGAGCCTTTCTCTCCCTCATTCCCAACTAAGCTAATGCTACTCTACATCTTGGACTTTGGAGTGTGGAGCTCTTCCTTGGAGGTGTATTGTAGAGTGCCTCCTCCCCTCCTTTTATAGTGTGTGGAAGGCGGTTCGGGGCCAATTTGGGAAAATCGAGCAGCACACCGCCCTCTCCTGCATTGAGTGTACCAATACAAAGCGGCTGGGCCCACTTTTGGGTCGGTTTGTGACCGACCTTGGCAGGTGGGCTGTGTCACAGGCCTGGACTGTTGTGGTGTCATTGGTTTGGCCTAGTTTTGTTCTGAAATGGCCTTTATCTATTTTTCTCTTGATTTGTCATGGGCCAAAATTATTTCTTTATTCATTTCTCTTCTTTTGGCCCATTTTATATGTATTTTAATATAATTCCCTGTAAAACAAGCAAAACGCCAAAACTCGTAGAAATGATTAGTGAAAACCCCTATTACTAAGTTTTGGTGATTGTTTTCATATCACGTTGGTGGTAAAAGTATGCAATAAGGACCACCGGCATGCATGTTTCAGGGTTGGTCGGAATCCATTGTCATGCACATAGACCTCATCTGGTGGAGGCAGCTGTCTGGACATTTCTTCTCCTGAATTAATGTTAGACAAAATGATAATTTAATTTGTAATCATTTCATGAGTACTATTTAACAAGATCAGATCTGTACATGTCATATTTTTGGATCACACCAGATCATCAGCACAAGAACTTTGAAAAAAAACAAATAGCAGTAGACTAATTTTGCACTTTTGAAAAATAGAGTTAAATGATTTATTTATGTATTTTTGTGCTCATAAAACATAGGGTAAATAATATTATTCATTAAATTAAAATCTATCATAGGAAGTAGGAACATGTTTGAGCATACATGCTGGTGCATTTATATTTTTGTGATGTGTGGTTTTGACTAAAAGTGAAAAAAACTTTCAAAATCTGTTTAATAGGATGATCGTCTTTCATCTTGAGCACACTTTCTCCACAACCAAAGTCATTGTTCCTCAGCTCGAGGTTTTGTTGGAACCCTCTTAAACTCTCTTTTCTTTATAACCTAAATTCCTCCTTTCAGTTCCTCTTTTGTCGATCAATCTGTATAAACTTCTTAAAAATTCTTCTGGTTTCTCTTAAACTTGTTCCCACTTATCTATGAGCATAATCTAATAGATGTTCTAAAATATCTTTTTATAAGCTCTAAATACTTTTATTTAGGTTGCTCATGTTTTAAAATATCTCTGAGATTTTTTCTTAAATTATCGGAGCCTTCGAAGTATTTTTTCGTGACTGAAAAATCAATTCTGAACTTTCCTAAAATTATTTTATCCACAAAAAAAATTAATTTTAAAAATAATGAAATCTCTTATTTATTTTAGTGCTCAAGGCCTATGTCATAATTTACTAATAGACTTTAATAATCAATTAGGTCTATTAGTAAAAGTAGATAATGCAATTAGTACCACATCGTTAGTTGGTATAGATGTGAGAAGATCTCCGCCCTATATATCTGCACCTCCTCGTCCTGAGATCGCAACGCCGCCGCCACGCCCTAGCGCCACCTCCGAGCTCCAGCCTTGCGTCTCACGGCTTCATCGCTGCCGTAGGCCGTCCGTCAACGCTGTCCTGCCCTAGCTCCATCTAGCTGCCGCGCTAATTGCTTGGTCTTGCCAAGAGTAAACGCACGCCGCCGACCGCCTTCATTCTTGCCTACGTATATATGTATATGCTTTGCATTCCAATGGCTCTTGTCTCCGAAGCATCCTTCAGAACTATCAGTCATGGGAAGACTAAGCCGCTGCCATCTCATAGACATCGATCTAGCCATCATCTACGTCACGGTTGTATCCTGGGTGAGCAATTCCATAATTTCTATACCTTGACGTCCTCATAATTCAGCTTCTAAAATAAGATGAACTTTGTCGAAGCTTCTCATTGCCCAGCTTCCGTTCTTGCCAAACTGGATCCTGCTGACCGCTCGTCGGCTCGTCGTTTTCTCTGACACTGAAGTTACTGAGATGAGAGAGACTCTGCTGCTAGCCTCATGTCCATCCTGTTGAACTTCGACTGCTGCTTCTCCGGTCTCCACCGATGGAGCTCTGCGTGTTCGCCGTGCATCTCTGTATCACTGCCGTCTCCTCGAGCCCTGCATCTTCAACTGAGTTCCACGTCCAGGCAATGATGCGGCAGGTGTCAACCTCGAAATCCATCTATGTCTATGCTTTCAAGGCAGATGTTCGAGACGTGTATGTTGCTTACGTTGCTTCGTCCAAGCTCCATCGCCGGCCATAGCTTCCATCCTAGCTTGCTTGCTAGCTTTGCTTCTTAGCTTTGATGACATAACTTTTAGTTTGATGACGTCATTGCTATCTTTTCTGACCCTTTTCCTTCAGAAAAATAAATCTGAAAATACATTAATAATACATATATACGATCCATATATTTATAAAACTGCCACTAGTTTTTTTTAGCCATAAAATCTCCGTTTTAACTCCGGATAGATCCGTTCCAGTTGCGTTAGATTCATGATTTTGTAACCTACATGTTAATCATTCTATAAAACATGTTTTTAACTTTTAAAATTCGATCTTATATTTAATATATTATTTTATTAAAATAAAACTTGTTTAAATAATAACTTCTCCGTTTTAAGTCTGCGTCTGTGTGTTCGTAGCAAAACGTAGATTAGTTTTAAAACATGTCAATTATTTGGTGTACTATTTTAATTTAGTCCTTTTGTTTGCTTCATGTATGATTACGTAGATTGCTTGTGTGGTGTTCTATGATTATGTCTCATTGGTGAGCTTTACGATATGGTGATCTACAAGAAGTTGGAGAATCAAGAAGGTTTGGACTTGAGGATAGATCTGAGATTAAGGCAAGTATAGTTGGGACCATCTTTGTTAACTATTCACTATACACACTAAAAATCATATGTATGTGTCTATTTGCTAGCCTGTTAAGGTTTCCTAGCTTTGATTACCTGTTTACCTTGATACTAGAAATAATGCATATGGGTAGTTTATGCTAGTGTTTTATAACCATGATCTTGTAACTTGATTAATTACTATGCAACTAATGTTTAAAGATGGTTTTTAATAAGATCTAAATTATAAGTGATCATTCGGGACATACGTACAACTGCGGGGACTACATGGCTCTGGCTCTAGTTATTCATAGGATCTTTTCGAACAAGTTAGAGGATCTGTGAGTTGGGTATAGGGCTGCCACTTCATTATGTATTATAACTGGGATGAGCCATAATGGGAGAGGGGCTTTCTACATTCGATGACCCTGCGGCCCTAACTTGTTAGATGAACCTATGAGTGGCTTTATATGGTCTTCAGTGTTTTGGAAGTCATGACCTTGGACATTTAAAAATCATGACCCGTAGTAAAAGTGTACACATCTACGTACAGTTAAACCAAAATATCGTCAGTGCTCACGGTTAGAGCGGCCTTGGAGACTTTTATGGAATGGATCATCAACTTAAATTATGCTACATGTTAATGTTATTGTTTTTGTCATATCTTAATCATGTTTACCTGATCATGTGGTTATGGAAATTGCTATTACCTTATTGCTATTAATTGCTAAAACCTGACATTCACTAAAAAGCTTAATGCAGCTAAACCGTGTCAGCTACTTGAGCCTCATAAATCCCTGCTATACTTGTTGAGTACGAAAGTACTTACACTTATTTTATTTCAATATTTGAAAAAATCCTGGATGGGTACTAGATTGTTAGAAGTGAAGATTGTTTAGGCTTGTGATTAACCAGTCAGTTAGGTCCAGTGGAGTGGAGTCCTGAAGATTGGAGTTGTCTTTCCGCAGTATGGTACCTAAGGGTATATCTCTCTTATACTAGGTACGTTATTTATTAAGCATTGTTTAGTGATACAACCCTTTACTTGTAGCTATATGTGGGAATTGACTCCTAAGACTCACATATGGTGTATATCTGATTTTGTTCTTAAAACTAGGTACGACAAGTGGTATCAACTCAATGCGGACTGTAGGATGCAAGCCTAGGTAAAAATTAGCCATCATAAGGTTTTGAAATTGCTAGAACATCCTTGTTCATATACCTTGATATTTTCTTCTCTATTATATCTCTACACTTGATATTTATCTCCTCGTTGATGCTTATTTAAAGCCTTTGTTCTCATCTAATCCTTGCTCTGATATGCTTTTAGAATATTTGCTTACCACCTTCTTGCGCCATTAGAAGAGGAAGCTTTAGGATCTCTGCCCTTAACATAAATAGAACGATAGTTGAGTCCTTGTATGAATTGTGCTCCTTCCTTGCTATGTTGAATTGTCATTATTATATGTTTGTTTTGGATCTTTGTAATGAGTGCAATGATTTTGTGGATTTTTTCACAATTTCATTTAGTTCATAGGTCTAAGGTTAATGAAGTAAGTAGTTGGGTTGGTTTTCTCTTGTTTTCTTTCTATCCTGTCCTTCCGGGGCAATCTGTCCTCTTCGGTCTACACCTTGGATGATGACCAAAAATCATGCAAAAATTTTTGGACAATAGAAGACTTCAGCATCTTCCTATGGCCGCAAGAATCACCTTCATATCCATTTTGGCTTGGGAGCTATAAAAATCACAAGATGATGTGTTTGTGCTGTCAGCAATCTAGAACAGTTTTTGTTGATCACTGTTTTTGACAACGTTAACTGTCGAATTTGGAAAAGTTCATTGTAAGAGAGTTGTAGAGGATTTCATAATCTATCCAACGGTATAAGCCATAGCTTCATGGGACTAACATAACTAGAGTTATAATTGTTTTACTGCACTGCTATTTTTCTACTCGTGAGGAAAAATCAAGCTGATGGTTATACGTTTGCACATGTGATTATTCTTGGATGTCAGAAGATCTTGATGTTAGTTGACTCATCTAGAAGAAGGAGCAAGCTACCCTTTGGTGTCCCCTAGTTACTATTTCCTTAAGGGGGTAGCCAAGTTAAAAGAAGTTAAAATGAAGGTTTCATACACTCTAGTGCTTAACCTGGAAGAGGCAACTATCTCTATGGTTGGAAGGTTTATCCATGTGCAGGTGTCCATTGCTTTGATCAGTGATTTGATGGATTATTTCTACAAGGAGCCCAGGTAATTATCAAGAATTGGATTAAAGTTTGTGACATCACTGCAGGGTTAAGTAAACATAGGTTAGTGACTTGGAAGCATGTATGCCATCACAGAAGGAACGAAAGTCATTAGCGACGCCTTAGTACAAGATAGTTATGCTAAGAAGATTTGGGCGACACCATGGACTAAGAATTGTGTTTAAGAGTTGAGCAATCTAACATGGTAATGTTTTGGAAATTGGGACCTACTTTTGGACCAATAAAATATGTAGACTCTGTTGGAAGGTGGATATATGAAGTAGAAAATTTGGAATTTTGGATTTAAGAGGGATATAGCTAAGTGGATGTAGAATTGTTGAGATTCATTTTGGATTCAATGAGGACAAGAGTTTGTCATACAAGTTAACCATTTCAAGGTGGTCTTTATGAGAAAGCATAAAGATAGTTGGAGTGAAGAGTAAGCTAGCAGTCTGTCGCAACGATATATTTAAGATTACTAAAAAGGAAAACAGGTGTAGCCTACAATTGGCAAGTAACCGAGAATTGGTTTGGAATTACCTGAGAGTTGTTTGGAGTGTTTGTCAAAATATTTGAATCAGCGAGCAAGTTCTTGGGAGAATGGTTAATAGGTGTGCAAAGCAAAGTGGGATCCTTTGTCAAGAAGATGAAATTACTCGATGCAGTAAAGAAGAAAGATTCAATGGTAGAATATCTCGATCTCTTCGATCATCTTCTTCTGAATCTCGGGACGAGATTCATCTTAAGGGGGGTAGAATTATAACACCCCAAATTTTGCACTTTTAAAAAATAGAGTTAAATGATTTATTTATGTATTTTTGTGCTCATGAAACATAGAGAAAATAATATTATGCATTAAATTAAAGTTTATCATAGGAAGTAGGAACATGTTTGAGCATACATGCTGATGCATTTATATTTTTGTGATGTGTGGTTTTGACTAAAAATGAAAAGGCTTTCAAAATATGTTTAATAGGATGATCGTCTTCCTTCTTAAGTACACTTTCTCCACAACTCTCTTTTCTTTATAACCTAAATTACTTATTTTAGTTTCTCTTTCGTCGATCAATCTCTATAAACTTCTTGGGAATTCTTCTGGTTTCTCTTAAAACTTGTCCTCACTTGTCTGTGAGCATAATCTAATAGATGCTCCAAAATACCTTTTTATGAGCTATAAATATTTTTATTTAGGTTGCTCATGTTCCAAAATGTCTCTGAGATTTTTTCTTAAATTGTCGGAGCCTTCAGAGTATTTTTCATGGTTTAAAAATTAATTCTAGATTTTTCTAGAATTATTTTATCTATAAAATTAATTAATTCCTGAAAATAATGAAATCTCTTATTTATTTTAATACTGAAGGCCCATGTCATATTTACTAATGGGTTTTAATAATCAATTAGGCCTGTTAGTAAAGTGAATGGAGCAATTAATACCATATTGCTAGTGGTGTAGATGTAAGAAGATCTCCGCTTTATTTATCTGCACCACCTCGTCCTGAGATCGCAGCGCCGCCGTCGAACTCGAGCCTTGCGTCTCACGGCTTCATCGCTGCCGTAGGCACGTCTGTCACCGCTGTCTTGCCCTGGCTCCGTCTAGCTGCCGTGCTAATTGCTTGGTCTTGCCAAGAGTAAACGCACGCCGCCGACCGCCTTCATTCTTGCCTACGTATATATGTATATGCTTTGCATTCCAATGGCTCTTGTCTCTGAAGCATCCTTCAGAACTATCAGTCATGGGAAGACTAAGCCGCTGCCATCTCATAGACATCGATCTAGCCAAACTGGATCCTGCTGACCGCTCGTCGGCTCGTCGTTTTCTCTGACGCTGAAGTTTCTGAGATGGGAGACTCGGCTGCTAGCCTCATGTACATCCTGTTGAAGTTCGACTGCTGCCTCTCCGGCCTCCACCGATGGAGCTCTGCGTGTTCTCCGTGCATCTCAGTATCACTGCCGTCTCCTCGAGCCCTGCATCTTCAATTGAGTTCCACGTCCAGGCAATGATGCCGCAGGTGCCAACCTCGAACTCCATCTATCTCTATGCTGTCAAGGCAGAAGTTCGAGACGTGTACGTTGCTTACGTTGCTTCGTCCAAGCTCCGTCGCCGGCCATAGCTTCCATCCTAGCTTGCTTGCTAGCTTTGCTTCTTAGCTTTGATGACATAACTTTTAGCTTGATGACATCATTGCTATTTTTTTGACCGTTTTCCTTCAGAAAAATAAATCTGAAAATACATTGATAATACATATTACGATCTATATATTTATAAAACTGCCACTGATCTTGTTTTAGCCATAAAATCTCCGTTTTAACTCCAAATAGATCCGTTCAAGTTGCGTTAGATTTATGATTTCGTAACCTACATGTTAATCATTCTATAAAATATGTTTTAAACTTTTAAAATTTAATCTTATATTTAATATGTTATTTTATTAAAATAAAACTTGTTTAAATAATATCTTCTCCGTTTTAAGTCTGATTAGAGTGCATTTGCATCTGTGTGTTCGTAGCGAAACGTTGATTAGTTTTAAAACATGTCAATTGTTTGGTGTACTGTTCTAATTTAGTCCTTTTGTTTGCTTCATGTATGATTACGTAGATTGCTTGTGTGGTGTTCTATGATTATGTCCCATCGGTGAGCTTTATAATATGGTGATCTACGAGAAGTTGGAGAATCAAGAAGGTTTGGACTTGAAGACAGATCTGAGATTAAGGCAAGTATAGTTAGAACCATCTTTCTTATCTATTCACTATACACACTAAAAATCATATGCATGTGTCTATTTGCTAGCCTGTTAAGGTTTCCTAGCTTTATTACCTATTTACCTTGATAACTGAGAATGATACATATGGGTAGTTTATGCTAGTGCTTTATAACTACGATCTTGTAACTTGATTAATTACTATACAACTAATGTTTAAAGATAGTTTTCAATAACATCCAAATTGTAAGTGATCATCCGGGACATATGTACAGCTGCAGGGGCTACATGGCTCTGGCTCTAATTATTCATAGGATCTTTTCTAGCAAGTTAGCGGATCTGCGAGTTGGGTATAGGGATGCCTCTTCATTACGTGTTATAACTAGGATGTGTCATAATGGGAGAGGGGCTTTCTATATTGGATGACCCTGCGGCCCTAACTTGTTGACGAACCTATGAGTGGCTTTATATGGTCTTCAGTGCTTTGGGAGTCATGACCTTGGACATTTGGAAATCATGACCTGTAGTGAAAGTGTACACCTCTGCGCGGAGTTACTACCTTGTTGCTATTAATTGCTAAAACCTGAGATTCACTAAAAAGCTTAATGCAGTTAAACCATATCAGCTACTTGAGCCTCATAAACCCTTGCTATACTTGTTGAGTACGAAAGTACTTATATTTATTTTATTTCAATATTTGGAAGAATCCCGGTTGGGTACCAGATTGTTAGAAGTGGAGATTGTTTAGGCTTGTGATCAACCAGTCAGTTAGATCCAGTGGAGTGGAGTCATGAAGATCGGAGTTGTGTTTTCGCAGTTTGGTACCTAAGGGTATATCTTTCTTATGCTAAGTATGTTATTTATCAAGCATTGTTGAATAATACTACCCTTTACTTGTAGCTATATGTAGGAATTGACTCCTAAAACTCACATATGGTGTATATCTAGGTTTGTTCTTAAATCCGGGTACGACACCACGTGTCTATGCCCGGGTAAAGAAGATATATTGACCGCGTGTCATCCAGTTATTTAACAAGAGCCGCTCCAGAAAATAGTCACGTGTGTACAGCAGTTTTGATTTTGCCTGTGCGCCGTATGTAGTCGTGCTCATTTGTTTTCCCAGCCCTCGGACCGTCTTGGGATCCAAAATTTAGATTTTGCTTGTTTGCCGTATTTAGTCCAGCCTATTTCTTTCTTTTTTTGTTGGACAGATCGCCAGGGTTCCAAATATTTTATTTGTGTCATTTTTATTTTGGGACTGGTGTCATGACAGGTAGCAATTTTTATAGCACAATGGACCAAGAATAGAATACATATATACGTCTATCAATACATCAGTGCTACGTGGTCTTAAAATTATTACAAATATTCCAGAACAAAAATTAAAAATTAAGGTGTGTCTCACAATTCTTGCTTCCATATCAGTACGCAGGTATGGGACGACACCAAACTTTTCCAGCTTCTCTTCTATAATCTTGATCTTGTCTAGTTGGTTAGTGAATAGTTGCATTTCACAGCAGTGACTGTGCTCATCCAAATCCTGTATGCCTTCTACTCCTAGCTTCCTTTGTTTCCTAGATATAACCACATGAATCTTTGGTTTAGCGGGACTAACATGATAGAGAACCTATGCCACACGGTCAGCAGGAACCCAAGTGTGGTCCTTGTAACCTACATTGCCGAGGTTGACACGTGTCAGACCAAAATCCTCGACCTCGATGCCTCCCGGCCGTTTGACCCATTGACACCGAAACATGACCATATGTATATTTGATTGATAGTGCAATTCCCATATGTCCTCCATGAAACCATAGTGTGTCTCAACCTTCCCAAATGCATTAACATTTTGAACACGAACCCCGCTGTTTTGACACACAAACTGGCGATCCTTAGCTTTGGTGTAGAATGTGTATCCATTTACATCATATGCCCGCCAAGATGTGACCTAGGACGATGCACCATTTACCAACGCTTGTATGGTTTCATCTTCTGGTAAGTCATCTTGTTCCTGAAGCCATTTGCAAAATTGACGCTTCTGCTCCCGAACGACCCATTGCTCCGAGCACCCAGGATTTGTATCTCGTATGAGTGCAAGGTGCTTCTCGAGTAGTGGCTCCATAGTAGTCGAACATTGCAACACACCACATCAGTGTATTCCTTGTCGATGAATGTTTTTCTGCCCTTGCTTCCTTTCCCTGCCAACCTATCTGTATGACGAGATACAGAAAACCAAGTGCATGTATATCCTCTTCCCGCAAGTAATCTTGACAAGACTCAACGACATTTCAGCATAATATCTCTCTATCATGGATCCCTCAAGGTGAGCATGATTGTGTACATAGCGGTTCAGAACTGACATGAATCTCTCGTATGGCCAAACCTCATGCAAGTATATAGGCCCGAGCGACCGTACCTGGTCAACCATGGGCAACATGAGGTGCGGCATCATATTGAAAAACGATGGTGGGAAGCACTGTTCCATTTGGGCCATAGTATCTGCCATGAAAACATTTAAGTTTTGTAGTTTCATAGTTCATAGATTAGTTCTAGATGAGAGCTAGGGAGAGCGAGAGCCGTGCTCCAGTTCTGAAGAAGTCTTCAGAGATTTGGTATGTCTTTGTATCTATTCTTTGCAAGACTTATACTTTAGATGATTTATCTTCTCTATTTACTTTATGCCTTTCACATGTATGTTAAGTATAGTTGTTACATCTTGGCATGGGATCTCCGCTCGTATTGAGTGCTCTAGTTATCTATTGTGATTAGAATAGTAATCGATAGTGTAGGCATGGTGTCTAGACTATAGGTTACCTGAGGTTGCGCCCAATCCTACGGTTAGTTGTGGTAGCCCTAGAGGTGACAACTCTGTAAGGCCTTTGTATTCCATCACATTTGGGTTGGTGTTTCATAGAGCTTTTAGCAGCCTTCCCTTAACTACTTTCTTCCTAGTCTCTTTCGAGAGTCGAAAAGGTACTGTTGCTCTAAAGTGCTATTGTGTGATCGCTATATCTATCCATCCTTTGTTACCTAGAACCCAAGTACTAGAGAAGTATATAGGAACCATGATCTCTCCTATTGTCCTCTCACTTTAGCTAGTTACTCATTTATCATAGAATTCTCATGTGTACGCTATCAATTCATATATATTATTTACCCTGCTTTAGTCTAGTTGGTTTACTAAGTTAGTAGATATATGATGGTGACTTATTAGATTCTTTAACCCATGCTTCCCTGTGGTAAAATATAAATAATGATACCTACCTGGATACTCTCGGTAAAATGCTACACTAGTGTTCTGTGCGCTTGCAGAATCATTCATTTTCTATTTGCACTTAATAAATACCGACAAGCATTTTTGGCGCCGTTGCCGGGGAAGCATTTGGCGTAGAAATTTTGATGGTGATCTTGATGTCTGCTAATTTAGTGTATCACTAGCTTTAGTAGGATTACCCCTGTTATGTTGAATGTGGAGTTGACAGGACAAAAGATGTCGTTTCAACCTTCCAGTAAGATTCCACGAGAAAAGAAAAGAGATATTGAAGTCCCAGGGTGCCACAACATTCAACATTCATCGACGTTGGAACCCTAACATCTCACAGATTTTTGTATACATATATTTATTCTAACGATAAGTAGATTGGAGAATTCAACTCAAATCTTAAGTTACAAAAATTAGAAGCTGCACCACTCCCAACCATCTTGTGATTCATGGTAAGTATGATCAAGAAAAGGTGAGAAAGTCTTGCTCATGGACTTTAAATTTATGAGTAGTTATCTTTTAACTTCTTGCATCCCATTGCATGTTTGCTTTAAATCATTCATGCATCCTCTCCATTCAATTTAAACATTGTCTTATCCACTCTGTTTAGTTTATGTTTTCTCAAATCCATAGCATGTTTAGTCAGTTGCATTCATGTCACCTACATCTAAAATAAAAAAAATCCTCACCATGATCATACTCTTTCATATGTATTATGAGTAAATCTCTATAGTGCTTTAATGTTACCTTTGTATTCCATAGTACGCTTTGGTTTGGACGTATCTGCACATATTTCCAAAGGCTCTTTAAATTAAGCATGGTGCTTAGGTTAAATAGCCTTCCTTAACCTCATTCAGACATGGAGTCTAATTTGGTTATTGAACTAAAAATTGCTAGTGTAGACAGTGGTTATTTTGTTGGACTAACCCCTGCAGAAACTCTCAAATCCAATTCGGGTAAGTCAAGAGATGAACTCACATTAGAGATGAAGCAAGGCATATGATGAACTACAACAACTTTTTACAAAAGACACTACTCCCATTCATCATCGGTGGAAGAACTGTAAGTATCAAAGATCACTCACTTTGTCTTTTGGTGCAAGTTACCTTTGCCTTGGACCATGATAGAACGCAGCAAACAAATAATTTTTTTAAAAAAAGTATGATAAACAAAGTCCATGCTAACATATTCTTAAAAACTATCCCTTCTTTAGCATAGATGAAACTCAAATAAATCATGGACAACAACCCATAATTTGAAATTATTGCAATCCTTCGGGTATGTGTCCACTAACATTTTGCAGGAAAAAATTTATGATGTGCCTATTCATGGTTTGTTAAGACACCACTATAATAAAGGAATAAAGGAGACAAGTGCCCTACACAAGATCTACATCAATAGCACTCGTCCAAAGCAAGTGGATGAACAATGTGACTGGCCATGAGAATAGTGAAGACATCATAGCATTGAGTCTTCCCAAAACTCAAGCTAGGATGCCAATGAGAAGTAGGGTGCACTTCACCTCATTTTTGCTAATGAGAGACCTGCTCTCATTGTCCTTGAAGACACCATCTTGCACGTCGACAGTAGCACAAGGATGACAAGATGTCTTACAGCATGGCATGCATCCTTGTGGCAACAAATCATCAATCAAAGGATGACTGTTGGACAAGTTCTAGAAGACTTTAAACTATGGCTACATGATGTTGTCTTTAAGCCATTGGAGATCAAGATTTCATTTAATTCTTGATGAGGTACCTCCCTTGACCATCAAGATGGCTGGCATATCATTTAACAAAAAACTCGTCGCCATGCCACTAGAAGACAAAGACCATCAAGGAGGAACTCAAGTCTACATCTCCAATAAACATTAGCTTGTCAACCAAGACTCAATTAAATCAAGAAAGGATGATGAAAGAAGAACATGCACTTCTCCGCATGCTCATCTCCTGGATCAGATAGTTCAAAGAAAAAAAGTAGAATGCAAGGGAGAGGTCTTTCCTCAATGGACCTAAAATCAAGATCCCTCTCCAATAGTGTCGAGCGGCGAGAAAGTGCAAGCTTGGGGGAGGAAGGTTGATGATTCCGCTAAAGATGATCCAGCAATGCTCTTCCTCTTCTTAAGCACTCGTTGCTCTAGCATGCTGGTTTGCAATCCCTATACTCACTCTTACTTTATCTCTACAAGTTTGAGTGATTCTTATTCCATGAATGCAAATCAAACTTAAGACAAAATAAAATCAATCCTTGAGAGAAGATGTAATGGTGAGTAAATGTTCTATGCAGATTAAAAAGTGCAAACCTACTTTTTTATAGCATAGAAAATGACCTTTAGCTAAGTGACGACTATACCCTTGTTATTGTATATACATTCCTTCGAGTATGTGTGTCCACTAATCCTCTACAAGGAAGAAATAATTAGTGAAGCAAAAGGTTTGGATAATTCAAAAAAAGAAGAGAAGAAGAGGAAGGAGACAGAAGGAGTGAAAATTTAGAAAACAAGATGTGTATGAACAAATCAAGGAGAGGTGAACCGAGCAAGGCAGGCTCCAAGAAGAAGGAAAGGACCATTGGAAGCATCTACTCTTCATCACATGGTGTCATCATGCTCCAATGATAAAGATAACAACTCAAGGTAAGTGGTCACTATCTAAAAAAGCTTTCCTTGGCTCTGGTATTCACATAAAGGAACAACCATGTTTGAGTTGCAACATGTCTTGTTCTTAAGCTTGTTCATAACACCACTCTCTTAATTTCATAGCCATAATTAAATGACCTAAATGTGGCATCTTTAGGAGATGATTGTCTTAATCATGAAAATGTTTGATACATAATGTAAAGTTGACAACCCTTCCATTGGATAAGCAATTTCACTCTTTCTGTCAAAAATGTTTTGATGCTACATTCATGCTCATCCTTCTGATCTTACCACCCATAAATTGAACAATGCACAAAATATCTTATCATGCTCGATGTGCCTAAGGTTAGACAAGAATAAATAAGGATTATGGTTCTGTTGGTGTTTTTCCATCAACAGGACCCATGCACTTGATCTCTACCTTGTCTTTGCAAGCAAGATACACTTCAAGCAAAATGTGGAAAGTTGGATTCCCCAAATTCTACAAGTGAATGTTTTAAGCCTACAAACATGCACACTGAGCAAGGTGTGCCAGCTTTATAATCAAAAGCTTCACTTTGAATTGCTAGATGCACAGAGAACATGGGTGACACCATACTCACAATCACCATCTCAAGAGGTGAAGTTATCAAGATCTCCACCTTTGGGATTAGATGATGCGCATAAGGAGTGAACATGACAAGAAGTCCTGCTCCAAGGACTTAAATCATCGAACCCTCACCAGGGAGGTAAACTTGGTAGTTATCCATATTTCCCTATTCAGCATTGCATAATTTTTTCTTTTAGCATATTTACTTTCCTACATTAGCATAATAAATTCATGTTGCATATTTAGTTTTTTACATCTGCATTAGAAAATAAAATAAAAATGTTATCATATTGCATCCTAAAAATGCTAAGCCCATGTGAATAATTCTATGGTGTGTAACAACCCGCAGAGATATTCACCGTGGTGGCATGAAAATAAAGATGCATTCATCTCATTGCATTTTCTCTTGCATCATATAAAATAAATCCTAAAAATATTGAGAAAGAGATCCTATTGAAATTCTACTTTGAAGAATAACCATACATGAAGCTCTAGGAAACTAAGACTTATGTGGTTGACCACTAACGCTTAATCAGTTCCACAAGTTTTGTTATCTATTTGAGCTCCACAGGATTTTAAGGATTAAGAAGAGTTGACAAGAAAGTGGATGTTCTGTCCACTATTGGAGTGCTGTTTCAACAGTCACTGACACTCTGTGAGAGGAAGTACAACACTCTACTGCGAGTCTGCTACACTTCAAGAGTGAACGATTACGTCAACAACCAGCTTGGGGGAGAGCTTTCGTGTATTTCTCTCCCTCTACAGTTATTAGTATTGAGTTTGCTTTGATTAAAATAATAAAAATATGCATAACCCTAATACCAAATAAAGATTTCTTTTGATAGTTATATATATTTATCTTGTGTGATCTTTAGTTTTGAAATAAAATAAAATAAAAAGTGAGAGTGTGCAAGGGTTTGCCTGCTAATAAAACAAATTCTGAAGCTAATCCCTTTACATGGAAATGATGAATAGTTGCTCTGCGGTAATTCCTTTCAAGTACCTAGTTTTCAGCCTCGAATTCTCTCGAGTTTTAGATAAAATTATTTTGGCCTAAGATTTGCTCTGAGCTTAAAACTTGTGTGTAGCGAATACTTGATCTAAGTCTAGGTAGTTGACGGATATGATATAAGAAGGTCTGAGCTATTGTTTATCTTGTTCCTAGTGACACTAGAGTTCTAGAGGTTTATCTTTTGAAAAACTTAAAAATGCTACATGACGAGTTCCTGTATGATGAGAGCTTAAATTTCTACCACAGCCATATGCATGCTTGCTAGAATAGGAAAACTTCAACATTTATTTACTACTTGTGTGCATTGAGTTTGGTCCAGCTGTGTCGACCCTTAGGAACTTTTCATGCGGTTAAAATCAAGATTTCACACACACACTTTGCACCCTTGCTACTTCGACCCTGGAAGTATGCACCACCACATTAACCCATCTAGATTCACTCAAAACTATTCTACTTCTACACTAAGAGTGAACACCAAAAATATTTCCCATAGGTTTTCCTTATTTGCTAGCCAAGTGTCAAAATAAATGCTCCAAGTTGTTATCATATTTTCTCTCAAAAATTCTAGTATATCAGAGATTGGGCTATTTTGAAAAAGAAGAAAAAAGAAAGAAAGAAAAAAGTGAAAAAAAGTGTGATGAAAAAAAGAGAAAAGAAAAAAATTGGAGTAAAGCCCTAATTTTTCAATTCCTTCAAAGTTGATCTCTGAGTTTTATTTTGAAAACATACAAAAACTTTAGAATGAAGATTGATCGAAGAACTTGAGACATAGTGCTTGGAATGATCATTCTGTCTTTCAATTGTTCAAGACCCATCTAAAGGCTAGAAGCCCCATGGTTGAAGGTAATATGGGTAAGTTTGAAAGTCAGAAAGTTTACTCTAACTCGGAGGAATATTCTAGTTTGAATGCATGTGTACTTTTGAGGCGTGAAAGCATTGAAGCAACTCCTGATCCATTGCTGAGTTTAGCTTTGCTTAGGGACGAGCAAAGGTTAAGCTTGGGGGACTTTGTTGACGGTAGATAACTTCAATTTTTAACCGTCAACAAAACATGAGAAAGGACTTAATTGCAAATACTATCTAGATATAGGAGTTACACTGATAGAATTCCATGAGTTTTGGTGAATCTATGTTTTACAGGGGTGAAACTAGAAAAGGACTAGAATCAACAAATATAAGTATCTCAAATGATGAAACAAAGTGAACCATTATGTAGAGCTCGTTGAGACACATCAAATAGAGTTTTGGTTCACCCAAATCAGAGTCCGGACGATAAAGTTACACCTTCCAGAAGATTGCTAATGGGCCTGAGGAGTAGTCCGGAGTAAAACATATGCCCAAAACAAATACGAACTCTGTTGGGGGTGATCCTAGATGATTCAGAAAGATAACAAAGAGATCTGTGAGCCAACCAAATATGAGCCCATTTGGGTCACGAAAGAGGGCACCCGCCCTATCCTTTGGGACGCCCGCCCTGTGATGTGGATGAATCAGGTCGAGTCTCGCGGATCCTCCCGCCACCACCTATGAGGATCAATCTACACCGTGCATCAGGGTCGGCTTGATCCGACGGCCATGGTGCATTTGAGGAGGCTATATAAGCAAGGCCCCTAGCCTTGGGAGAAACACTAATTCATTATTCATTCTTCATTGTGGAGATGTAGAGGTGTCCCTCGAAAGGATGATCTCTCATCTCTAGAGAATTAGGGCTAGACTTTCCAATGTAGTAGATTAGTTCTAGATGAGAGCTAGGGAGAGCGGGAGCTGCACTCCGGTTCTGGAGAAGTCTTCAAAGATTTGGTATGTCTTTGTATCTATTCTTTGCAAGACTTATACTTTAGATGATTTGTCTTCTCTATTTACTTTATGCCTTGCACATGTATGTTTAGTATAGTTGTTACATCTTGGCATGGGATCTCCGCTCGTATTGAGTGCTCTAGTTATCTTTAGTGATTAGAGTAGTAATCGATAGTGTAGGCATGGTGTCTAGACTATAGACTATAGGTTACCTGAGTTTGCACCCAATCCTATGGTTACCTGAGGCTGCACCCAATCCTATGAGTACATTAGTGCTACGTGGTCTTAAAATTATTACAAATGTTTCAGAACAAAAAATAAAAATTAAGATGTGTTACACAATTCTTGCTTCCATATTAGTACGCAGGTACGGGATGACAGCTGCCTTTTCTAGCTTCTCTTCTATAATCTTGATCTTGTCTGGTCGGTCAGTGAATAGTTGCATTTCACAGCAGTGACTGTGCTCATTGAAATGATGTATGCCTTCTAATCCTAGGTTCCTTTGTTTCCCAGGTATAACCACATGCATCTTTGGTTTTGCGGGATTACCATGATAGAGAACCTATGCCACACGGTCAGTAGGAACCCAAGTGCAGTCCTTGTAACCTACATTGTCGAGGTTGACATGTGTCAGATCAAAATCCTTGACCTCGATGCCTCCCGGCCGTTTGAACCATTGGCACCGAAACATGACCATATGTATATTTGATTGGTAGTCCAATTCCCATATGTCCTCCATGAAACCATAGTGTGTCTCAACCTCCCCAAATGCATTGACATTTTCAACACAAACCCCGCTGTTTTGACACACAGACTGGCGATCCTTAGCTTTGGTGTAGAATGTGTATCCATTTACATCATATGCCCGCCAAGATGTGACCTAGGATGATGGACCATTTGCCACGCTCGTATGGTTTCATCTTCTGGTAAGTCGTCTTATTCCTGAAGCCATTGGCAAAATTGACGCTTTTACTCCCAAATGACCCATTGCTCTGAGCGCCTAGGATTTGTATCTCTTATGAGTGCAAGGTGCTTATCGAGTAGTGGCCCCATAGCAGTCCAATATTGCAACACACCACATCAGTGTATTCCTTGTCGATGAATGTTTTTCTGCCCTTGCTGCCTCTCCCTGCCAACCTACCTGTATGACAAGATACAGGCAAACCAAGTGCATGTATATCCTCTTCTCGCAAGTAATCTTGACAAGCCTCAATGACTTCTTCAGCACAATATCTCTCTATCATGGATCCCTCTAGGTGAACATGATTGTGTACATAGCAGTTTAGAACTAACATGAATCTCTTGTATGGCCACATCTCATGCAAGTACATAGGCCCAAGTGACCACACCTAGTCAACCATGGGCAACATGAGGTGCGGCATCATATTGAAAAATGATGGTGGGAAGCACTGCTCCATTTGGGCCATAGTATCTGCCATGAAAACCTTTATGTTTCGTAGTTCGTCCTCATGGATCTCCTTCTGCCCAATTCTGTTTAAGAAGTAGCACATTCGGGTGATGACTATCTTCATGTATACGGGCTTTATAGCCCTGATAGCAATAGGAAGGAACACTGTCAACATCATATGGCAATCATGAGCATTGTAACCTTTTAATGACAAGTCTTTCATCAAGACAAGTCTACTGATGTTGGAGGAGAAACCTGTCAGCACTTTTAAGCTCTTTAGGCTTGTGCATATTCCCGTATCTTAGCAGTTTTCAAGTTGTAGCTGGCTGCTGGAAGGCTGAATTTATTTTGCCCCTTGTCTTTTGCTTCTAGGTGAAGTTCTGGTCTATAATTCAAATTTACTAGGTCCTCCCATGACTTTACTCCATCCTTCTTTGAATTAACATCCATTAGCATGCCCATCAAGGTATCAAACACATTGTTTTTGATGTGCGTGACGTCAAGGGCGTGGCACACGGTCAAATCTAGCCAGTAATCCAGGTACATGTAGAAGATGGACATCTTCTTGAAAGACACACCGTCAATCAGAGGCTTGTCTCTCTTGTTGGGCTTGCCATCCTCTGTCTTTTTACCATAAATGACTTTGACATTCTTCACCATCTTAAACACGTAGTGCCCATCCTACCTATCTGGCACATACTCTGTCTCAATGGTACCACCAATGAAGTATCTCATCTTCTTGGTGTGGTACTTGTGCCCTTCCACTAAGAAGCGTCAGGTATGAATGTACACTACCTTCTCTGAGTTATCCAAGTACTGAGATGTAGTGGCATCCAAGCATTCCGGGCATCCCATGAATCCTTTGATCTATCATGATGTTGACGTTAGATAACTCCAATTTTTAGCCATCAACGAAACATGTGAAAGGACTTAATTCTAAATACTATCTAGATATAGGGGTTACACTGATAGAATTCCACGAGTTTTGGTGAATCTATGTTTTGCAGGGGTTAAACTAGAAAAGGACCAGAATCAACAAATATAAGTATCTCAAATGATGAAACAAAGTGAACCATTGTGTAGAGCTCGTCGAGACACATCAAATGGAGTTTTGGTTCACCCAAATCGGAGTCCGGACGATAAAGTTACACCTTTCAGAAGATTGCTAATGGGCCTGAGGAGTAGTCTGGAGTAAAATGTATGCCCAGAACAAATACGAACTCCGTTGGGGGTGATCCTAGATGATTCGGAAAGATAACAAAGAGATCTATGAGCCCACCAAATATGAGCCCATTTGGGTCAAGGAAGAGGGCGCCCGCCCTATCCTCTAGGGCGCCCGCCCTATCACGTGGACCAATCAGGTCAAGTCTCGTGGATCCTCCCGCCACTGCCTATGAGGATCAATCTACACCGTGCATCAAGGTCGGCTTGATCCGAGGGCCATGGTGCGTTTGAGGAGGCTATATAAGCAAGGCCCCTAGCCCTAGGAGATACCCTAATTCATTATTCATTCTTCATTGTGGAGATGTAGAGGTGTCCCTCAAAAGGATGATCTCTCATCTCTAGATAATTAGGGCTAGACTTTCTAATATAGTAGATTAGTTTTAGATGAAAGCTAGGGAGAGCGGGAGCTACGCTCCAGTTCTAGAGAAGTCTTCAGAGATTTGGTATGTCTTTGTATCTATTCTTTGCAAGACTTATACTTTAGATGATTTATCTTCTCTATTTACTTTATGCCTTTCACATGTATGTTTAGTATAGTTATTACATCTTGGCATGGGATCTCTGCTCGTATTGAGTGTTCTAGTTACCTATAGTGATTAGAGAGTAATCAATAGTGTAGACATGGTGTCTAGACTATAGTTTACCTGAGTTTGCACCTAATCCTACGGTTAGTTGTAGTAGCCCCAAAGGTGACAGCTCTATAGGGCCTTTGTATTCCACCATGTTCGGGTTGGTGTTTCGTAGAGCTTTTGGCAGCCTTCCCCCGACTACTTCTTTCCAGTCTCTTTCAAGAGTCAGAAAGGTACTGTTGCTCCAAAGTGCTATTGTGTGATCGCTATATCTATCCATCCTTTATTACCTAGAACCCAAGTACTGGAGAAGTATATAGGAACCATAATCTCTCTTGTTGTCCTCCCACTTTATCTAGCTACTCATTTATCATAGAATTCTCTTGTGTACGCTATCAATTTATATATATTACTTACCCTACTTTAGTCTAGTTGGTTTACTAAGTTAGTAGATACATGATGGTGACTTATCAGATTCTTTAACCCATGCTTCACTATGGTAAAATATAAATAATGATACCTGGATACTCTCGGTAAAATGCTACACTGGTGTTCTGTGTGCTTGCAGAATCATTCATTTAAAATTTGCACTTAATAAATACCAACACTTGAGAGGGAAAACTGTCCTGGGTAGTCAGTGATGGTAACAAATATGATGGCTCTCAAATCGAAGGTACTCTTCACAATAGCATCCCACATGGTAATTCCTTTCTTCCATAGTTTCTGCATTTCTTCCATTAATGGCTCAAGAAAAACATCTATGTCGATGCCAGGTTGTGTTGGCCCTGATATTAAAATGGTCAGCAACAACTTTCTCTTCATACACACCATGGAGGGAGGTTTAATATTGATAGGAGAACTGGCCATGTGCTGTGTGTGCTGGCCCTGTCACTGAATGGATTCATTCCATTAGTGCTCAAAGCAAACCTTATGTTTCACGGATCTTCATAGAAATCTTTGTACTTCTCATCGAAGTCCTTCCACTGTTGTGCATTAGATGGGTGACATAGCACTCCATCGCCTTTCTTGCGATCTACCGATGCCCACCATCGCATCAGTTGTGAGTCCCTTGGGTTTGAGAATAAATGTCTCAAGCGATCAATTGGTGATAGATACCACATAACCAATGCAGGGATTTTTCTTTGGTTATTACCATCTAGAGCTAATGTGTTGTTATCCTCTTACACAATGTTATTTCCACCCTTCTTTCTGTTATTCCCACTGACAGTACCACTGACTGAATCACTACTACAGTTGTCATTTTTTTGTATCGACTAGCACCACAGCGAGGACATTTATCAAGGTCTTTGAAACACTCACCATGAAAAAGGATACAACGGTTTAGACACGTATGTATTCATTGTGCACCCATTGTCAGTGGACTGATAAGCTTCCTCGCTTGATATGTGTTGGTGGGCACAAAGTTTGGTTTTGGAAGCATAGTAGCCAACAAAGTCAATAGGTCATTGAATATCCTATTAGACCAGCCATAGTTAGCCTTCAATATCAGTATGTCCAGCACAAAATGTAGCAGTGACCACCTTTTCTCAGATCCCTTTTCCTCTAGGTACAGATCTTCTTTCCTTGCTTTCTCAACAGTCTCCAAGTTTCTTAGCCTTTTCAAAAGTAATTCTTGTTCAACGTGGCGCAACATGTCATCCAGCAAGTCCTCTGCTTCTTCTTCTTCTTCCATGTCATTGTCTTGACCATGATCATCCCCCTTGCATCAAAAAAATGATCATCCTCCCTGCCATAGCCTTCTCCACCACCTCCATCGTCATCTGATGAAGTAGTACCATGCATTGGGTTGTGATGGGTGCCATTGTCTTCTTCCATTAATTCTGGTGCCTCTTTACTTCTCTCACCATGATGGTCCCAAACCTCGTATTCTCCATGAAACCCTGCCAAACCAAGTATGATCTTATCCTATTTGGATCCTTACATTCTATAAGGTTCCAACAGTCATAACAGGGACAATAGATATCATTTGTCTGCTTGATCAGAGCATGTCTTTTAGCGGCTTCAATAAAACCATTGACATCTGCTAAGTAGGATGCTTCATATCTTTTTTCGTATACATCCATGACCAGTCCATAGTTGCCCTTCAAAAACAAAAGGTTCATTTGCATCAAATAGGGTTCTCATATAACTACAACAACAATTAATTGATTTATATATTGGTAGGCAAAATAAATCGAACACCTTGCATGCATGTCTCTAGATCTAGCAGGTTGTTGTGAAGAAAGAAGAGCGTATAATGTAAAGTTTGAAAAGTGTTTAGGGATTCCAAAATCTCACCTCTCAATCATTGAATACAGCCGAAGGTTCAAAGGCAAACCGTCCCCCCGTAGCTTTTGCTGCTCCTCGCGGCCTCCAAGTGCTCAGCTGAAGGAACCAGAAGGATATTTGACGGGAGTTCAGCGCTGACCCGAGGAGGAAGAAGGGGTATTTGGCGGGATAATTCTAGGGGTGGTTTACATAAGGACACCGAGTCTAAAATTAGTTCTCCTTTTTGGGTTGGTTTTATAATGTCCACCGCCCTTGATGACCCATTCGTTAGAGGTGGCTGGATTAAGAGAGCCGCCTCTACGAACCTGTATCTTTAGAAATGGTTTTATTACAACAGCCGCCATCAGAAGCGGATGACTTAATTAAACCACCTCTAAAAGTACATGATCTTCAGAGGCTGTTTTCTTTATGGGACCGACTCTAAATATAAATAATCAGGGGCGGTTGGGAAGCTACAGTGCTGCCCCACGACTATAGAGGCGGTGTGCTATGTGAGCCGCCTCTGCTAAAAATGGGTAGCGTTACTGATGTCAATTTCTGTACTAGTGTCTATTACATGTTGAAGTCAGACACTACAACCCAGCTACATAGTTGTTTCATACATGCTTAGTAATTGATTCTTTGTTCTACTTTCTAATGTAGGTATGCAACCAACAAATGTATCACTTGCACCAAAAGACAGTGTGGTGGGACGACTAGGCACATGAGTTATATACCCCTACCACTTTGGAAACTATTACTGACTTTGTGTGTTATGATGTACTTCATATCAGGACCAATGATAAATGCACTTGTAATATTCTTATATGGATATGTTAATGTCAATATAATGGTTGGGCTCTGGAATGTCTATATGCATATCATCATGTTTCAATTGAATGTAGTGACTAATATTAGAATATATTGATTACAACTATTATTTTTATTGCTAGTATAGATTTCCTTGGGGGCCGACCCTCAAGGAAATAAAATTAACTAGCAGTTGTCGACCTTCAAGGAAATTAATTTACTTGGAGGTTGTTGACCCCCTAGAAAACCACTTTGTTTGGAGGTTGTCAACCCCAAGAGAACCACTTTCCTTGGCGGTTGCAACATTTTCTTGACCGTTTGGCTAATTAAGTCTGGCCGTAATTTCCTTGGCGGTCAGCCTCCAAGGAAATCATACTTAGTGCCCAAAACGCCAAGGAAACTAATTTCCTTTAGCCTGTATCCTTGAGTGTGTTTGCTTGATGGTTAGTGGTCAAGGATCATTTCCTTGGGATCATTTTCTTGGCGGTTTTACCCCTTTCCTTGGCGCTTTTTGGCACTCAAGTCAATTTGAGTTTGTGGTAGTGAAGGGCAGTGGCCCTTCTCCCTACCCCTTCATGGTAGCCGCCTAGGAGCCACTGATACCTTGGTACTCTTCCGCCGCTCTATATTCCAGACCTTCCTACTCTTGTGATCATACCTACTAGCCACCACTCATTGATGTGATTTTTTTGAAATCAATTAAGAACCACTACTTTGTTGTAAATCATCATATATAGAGTGGGTGTTATGTGTTTGCTCTAATTTTATCATATATCCGAGCAATTCTTAGCTCTATAATCGAGCTTGCCCGACCAGGTTGACCAGTCATTGTTGCTAATAAACTCTTTTGAAAACACGTGCACATATCTCTTTAGTTATTCATGTAGTTTTTGGTTAGCTATGGCCTGTGGGTCTAATTGATTCCCCTGTACTTGTATATATCCAGGCTTTTTTTTGCGACATATATCTAGGCTTGTGCAGAGTAGTTTGCTCATGTTTTTGGCTTCTATGTAGACTCTTATGCATGCTTGCATTGTGCTCAAAGCAGGCCCAATGTTGCATTACCTAATAATCCAGATTTGGTCGCATTAGATAATATGTGCTCACAAAAATGAGATATTCTCATCCTGCATCCCCTCTAATTAATGCTAGACCCAAGGGCTAGGAGATGAAGCCCCTCGAGCTGTAGACAAACACCAGAAATGTAATTCCTCCCTAATAAATTCTAAAACTCTCCCTTCAAACTATGCGAGATCCTATCAAACATGCTTCGATTGTGGTGATTCCAGATTGTCGATGCTCCTAGGATGATAATGGACAATATACCTTTTTGGACTTGAGCATCTCCACTTTTTCATTAGATTTGGCCCCACCAAATCATCGAAGGACAAATCATGCAGTGGAGGGTTAAATTTCTCCTAGTATACTTTCTATTAGGAGGATATACGTACCATACTTGTTGAGCAAATACACATAGAAGTAAACAATCAATTGATTATTCAGCCTGATCCCATAGCATTATAGCGACCAGTGGTTCAACCAGGTTGTCTACATGCAGAATCTTTTGGCATGCACTTGTTTGGATGTTAGGATGAGCCTCTGGGCTTGGTTGAACTCATGCAAAAATGCATGCCGAGCTAGGCTCCACAGACACATAGAATTATTTCTCCATTCCTCCATATATATAGCTAGGCCAAGAAGATGCCGCACAAAAGATCATGTGGTCGTTCTGCTCACCTCCGCGCACTTATGTGTCCTCACCTCCTCTAATCTAGCAGGATTTCTCATGGTGGCACTGGTGGTGGAGCCTCATAGATTTGCTCCTACGATTAACTTTTCAAATGCCTATATTGAGCAAAAGAATGGTGGTGCAGTCTTGCTAGAGAAGGCGGCGCTGCATCGGATGGTGCCTGAGCAGGGGGCAGCGCTGGTAATCATCTAGCTCAATGGCAGCAGTGCCACCAGGTTAGACGGTGAGTTTGTGACTCATGTGCACGGGTATCACTAGCTGATTCAGCTCTTTGCTTGGTAGGCACACAGTTGCTCTTGCAACTTAGTGGTTGACCCCTGCCTCAGATATTATCTTGAAAATATAGATAAAAAAATAATTAAAGTTGCCTATATGGAGCTCTTGCTTGTGCTTATGTCCTTTGTCTTGCAAAAGTTATGTCAAGTATGAAAAAAGGAAGTTTTAAACACTCGGCTTGTGTTACCCTAGTAACTATATCTCTTTTGGTCTTCGTTCCCACATTATATATAATTTTACATCCTTTAATGCTCACTATCATTAGTGTTTTTCTCGAACAGCGCCGGAGAACTGTGTGTCACTTCATAGAAAAAATGTTACAAAGGTCTAAGAGGCCCATCTCACACACCCCACACCATAGACTCTGCTAGCGATCACTATGCCAAAACAACACAAAAGAAACACCTGAATTAGTGACTCAGAAAATAGTTTGATAAAATGTTATGACATAATTTGATAGCAATGGGCACTACAGGAAATAGTGTGAACAAGATAGACATTAGGTGTTAGAGACAAATTCTATATATTTGTATGACATGGCCGTTATTCCTATGCTTCTTGATGAACATGCATGGTTGTCTTGTTGAAATTTGAATGCAGTTTAATCTATTATGTAATCAGTGTCTTGGTTTGTAAAGATAGAATGGATTTTATCAATGTAACTTATGATTCATTTTCATTATCAAATAATAGAAATTAGTATAAAAATCATTCATGTACAGTAAAAAGTATATTTGTTTCTAATATGAAAGAAGTCGTTAATTGTTAGGGTATACAGATGCATCTATGGAAGTGTCCCTATTTTTGAAGATTTACTAAAACGTTACAACACAACATATTTATATCATAGAGGCTAATATGAAACTGTCTTTGCAATTTTCTTGAGACAAAACATGTTGTACCTATACACTGCATCAAATCAGTATGGACGCCATATAAACGCATATATTAAAAGGTCTCTGTAGTTCTTGATGCACAATAAGGCGTCACTACGCAGCATGACTAATAAGTAGGCAAACATGTAATATAAATGTATGTACGAGTGCATCTCTAAATTTCTTAACACATAGTAAAGCGCTTCTAGACATCGTAACTAAAAAAATAAACACGCTATATAAATGTATCTATAAAAGCGTATCAATGTGTAGATATGCAAATAACATCTCTACAAAGTATCATTTCATCTCCTTGATGCGCTTTGAGAATTATTCTCTACAAGTTCTGACATGAACCATAGGAATATGATTCTAACACGTTTTATGAAAACGTCCCTATATATTCTCATGGATACGAATAAAGCCTGTCTAATGTATCAATAAACAGTCACTGCAGGGGAATATTTCTAGTAGCGGGGCGACAAAAGAAGACCAACCGTTTATGTGCATAAAGTATAATATGTTCTAGTAAAACATCTCAAAACTACAACAGAACATTGGTGGTTTAAATAGATGATATATACCACCCAATCTCTCAAATATTATGACTTACAATAAGAATTAATGAGTAGCAAGTGTAACAACACTAGAACAATTACGTTGCATAAGATGATGGGATGCATTTAGAGTTACAACTGTTTTGACTGCCTAGGTCAGCTAGGCAGAAAATTTTCTTTAGTTCTCAAGTCTCCCAATTCATAGAATCATTTAGAAAGTGCAGCGGAGCTTTTTATATCCCAGCTGATCACTCTATAAAATCCCCATGGATAATTCAATGTTGGGAATAGCGTTGAAATATAGATATGCCTCCGCAAGCCAAGGGAGGGCTTTGGGATAAAGCTATATATATCTTAATGTTGGGAGGCACGTATTTTAGATAGCCTTACTCATTCCTGTTGTTTATATGACTTACTTTTTTTTCCTTTCCCTGTTATTGAACAATATCTAATGATCTACTGTTCAATAACAATTATTGTTATTGAACCATTTAGATAGCCTCATTGTAAATCATTAGATACTGTTCAACTAACAGGATGGAAGAAATGGCTTTGCCATATCGTCCTGGTTTGTTTAAGCCCCACACACTACCGGAAATCGCGACTTTGCCGAGTGTAATATTCTTTGCCGAGTGCCACGTCAGCGACACTCGGCAAAGAGGGAATCTTTGCCGAGTGCCACGTCACCGGCACTCGGCAAAGATATTTTCAATATTACATTTTTGAGGCACTAAATGAACTCAAATGAAAAAATTTTCTACTACAAAGTTGTATAACTTTTTAGGATCTACAAAGTTTATATTGGTCATTTTTTTCATTTCATAAATCGATAGTAATGTTGTTTATAAAACCTACATCTCACTAATAGTTTCATAAGAATTGTGAACTATGTTAGAACCACCACATCGGATGAACAAATGATCAAACAAGCAAAATAATGTTTATAGATCTTAATAAGTTATGAAATGTTATAGTTTAATTTTTTTTCATTTGAGTTCATCTTGCCATGCTAAACCTACGCGTGAATTTCAAAATTCAAAATTCAAATTTCGTAAATGACCTCGGATGAAAAAATACCCAAAACAAAGTTTGTAGATCTTGAAAAGTTATGAAACTTTGTAGCTGATAACTTTTTCATTTGAGTTCATCTTACCATGCTAAAGCCATATGTGAATATCTTAAATTTGAAATTCAAATTTCATAAAAGACCTCGGATGAAAAAACTTCCTAAACGAAAAGTGTAGATCTCGAAAAGTTATGAAATATTATAGTTGACCACTTTTGGATTTGAATTCATTTAGGCCCTTAAACAAGCTAATTACTCTCGGTTTAGTATAGAATATGAGGAAATGAAACTAGTTATAGACACATGTGACAGAGTAGTGCAGTGGTTAAGGCAGAAGACACGCGAGAGAGAGGTCACGAGTTCGAATCCCACCGGACGCGAAGCGCGCGAAAAATGCCGCGACTTGCAACTTCGGCGGGCGCATGGCGGTGGGTCCCCCTTAGATTTAAATTTTTTTCCTATTATTTTTGGGTTTTTTCGGATTTTTTATTTCGGAGCTTTTGCCGAGTGCTTGCCAGGTGGCACTCGGCAAAGGCTCCTTTGCCGACGCTTTCTTTGCCGACTGGGCTTTGCCGACTGCCACGTGGAATTGCAGTCGGCAAAGCCTTTGCCGACTGCAATCGTGCCTTTACCGACTGCGAATTACAGTAGGCAAAGCACCTGAATCCTGTAGTGACACAAATGCCAAGAGTATTAACAATTGTATCTCACAAAATATATTTTATTGAATTTATAAAAAACCACAACATTACCCCTATCGTACTTTCCTTTTCAACCGAACAACTAAGTCTCGACGAGGACGCTGTAATAAGAACGCACGAGTGCCACACTTCCTGACAAATATCAATAACAAGAAACATCTAGCACCACACATGTGATATATGACCCTACAAGTTGGGTCGTTTCAACCGACAAAATCTCCTAATAACTGAAATTGCATTGCAAATAGTCCACATACTTCTGTGAACATAAAAGTTGCATTTAAGCGGCGTACGATTTTTGGATTGTAGAGTCTGGGACCTTTTTCATTCGCTAAATAAAATTTTCCCTCGTTCTAAAAAACACACTAGTATGAACTTGTCAATTTCATTACTCTTTTTATACCATATTGACAGTGTAATCAAGCACAATGGAAACATCTACCCCAACAGTTCTATAACTTTATGGCAGTCACTAGAACTGATTCGTTTTCTAAGGTCGTCCAAATCCAAATATATCTATCATGGTGTAGAAACAAGATCAGAACAAGACCGTTTGTAAAAAAATTATGAACTAGGACTTCCTGGAAAGATCTCTGAGTTTTCTACAAAACGTTGTATATATAATATATAGCAGGGAAAGATAATTAGGCCTGTACGGCTGTACCAAGGACATAATGGCGATGAATGCAATATCTGTACTGTGCAGAGATCAAATTTGAGATCTAGCTATTACTACTCCCCCCATAATCCAAGGAAAATACTAAATGCAGCCCTAAAACTCATCCAAAACAAGGGAATTAGATCAAACCACCTCACCTTGATCACCCAATTAATGGTCGAGGGTCAGTGCAGCCATTTTCTCTCCTTATGTTCTCTTTCCTCTCTTCTCTCAAATTTCTTCCTTGCTGATCTGTATAGGATAGTGAACAACGGTCATGATACTGATGGGCAATAGCGTGAGGAATTTTGGTGGGCTCCTAGGGTTTTGGGTTCTTGCAGCTGCTCAATAATGGATTGAATTGGGTTGGGGTTCTGCCCTTTGGGTAAAGAAGAGGCTGAGAGGCCACTAGCAAGATTAAAAGGTGAGAGGAGATAAAGGGTCAGTTATGGCTACTGTAATGCGGATCAGTTGATTATGTAGCACATCCTCTCTTTTCCTAAATTAAGCGAACAATAAAACTATGTAATCCAAAGCCCAAGCATAGTAACCAAATGGAATCGTGTTTGATGATCTTTGTGCATCTACGTACGATCTCCAATAATCCATCTGAGCGAGGCATAAAAAAATTTCTCTTTTTTTGTGACTCACAAAAACTCCTGCCCTTTGAGATTTCGAGAAAGAGAATCATATTTGCCCTATTTGTTCCAATAAAACACATGAATGTACGGCTAAAAAACACATCATTTCTAGTCAATACAAAAGGCGATAACAAGTTTCTACGGCGTAATGGTGTCCGTAGACTTCCCCATGAAACTTACAATAGAATTTGAATTATATTAGCTAAGATACATCACTATCTATAAATATCGTGTGTCTATCCAACATCTAATAATAATTCAGATACGTGTTCCGGGATGCAATTAAAGAGTTAGTTCACTCCTTTGTACACTAAGTAACTATATATAATGTCAAAAGTCCACCTTTGTTCTTGGTCTAGAAAATTCATCTCTAAAGGTGGACTTTTGAGAAATTTCCTGATACTTCCTAGGTTGTATTGCTTGATTTAATAACTATACAGCTATTCCGTTAGAAACTTCCAAGGATTGCTTGTTAGCAATTCGTTCATATATATACACATTATTGTGAACTTAAAAAATAATTGATTTGACAGTAGCAAAAACATAATCACCTATATATCCATGAAAAAGATTTTCATTCGCTGCATTTGTACCTCATATGCAGATAGGATCCAGAACCCTGTAATTACTGCACTAATCCTTCTTGGTATTGGGTATTATTTGCTAGTCCTATAGATGTCACTCTTATGTGCACGATAGAAAGTTTGACCTCATGCTTGTTAGTTGTCACATATTGTTAACTTGTATAGGATATAACACTTCGGTCCTCAGACGATCACAAGAATATATGATGGGCTACTAATGCCCGATGGCATAATGGAATCGTAGGACCAGCAATTTCTCCATCTCTCTCTCTCTGAAGTATTACTCGATAAACATTTTGTAACAACCCTAGAAATCCAGTCACCGAAAATACGGGTTTTTAAAAATTTTTCTAAAGATTACCAGTGTATGGTGGATGTCATGTAGGAAACCCACCAATAGATGCACAAATAGCACCCGACGTTAGCCCGAACATTGCATTTAATTACCACAGAATGTTTTGCCTCTTATTCGATTTTATGTGATGACTAATAAAATCGAATAACCTTTTATCATGTGTATATATATGCCTGCTAACCTCGAAAATGGATCCATCATGACCTAGAGACCCTAGTGGACCCACCATGGTGTATACTTCCTGGTCACTAACCTCACTGGCCTAGGGTTGTGGCTAAATTAGTTGCTTTGCAAGAAATAGAAATAGAAAAGGTTTGAAAATAGAAAGCAAAAGGAAAAGGCCAAACAAGCCTGATCAGCCCAGCAGCAGGCCCAGCCCGCTCGCGCGCCGGCCTGCCTGCCCGCTCGCGGCCGTCCGGCCTGTCCCGCGCGTCGGCCTGCCGCCTCGGCCTAGTCGCTCGCGCGCGCCGCGCCGTGCGCTGCCATGCCCCGCCGCTCGCTCACGCGTCCGCGCCGCGGCCCAGCAAGGCCACAGCTCGCCGCCCGCACGCGCGCGCTGCCACGCCGCTCGGCCCATCGGCAAAATGCGCTGCCAAGCCGCTCAGCCCATTGGCAAAACGCGCGGCCCACCTGCCAGCTCGGTCCATCGGCAAAACGCCCGCCAGCGTCGCCCGCGCGCTCCTGCCGCCACTCTCGCTGAAAAGCGGAGCCCACCAGTCAGCTTCCACCTTTTACCATTTCTGTTCGCCGCGCGTCACGTCCGTCATTCCAAAAGAAGAAACGGCGCCCTCCGCCGTCCGCTGCTCGCCCGTGACCCGCCACCATGCCTCGGATGCCGTCCATCCTCACCTGCCCGCGCCGCGCCTTTCCCTGAACCCTAACCCTAACTCGTGGTCACGCCCAGCCGCAGGATTGGCATCTGCCATCCTCGCCATCCGCCATGGCCGCCGGCCGCTATAAAAGGGAGGAGCGTCCGGCCTCTAGGGTTTACCATGCCGCGCAATCGCCTTGACCGTGCCTGCACCTCTTGCTTGCTGCTGCTGAAGAGAAGGGGTAAAGTGAGGAGAGGAGGAGGCGGGGAGGAGCTGCCGCCGAGAGCAGAGCACCACTGGAGCCGGAGCTGCGCGCGCCGCTGACGTCCGTGCCGCCGGAGGAGGACCCGAAGCCGCTGCTCGACTCCACCAAGCGAACCGCGAGCTCAGCTTCTCCTTCCCCGAGCCAAACCGCGAGCTACGCCACCGCCATCGGGACAGCTCGGTGAGCTCGACTTCCATGGTCGCCGCCAGTGCATCGCCCGCGTTCCCACTCTGCTCCATCCCTTTCTCTTCTTTAACTCGATCGCTAGCTCCGTGTCGTCCTAGAACACCTTTAGGGCAACCTCTTGGGGCCTGGCAACGACCACAGTGGGGCTATGCACCTTTGCGGCCCTGGTCGCCATGGCACCCCGGCCGCCAACGCGCTGCCTTGACGCTCGTTGTCGCGCACGCTTCGCCGAGCCACCACTCACCACGGTAGGCAGGTCCAGGAGCTCCTAGCTGCTCCAATCGAGGAATGGAGGGGAAGATAGAGGCCAATGCCAGGTCTCACCGACGAATTAGCCCTCGCCGTCGCCACCGCCCGCCACCGCGCCTGGCTGCCTGCCACCAGCCTGTGAGCCGCTTTTTCCAAATTGAAGCAACCGCTGAGCACGTCCTGGTCCTGAGAAGCCTTTGCGCTTGCTAATAACGCGTCTCGCACGCCGTAGTGCCCTGCTGCCACGACCTCGCCGCCGGCCGCCGCCAGAATACGTGCGCCGGTGAGCCGAGCCCCATGCGTGCCACCATGACCCCACCAGCACCTTTGCCGTGCCCTTGCGCCGCCCTAGCCGCTCTCCCGCCGAGCTCGCACCGCCCGCAGCTACCGCTTGCCTGCTCGCCGCTGGCCGACCAGCCATGCTCGTCGCGTGCGTGAGGAAGATGGGGAAACTTTCCCATGCCCGTGTAGACCAGGTCCACCATGTGGACCTAACCAGCCAACCGTGCAGCGCCACCTAGCCACCCAGTCTCCGGTGCACCGTGAACCGAGTCCATGAGTCAGAGCACCATGGACCAAGCCCGCTGGACTCCAACCCACCACGCGGCCTAGCTAATGAGACGACACATGTTCGGGCCAGGCCGGCCCAACTCGACCCAGATCCAGCCCTACCCAGGCCCACCGAGGCCCGGTCGGTGTTGACCATTGACCGCTCAACGTTGACCGTTGACCTAGCCCCACCTATCAGTGACCAGACCCGCGTCAGTGATGACGTCAACATGACATCAGCATGATGTCAGCACAGCTTCAGCTGCACTGTGCCCGCACGCCACGTGGCCCAATCAGGAGCCGCCACATGTCAGCACCAGGTTAATCCGCCCTTTTTTTCAAAAAATAGAATAAACTTCAGAAATTCATAACTTCTTCACATAAACTCCGAAAAATATGAACCAAGTATCCAAATTTTCATAAAAATAAGCTCTACGTCATAGACTTATGTATGAGTGCATTTGGAGTTATTGAATTTTATTGCTTCTTTGTGTTGACTCTATAGGAGCCGCTGACACGGCTATTATGTCTCGTTTCAGAGGAGGATCAGCTTGAGGAGGACGACTACGAGTACGAGGAGGAGCTCAGGGATGACTTCGCAGGTGCCACACCCCACCTAACCTCGTAGATCCTATTACGCATGGCATAATATCTAGTTGCTAGTGCTTTAATTATAAATATCACCTGTTGATAGGTTGCATGATAGAACTGCTTGACGAGCCTTTTCCTTGTCGCAACCTTACTCCTGCACACCTGCTGATAGGCTAGACGCTTGCTTATTTACTTATGATGCTTTACTTCTACTACTCTTATATCTGTGTGATGATAATGCGTGGTGGAGAGCATGGTTATATGGTTAAGGCACGTGGTGCCACTTTACTCGGGGAGAGTGCTGCGTGCGTCTTGGGTGTGTGGTGAGGGTTGAGTCGATCGGACAGGATTCTACAACGAGCCATGTGGGCGAGTCTTGCCGGGGAATGTGTTCTGGGCGTTCCCGTGTGAGGTGCTTGTGGCGGGCACATTGTGAGGTATAAGGAGATCCCGGGGGTGAGAACCTTCATGGAGCGAAGCCCCGGGAAGGAGGTGCTGTTGTAGCACGGACCGTTGTAGTCCCTAAGGGAAGATAATCCTGTCTAATCCCCCCTAGGACCTGATATCTCTTGAGGACCGGAACCTTGGGACTTACGTGCTCACCACTCGCTCTTGTATGGGCGGGAGACGGATGTCTGACTAGCTAGGACGGTGCCACTACTACTAGGTTGTTAGCAGATAGTGTCGGGAGGTAAGGACATGGAGACCCACACCCTCCTTAGACAACATAGTGACCACGGGGGGCCCGGTACTATGTCTCACAGTATCAATGTGCCGGTGGTACCTATTCGGGATGTCCCAGTACTGAGTGGTAGGGTGGCATCGCACCAGTTAGAAAGCAGCCGGAATCAGCTTAGGCAGGGCACCGCCGATGATAGTGATCTTGTGGTTACGGGAGTACACGCTCTGCAGAGTTTATGAATCTATATATATAGTCCACGAGCCACTGGTATGGCTTTTTCCTAAGACCCACGCTTCTCAAGAGTAGTGAGATGAGTCCTTCTATTTCTCCCCTGGTGTTACCCTTTCGGCTGTGAGCCGCTGAGACAGGCTCCGAGAGGGAGTTGGACCTGTCGACTGAGTGCGAGAGGGTGAGATGTGTATGGAATGGGGTGGATATGTGGATGAGATGAGTTAAAACTTGATGAATTATATTATATAATATTGGTCACTACTTGCATAGGAAACCATAGCCATATATTAGGTCGATTTGATTACATCCTTTGCATCCCACCAAATACTGCATAGCGAAAGCAAAGCATAGGGTGGGAGATGTGGCCAATACAAACCGTACTGAAAATTATTTGACAGGTGAGCCCGACTACGACTATGATGATGAGGAGGAGTAGACGTCTCATTCCTACGCTCAGGCTTCTTTTGGAGATGTTTTGTACTTCCGCCTTCCGCAGCCGCTCCAGAGGCTACTGCTACTCTGATGATACCGCCAGTGTGGCGGCAACTATTTATGTAACTCCCCCTAATTGTACTCTTTTATTCGATTTATGGATTCTGTATCGACTGTTGCGAGATAATGAGATGGTTGATGCTTCAAACCATTATATTATCCGCCATTCTGTGCATTTTTCCCTTCGTGGAAAATTGAGGATGTTTCAGTTGGTACCAAAGCCATGCTTGACCCTAGGACGAGACCCATAGGATTGGACGATAGAATTAGGAGAATCTTGAAATCTCTCAGTTATACACTGACCACTGCATACGTTTTTATGCATGGCTTACCTCTCTCTGCAACTTTTCTAACTTCTTTCTCGTGTCAGCTGCAGATGGACCCCAACTTGCCGCTTGGCCCGTTACCGCCGATGGATGTCGTTGAGTTCAGACTCAACGGGACGGAGCATGGAGGCTATGCTCACGTGCTTCGTGAGGTTCTCACCGAGCTTGGTGTTCCCGTGGAGAACGTCGAGTATCTTTGTCGTGGCAAGCCTGCCCTTGGAGGAGGCATCGAGGACTACAAGGCAGTCCACATCAACGTTCCTGCAAGCATGAACCTGCCCGAAGTTACCGCCTTCACTGACTTTGCCTTCGACAATGACACCGGCATGTGTGTTCAGAGCGTTTCGCGCCAGGCACTCCGTATGTGCTGCGCAATGGAGCTGACTATCTGAAGGAAAGTCGCTTTCATCTGCTTCCTCGTGCCCTCGATGTTCAGCAGGGTACTTAGGGAGAGGTCATCTACATCGAGCAGAATACCAGAGTCGACCACAACCCCTGCCACCGCGCCTCTATGATGTACATGCAGTGCCAAGAAATGTACATTACTGAGTTGGAGCGGAAGGGACGCCGTGATCGTCGCTACCTGATGGAAGTTGATGAGAGGATCCGCAGTTCGAAAGGTAAGGAGGCAGCATGGAAGCAAAAGATTACAGACCTAGAGAGTGAGATAGCACGCAAAGAGCACACTCACCAGGATCAGATCACTAGTCTGATGAACAAGATGGATAAGCTTCAAATACACAACCGCCGTCTCAACAAGAATATCTGGGAGCTTGAGGCCACTATGGCTGAGAAGAACGAAGACATTGCAACGAGATTCCAGGAGAAGAATCAAGATGCTGCCTACAGGGACAAAATCCGCGAGCAGTGCAAGGCTCAACGTGAGAAGCTGCTGCAGGAGTACACTCTTGCTAGCTACAACCAGGGACACCTGATCAACTATGTCCATAAGACAGCATACCTCATGGATAAACTCAAACGCACTATGGAAGCTTAGAAGAGGTCAGATCGCAAGAAGGTCAGATCGCAAGGGAGTCAGAGAGTACAAGGAGCTGCAGGACGAGCTTCCCTTACGTGCCCGTAAGAGGGTTAGAGTTGAGACATTCGAGCTGGGGCAATCTCGCCTCAACTTGAGTGGATGTCCCACCACTGGACTTAGTGGACAGGCAGTGTCCACCCCTCAGCTCGAGGAGGCCCGTCGTTACGTCTCTCGCCTTCAGATGACTAACGAGCAGATCCAAGCTTCTGGCATTGGTATTCCTCCCACAGCATATAGTTTGGACCAGCCTCTAGAGATGTTCTAGAGTAGTGTCAGATCGAGAGATGATGGGCCCTGTATGGCCAAGTGACCAGACTCACCATGACGCTGAGTAGTCATCCATCCCTTTTTCTAGAACTACCTACGTGTAGCACATTTCTCGTGAGTCTCCTAGCGTAACCACTAAAGACATCGCCATGTACCCACCTGATGTAATGAGTGGTTCGGTTTTTTATCGCATCTTTTTGGATCTTCATGCTTCTTTGTATGAGTGTTGGATAAATCGAAAATGTTTTAAAATTATTTCAAATTATTACATCGATGATATCAAAGTTATATTACACGCACATGCCCTAATCCGAGGTTTATGTTAAGCAGGATGTCCACTCGTCGTGCCAGCCGCCTGAGCAACCGCTCCCCTTCACCTGCGCTCGCCAGGGGCCGTGGTCGTGGTCGTGGTCGGGGTCGTGGCCGCGTTGGTCACATACCCATTGACCTTGAGGAGCCACCCCATGCTGCCACCCCACGTCCTGCACACCCACCACCACCGCCAGTTGTTGAGCCGGAACCAGCTACCGGAGGCACGGCTGGAGGACAGCCGCAGCCTGCTACTGAGCCTGAGCCCGAGCTTGCCACAGGAGGAGATGCAGCTCCACCACCACCTCCCATGCCACTCTTGGCAGATGTGATGGCCCAGTAGACCGAGCTTCTTCGAGTCTTAGCTGAGAACGTGCTGCACCCCCAGCACCAGGAGCCCTGCGATGATTTCTACAAGAAGCTGGAGTTCTTTCTCAAGCTGAGGCCCGCGACGTTCGATGGCACCAGCATCGACCCTATCGCTGCTGATGATTGGCTTAAGGAGATTGAGAAGAAGCTGGACTTGACCACTTGCACTGACGAGGAGTGTGTTGGCTTGGCAGCTCACCAGCTTGTGGGTGCTAGGCGATCTTGGTAGGACAGCCTCTGCGAAACCCACCGGGACCCTGCCAACATCTCTTGGGATGAGTTTGTGGACGAGTTCCGCGCATTCTTCATCCGTGAAGGCGCGCTGGAGAAGGAGAACGAGTTCCGTAGCATCTCCATGGGAACTGACAAGGTGCATGAGTACACCACCCATTTCACTAACCTGCTGCGCTATGCACCTGTCTCAGTGGTGAACTCTGAGAAGGAGAAGATGTACTACTACTGCAAGGGCTTGCCTAGCCGCATCAGGCTCTCCCTCTCAGGCACCAAGAGCCACACCCTGCGTGACTTGATTGACAGGTGCATGGAGATTGAGAAGGACCGCGATGAGGTTTTCGCGGAGAGGGAGGCGCTTGGTAAGAACAAGAAGCGCCGTACTGAGGGCACCTCCCGCGCACCAGCCCCACGGAGGTCGCGTGGTGAGACCTCTCAGCCTCCCCGCTCTCGCTTCACCCAGGGAGCTGCTCACGGTTCGAGCCGGGGCGGTGGTACCCACACCAGCAACTACCCTCGCCCTGCTCAGGACCGCCAAGCGTACGCTCATGCTGCACCTGGAGGTAGCACGTGGAGGTCCGCCGCGCCAACCCCCACAGGCGGCATGACCTACAGTTGCTTTGCTTGTGGCCAGCCAGGTCACAAGGCAGCCGAGTGCCCGAACAAGGCTGCACCAGCTACACCAGCGCCCACCAGGCAGAACCAGGGCACCCCGCACAAGCAGGTGCCATCCAGAGCACCCCGAGGCCGCCTCACCCACATCTCAGCAGAGGTTGCTCAGAGTGCCCCCGATGTGGTGTACGATATGTTTTTAGTGCATGGTGTTAAGGCATCCGTGCTGTTTGATTCAGGTGCTACATGTTCATATATATCCTCCAAGTTTGCACAAGAGCACCATATACCTGTCACTCCACGAAAAGAAGCCTTATACACCAGTTCACCTTTGGGCAACATTTGTTGTACCAAAATATGCAAGGGAGTGAGTATCACCATCGAGGGTCTTACCTTTCTTGCTGATCTTACCTTGCTACCCTTCGAAGGCCTAGACGTCATTCTAGGGATGGATTGGCTAACCCAGAACAAAGGAGTGATATCTTGCTCACCCAGATTTGTGGATATTACCCATCCAAGTGGCCATCAGATCAGATGTGAACCAAACAAAGGGACAGATGTTTCCATGTTGTGTGCCCTGGAAGAGAAGTCACTTGAGGAAGTGCCCGTGGTTCATGAGTACCCTGATGTCTTTTCGGAAGAGCTACCAGGAATGCCACCGGACAGAGATGTTGAGTTCGTGATCAACCTGATGCCTGGTACGAGTCCGATTTCCAAGCGACCCTACCGTATGGCAGTTGACGAGCTTAAGGAGCTTAAGAAATAGCTTGAGGAGCTATCCGAGAAAGGGTTCATTAGGCCCAGCGCCTCGCCCTGGGAATCTCCTTTTCTGTTCATTAAGAAGAAGGATGGAACGCAGAGGATGTGTGTTGATTACCGGAACCTGAATGCCGTAACTATAAAGAACAAGTACCCTCTGCCGAGGATAGATGACCTGCTTGATCAGCTTCGCAATGCCAAGTACTTCTCCAAGATCGACCTCAGATCAGGCTACCATCAGATGAAGATCAGAGAGGAGGACATTCCCAAGACAGCATTTTTCACCAGATATGGGCAGTATGAGTACACTGTTGTGTCCTTTGGTCTTACAAACGCGTCAGCTTATTTTATGAACACGATGAATAAAGTGTTCATGCAAGAGCTGGATAAGTTCGTGGTGGTCTTCATTGATGACATTCTTGTCTACTCTGCCACCGCTGAAGCACATGAGCAACATCTGAGGATAGTGTTGGAGAAGTTGAGAAAGCATCAGCTCTATGCCAAGTTCAACAAGTGTGAGTTCTGGCTTGAGGAGGTCGCTTTCCTAGGTCATGTGCTCAATGCTGATGGAGTAGCTATTGATCCATCCAAGATTGAGACAGTGAAGGAATGGGAGCAGCCGTAGAATGTGACTGATGTGAGAAGTTTCTTGGGATTGGCTGGTTACTATCGCCGATTCATCGAGAACTTTTCCAAGATAGCTCGCCCCATGACCAACCTCCTGAAGAAGACCAAGGAGTTTGAATGGACGCCCCAATGCGAACAAAGTTTCTAGACCCTGAAAGAGAAGCTCACCACAACGCCTGTTCTAGCCTTGCCCGATATCCACCAGGACTTTGTGGTCTATTGTGATGCATCTCGCCATGGGCTTGGTTGTGTTCTAATGCAGAATGGGAAAGTCATTGCCTATGCTTCCCGCCAGCTTAAGGAGCACGAACAGCGTTACCCCACCCATGATCTCGAGCTTGCAGCTGTGATCCATGCCTTGAAGATTTGGAGGCATTACCTAATTGGGAACAAGTGCGAGATCTACACCGATCATAAGAGCTTGAAGTACTTCTTCACCCAGGAAAATCTGAACATGAGACAGCATCGTTGGCTCGAGTTGATTAATGACTATGATGTGGAGATTCTCTATCACCCTGGGAAGGCCAATGTGGTCGTCGACGCTCTTAGTCGCAAAAGCCATTGTCATGCCTTGTTCACCACCACCTTGCCCAAGGAGTTGCAAGAGGGCATTAATGAGTTACATATGGAGGTGATACCTCATGGCCTGTTGAATGAGCTTCGCGTGCACTACACCCTCATGGATAGGATCCGTGAAGCCCAACGCCATTGCCCTGAAATTTGGGAGATACACGAGCTCCTGACACAAGGCAACTGCCCAGAGTTCAATGAGGATGAGCTAGGCACTTACTGGTACAAGGACAGAATTTTTGTGCCTACCGACCTAGCTATCCGCAACGAAATCCTATTAGAAGGTCATGATTCCAAGTATTGTATCCACCCAGGCAGTACTAAAATGTATGCTGATTTGAAGAAGAAATTCTAGTGGAAGAACATGAAATCAGACATTGCAGAGCATGTCACTAAATGTGACATTTGCAAACGCATCAAAGCTGAGCACAAGAGACCTGCAGGGCTATTAAAGCCACTGGATATACCTGAATGGAAGTGGGATAGCATTTCTATGGACTTCATTGTGGGTTTGCCTCGAACCCCGAAGGGCCATGATGTTATATGGGTGATAGTCGATCATTTGACTAAGGTAGCTCACTTCTTAGCCGTCAAGACTGATGCCCGAATTGGCCAGCTAGCAGATCTGTATGTTGAGAACATTCTCAAGCTGCATGGAGCCCCTACAAGCATAATATCCGATCGTGGGCCACAGTATACGTCCAAGTTCTGGAAGGCCCTGAACAAGTCAATAGGGAGCAGGCTAGATTACAGTACCGCATACCACCCTCAGACAGATGGGTAGACAGAAAGAGTGAACCAGATTCTTGAAGATATGCTTCGAGCTTGTGTTCTGAAATATGGGACTGATTGGGAAAAGAGCTGCCCTTTGCAGAGTTCTCCTACAACAACAGTTACCAGGCTAGCCTCAAGATGTCGCCCTTCGAGGCTATGTACGGAAGGCCATGTAGGACACCCTTGATGTGGTCTGAAACGGGTTAAAGATCATTCTTTGGCCCGGCCACCATTAAGGAGGCCGAGGAAGGAGTCGCCCAGGTGCGAGAGAATCTGAAAATTTCCCAAAGCCGTCAAAAGAGTTATGCCGACAAGAGGCGCAGAGACCTCGAGTTTGAGGTAGGAGACTATGTCTATCTCAAAGTCTCCCCGCTTTGAGGAACCATCAGATTCCATGTGAAGGGAAAGCTAGCACCAAGGTATGTGGGACCGTACAGAATCAGTGAGAGAATTGGCAAGCTTGCCTACAGAATAGAGTTGCCCCCTCAACTGGTAGGAGTACACCCAGTGTTCCATGTGTCGCAACTGCGCAAGTGCTTGCAACCGCCAGAGCATCCAATACCCGCAGAGGCACTCGATATTCAGGACACCTTGGAGTACAGAGAGCACCCCATCCGCATTATGGGTAGAACCACCAAGGAAACTAGAAACTCCAGCACGCCATATCTGAAGATTCAGTGGAGCAATCACACAGAACGGGAAGCAACTTGGGAGAGAGAGTCAAAAATGAGGAAGCTCTACCCCTACCTATTTGAAGAGTAAGTTACACTCTTGAATCTCGAGGACGAGATTCTCATAAGGGGGTAGAACTGTAACAACCCTACAAATCCGGTCACCCAAAATACGGGTTTTCAAAAATTTTTCTAAAGATTACCAGTGTATGGTGGATGTCATGTAGGAAACCCGTCAATAGATGCACAAATAGCACCCGACGTTAGCCCGAGCATTGCATTTAATTACCAGAGAATGTTTTGCCTCTTATTCGATTTTATGTGATGACTAATAAAATCGAATAACCTTTTATCACGTGTATATATATATGCCTGCTAACCCCGGAAATGGATCCATCATGACCTAGAGACCCTAGCGGACCCACCATGGTGTATACATCCTGGTCACTAACCTCACTGACCTAGGGTTGTGGCTAAATTAGTTGCTTTGCAAGAAATAGAAATAGAAAAGGTTTGAAAATAGAAAGAAAAAGGAAAAGGACAAAGAAGCCTGATCGGCCCAGCAGCAGGCCCAGCCCGCTCGCGCGCGCCGGCCTGCCTGCTCGCTCATGGCCGTCCGGCCTGTCCCGCGCGTCGGCCTACCGCCTCGGCCCAGTCGCTCACGCGCGCCGCGCTGTGCGCTGCCACACCCCGCCGTTCTCTCACGCGTCCGCGCCGTGGCCCATCAAGGTGGCCCAGCAAGGCCGCAGCTCGCTGCCCGCACGCGCACGCTGCCACGCCGCTCGGCCCATCGGCAAAACGCGCTGCCACACCGCTCAGCCCATCGACAAAACGCGTGGCCCACCTGCCAGCTCGGCCCATTGGCAAAACGGCCGCCAGCGTCGCCCGCGCGCTCCCGCCGCCACTCTCGCTGACAAGCGGAGCCCACCTGTCAGCTTCCACCTTTTACCATTTCTGTTCGCCGCACGTCGCGTCCGTCGTTCCAAAAGAAGAAACGGCGCCCTCCGTCGTCCGCTGCTCGCCCATGACCCGCCACCGCGCCTCGGATGCCGTCCATCCTCACCTGCCCGCGCCGCGCCTTTCCCCAAACCCTAACCCTAACTCGCGGTCCCGCCTAGCCACAGGATTGGCATCTGCCATCCTCGCCATCCGCCATGGCCGCCGGCCGCTATAAAAGGGAGGAGCGTCCGGCCTCTAGGGTTTCCCGTGCCGCGCAGTCGCCTTGACCGTGCCCGCACCTCTCGCTTGCTGCTGCTGAAGAGAAGGGGTAAAGTGAGGAGAGGAGGAGGCGAGGAGGAGCTGCCGCCGGGAGCAAAGCATCACCGGAGCCGGAGCTGCGCGCGCTGCTGACGTCCGTGTCGCCGGAGGAGGACCCGAAGCCGCTGCTCGACTCCACCAAGCGAACCGCGAGCTCAGCTTCTCCTTCCCCGAGCCGAACCACGAGCTAGGCCACCGCCATCGGGACAGCTCGATGAGCTCGACTTCCATGGTTGCCGCCAGTGCATCGCCCGTGTTCCCACTCTGCTCCCTCCCTTTCCCTTCTTTAACTCGATCGCTAGCTCCGCATAGTCCTAGAACACTTTTAGGGCAACCTCTTGGGGCCTGGCAACGACCACAGTGGGGCTACGCACCTTTGTGGCCCTGGTCGCCATGGCACCCCGGCCGCCAGCGCGCCGCCTTGACGCTCGTCGTCGCGCACGCTCCGCCGAGCCACCACTCACCACGGTAGGCAGATCCAGGAGCTCCTAGCTGCTCCAATCGAGGAATGGAGGGGAAGATAGAGGCCAATGCCAGGTCTCGCCGGCGAATTAGCCCTCGCCGTCGCCGTCGCCCGCCACCGCGCCTTGCTGCCTGCCACTGGCCTGTGAGCCTTTTTTTCCAAATTGAAGCAACCGCTGAGCACGTCCTGGTCCTGCGAAGCCTTTGCGCTTGCTAATAACACGTCTCGCGCGCCGTAGTGCCCTGCTGCCGCGACCTCGTCGCTGGCCGTCGCCAGAATACATGCGCCGGCGAGCCGAGCCCCGTGCGCGCCACCGCGACCCCACCAGCACCTTTGCCATGCCCTTGCACCGCCCTAGCCGCTCGCCTGCCGAGCTCGCACCGCCCGCAGCCGCCGCTTGCCTGCTCGCCGCTGGCCGACCAGCCATGCCCGTCGCGTGCGTGAGGAAGATGGGGAAACTTTCCCATGCCCGTGTAGACCAGGTCCACCACGTGGACCTAGCCAGCCAAACGCGCAGTGCCACCTAGCCACCCAGTCTCCGGTGCACCGTGAACCGAGTCCATGAGTCAAAGCACCATGGACCAAGCCCGCTGGACTCCGACCCGCCACACGGCCCAGTTAATGAGACAACACGTGTCCAGGCCGGGCCGGCCCAACCCGGCCTAGATCCAGCCCTACCCAGGCCCACCGAGGCCCGGTCGGCGTTGACCATTGACCGATCAATGTTGACCGTTGACCTGGCCCTACCTATCAGTGACCAGACCCCGCGTCAGTGATGACGTCAACATGACGTCAGCATGACGTCAGCACAGCTTCAGCTGCACTGTGCCCGCACGCCACGTGGCCCAATCAGGAGCCACCACCTGTCAGCACCAGGTTAATCTACCCTTTTTCTTTTTTAGAAAATAGAATAAACTTCAAAAATTCATAACTTCTTCATACGAACTCCGAAAAATATGAACCAAGTGTCCAAATTTTCATAAAAATGAGCTCTACGTCATAGGCTTATGTATGAGTGTATTTGGAGTTATTAAATTTTATTGCTTCTTTGTGTTGACTCTATAGGAGCCGCTAACGTGGCTATTATGTCTTGTTTCAAAGGAGGATCAGCTTGAGAAGGATGACTATGAGTACGAGGAGGAGCTCGGGGATGACTTCGCAGGTGCCATACCCCACCTAACCTCGTAGATCCTATTACGCATGGCATAATATCTAGTTGCTAGTGCTTTAATTATAAATATCACCTGTTGATAGGTTGCATGATAGAACTGCCTGACGAGCCTTTTCCTTGTCGCAACCTTACTCCTGCACACCTGCTGATAGGCTAGACGCTTGCTTATTTACTTATGATGCTTTACTTCTACTACTCTTATATCTGTGTGATGATAATGCGTGGTGGAGAGCATGGTTATATGGTTAAGGCACGTGGTGCCACTTTACTCGGGGAGAGTGCTGCGTGCGTCTTGGGTGTGTGGTGAGGGTTGAGTCGATCGGATAGGATTCTATGACGAGCCATGTGGGCGAGTCTTGCCGGAGAATGTGTTCTGGGCGTTCCCGTGTGAGGTGCTTGTGGCGGGCACATTGTGAGGTATAAGGAGATCCCGGGGGTGAGAACCTTCGTGGAGCGAAGCCTCGGGAAGGAGGTGCTGTTGTAGCATGGACTGTTGTAGTCCCTAAGGGAAGATAATCCTGTCTGATCCCCCCTAGGACCTGATATCTCTTGAGGACCGGAACCTTAGGACTTACGTGCTCACCACTCGCTCTTGTATGGGCGGGTGACGGATGTCTGACTAGCTAGGACGGTGCCACTACTATTAGGTTGTTAGCAGATATTGTCGGGAGGTACGGGCATGGAGACCCACACCCTCCTTAGACAACATAGTGACCACGGGGGGGCCGGTACTATTTCTCACAGTCTCAGTGTGCCGGTGGTACCTATCCGGGATGTCCCAGTACTGAGTGGTAGGGTGGCATCGCACCGGTTAGAAAGCAGCCAGAATTAGCTTAGGCGGGGCACCGCCGATGATAGTGATCTTGTGGTTACGGGAGTACACGCTTTGCAGAGTTTATGAATCTATATATATAGTCCGCGAGCTACTGGTATAGCTTTTTTCTAAGACCCACGCTTCTCGAGAGTAGTGAGATGAGTCCTTCTATTTCTCCCCTGGTGTTACCCTTTCGGCTGTGAGCCGCTGAGACAGGCTCTGAGAGGGAGTTGGACCTGTCGACTGAGTGCGAGAGGGTGAGATGTGTATGGAATGGGGTGGATATGTGGATGAGATGAGTTAAAACTACAGCCATATATTAGGTCGATTTGATTACATCCTTTGCATCCCACCAAATACTACATAGCGAAAGCAAAGCATAGGGTGGGAGATGTGGCCAGTACAAACCGTACTGAAAATTATTTGGCAGGTGAGCCCGACTACGACTATGACGATGAGGAGGAGTAGACGTCTCGTTCCTACGCTCAGGCTTCTTTTGGAGATGTTTTGTACTTTCGCCTTCCGCAGCCGCTCCAGAGGCTACTGCTACTCTGATGATACCGCCAGTGTGGCGGCAACTATTTATGTAACTCGCCCTAATTGTACTCTTTTATTCGATGTATGGATCCTGTATCGACTGCTGCGAGATAATGAGATGGTTGATGCTTCGAACCATTATATTATCCGCCATTCTGTGTATTTTTTCCTTCATAGAAAATTAAGGATGTTTCACATTTCTTCTTTAAGTCAATTAAACTTATATAGAATGGAAACCAAATAGAAATTTTCTTCTACTTAATAATCTAAATCACAATTAAACAACAAATGTTGTATGCATGCATTAAAAGTGAAGATTAACGTCTTATTAACTTGTAGGTATCCATTTGTAGAGTGATTTGGAAAGAGCAAACCCAACAGCAATCAAAGTAGAGTGATAAGGATCATGGATTGCAACTTAATAATTCAGTTGTTAGTTGTCCAGTAATTATGTGTTATCAGGTGACATATTGTTCCAATCTCCATCAGTTCTTATACAGTTCCTTCTATACCTTCATAGTAGTTGTTTCTGTCACTGCAACAAAATTCATGTCTCATAGCCTGCATGCATTATTGTTGCCGCTGGACATCACCACAATATCTCATCTAATCTCAGCCCAATCACATAATGTGTACACCATATGGAAAACTTTTCTAAACAAAAAACTTAACTGTTTTTTCAAAAGATACCTTCCAGATATGTTATCTATATGTAAAATGTATTGTTTACCCATCACTTGTGTATGCGACTCACACATATGTCCTTAATTACTTGATAAATATTATGTGATGACATAGTTTTGGATAGCAATGAGCAAAAGAAAACCAACCATTTATGTACACAAAATAAATAACATGTTCTAGCAAAATATTTCAAAAATATAACAGACATAGGAAGGGTTTTAATAGATGATACATATAGCACTATCTCACGAATATTATGACTCACAACAATAATTAACGAGTAGCAAGTATAAGAACATTACATCCTATGATGCATAGACAGTTACACCTGATTGACTTCCTAGGATATATATGTGGTCAGCTATAGGTTGCAGATTTTCTTAGTTCTCAAGTCTCCCGTTCACAAAGCATTTCACAGAATCATTTACCGAGAAAATGTAGCAGAGCTCTATGTATCCCGGATCACTTTGTAGAACCCCCTTTGATAGTTCAATCTGCAATATCTTTAGCATTGGCGCAGATTTGAGCAGAATGTTTAAGAAACCAAGGTCATGATCAGCTACATTCAATCCTTTGATTTCCACCACCTAGAGATTAGTCAAAGAGATGTGTCGATTTGTCTTGGTGGCATCCATGTAACGGCTATATTCTTTATCAGTCGAGCAAAATGCAGTGCTCCCACAAAAGAGTCAATAAATACACCACATTAGCTACTGATGTTTAATATTACATCTTAGCTAAGTGTATAAAGTGAAGTTATAGACACTGACTTGAGGAAGGAAGAGCTGGAGCTTTTGTATGACATTCGGTCTTGAGCAGGTCCAACACAAGTGTTCCAAAAGCTAAAGCACACCGGTCCGCCATTCGGAGATGAAGGATAAAAATAGAAAAATTGTTCACAGGAAGTCGTATTATTTCTTCTGTAAAGCTTCGTTTTGCTTCTATAGTGCCCTGCTAAACAATGTATTATTAGCATATATATATTGTGCAAATAAAACTAACAAACCATCTAAAGTTGGGAAAACAACTTCCCTGTAGCTAAGATCAGCACACGTACATTTGTGGCAAGTATAACCATGGATAGCACACAGATGGGTAAGCCGACATCAATTTTCACAAGAGCGAAGTCTTCTGCTATGGGGCAGCTAAAGAGATGGAATCCTTTTATACTAGTCTCTTTGGATGCAACGCAGGGGAATATCCCTTCAGATATCTTGGGATCCCAATGCACCATAGACAACTCCTGAATTCTGAATGAAGGAATATAGAAGATCGTTTCAAACAAAAACTCTCTTGTTGGAAAGCAAAATACCTGTCATATGGGGGAAGACTAGTTCTGCTTAATTCAGTCTTAAGCAGCCTACCTATGTTTATGATGTCCTTCTTTGAGGTCCCTAAGGGGGTCATTAAAAACCTGGATCATTATAGATCAAGGTTCTTTTGGCAAGGCTCCTCAGATAAACATAAATATCGCCTTGCCAAATGGGACATTCTTTGCCGTCCTAAGGACTAAGGAGGATTAGGTATCCTAAATTTACAATTGCAAAATAAATGCCTGCTAGCCAAATGGCTAGTTAATCTGTTAAACACAGAAGGGATATGGCAATCTCTTTTAAGAAATAAATACCTAAGCTCCAAAAGCCTAGCTCAGGTGGCAGCCAAACCCAATGACTCTCATTTTTAGAGAGGCTTCATGCATATCAAAGATGAGGTGTTGGCTAATGGTTCATTCAATATTAAAGATGGAACCACCGCTAGGTTTTAGGATGACACATGGGTAGGTGATAAGCCTCTGAAAGTTAGATATCCATCTTTATATAATATAGTGAGGGATCCTCACGCAACAGTCTCAAAAGTAATGACTACTAGCCCACTAAACATATCTTTTAGGAGGGCTCTGGTGCATAATAAACTTACAGAATGGCTTAGTTTAGTAGCAAGGATCTCCCGAGTCGAATTGGTGGATGGTTCAGATTATTTCAGATGGAGTTTAACCAAATCGGGTTTATTCTCTGTCCGCTCCTTGTATCTCAATCTTATAGATATACATACACCTTTTCGTCATAAGAAGATCTGAAAGATACAAGTTCCTCTAAAAATTAAAATCTTTCTTTGGTTCCTGCAAAGGGGTGTCGTCCTAACCAAAGACAACCTTGCTAGGAAAAATTAGAAAGGGAGTCAGAAGTGCATATGCTGTGATGGGAATGAAACTATTCAACATTTATTTTTAGACTGTCCCCTTACCAAAATAATTTAGAGGATTATCTTTTTTGCTACTAGTTTGACCCAACCAAGATCAATTAGCCACATGTTCGGTACTTGGCTAACTAATCAAAATAAAAAGATTAAAAAATTGATTTGGGTGGGGGTGGCTGCCATGTTTTGGGCTATCTGGAGATGCCACAACGATGTTGTTTTTAATAAAATAAAATCTAACTCTATTATGCAGGTAATTTTCAGGGGAGCGTACTGGTTACGCTCTTGGGCCCAGCTGCAGCGTGATGAGACAGCCAAGGACACGCTCTCAATGATGAGCAAGAAATTAGAAGTAATTGCTTTAGAGATATCCAATAAAGGATGGAAACATTTATATTGTTTGAACTAGCGTCCTGGTCGATCTATAAGACTATGACTCTCTCTTTCTTTTTAATTTCAAAACGTTATAATAATGGGCTGTGTACATCCTTAGATGTAGAGGCCGGATATTTTTATCCATTATCTTTAAAAAAAAGATGGGTAAGCCGACAGGATTATTGAGCTCTGTGTATTTGCTGCTGCTCTCCATTGAAGTCGACAAAGTCAGGAATTGCAACTCGAAGCCTAATCCAATGAAACGAGATAATTTGGAGAAATACGAGAATAAGAGCGAATGGATCATAGGTGCCTTGAAAAAGTGATCAAGTCGCGGTTCCCACTAGATTGCAGCCTGAATTTCTTGAGCTCGCCAGCTTGGACATTGACTCGTTGTGGCGCGACATCCACAACAGGAACAGGAACGACCCTCAAGATGATCTCCTTGAGCGACCCCGAGCTAATGGTGATCGTGTCGAGCATCCGATAGTCATGTCGAGTATGCATAGATGCGAGCAGTAGGGCAGAAAGACGTCAGGGTTCACACTGCAGCAGGACAGGGTTAACCTTTTGAGGCTGGCGAACGACTGCCGTACTGGCGAACCACTGCAGATCGTCGTCGGCACTAGCGGCTCCGCCGCCCAGCTCTAAGATGAGCTCCGCCGGACTGTGCTCCTCGGCGGCCCGGAGGAGCGAGGTCATCTCCGCGGCCGGGATCCCGCCGGCCTGCCTGGGGACATGGATCTCGAGGCGGCTCACTTGGGTGCGCCGCACCCTGGAGAGCAGATCGCGAAGCGTGTCAGAGTCCAGGCCACGGAAGATGACCACATCAAGACCAGGCCACAGAGAGCTCCACCGGCGAGCCAGGATGCTTGTGCGCACAGTTTCGACAGTGGATCCAAGACCGGCGAGCACCTGGAGGAGCAGCTCCTCAGGGAGGGCACTGATGCGTCCTCGCCGATGCTAATAACACGAATCTCAGACCATATCCAACGGCAATTGAAAAGGGGGGATATGTCCCTTAGGGGATACTGAGTTCGCATTACGCCGACACCGGTACCGGCATCCTCTTGCTGCGAGCAGCGTCGAGGACGGCTTCGACGCTGGTCCACGTCTCTTGGTACCGGATGGGAGACGAGGCCGCCATCCGATGCATTGCCGCGACCGCGGTACTGCACAGCCTCGTGTCATGGGCGGAGGCGGCGGCCTGACCAGAGCAACATCTCCATGGCTTCGACTGAGTCATATGTTTTGACCCCAAGTTCTGCGTTGTGTCTGCAGAGAAAGCTGAGAGAGACGGCAGAGAGAGACGTTTGTACCGGGCGGGGGTCCTGTAGGTCATGCGGAAGGAGACCAGACCTCTGAGCCGCTGTCTGTGGGGGGTGGGCTGCGTGACGCACAAACGGCGGCTGCGTCAGCCAGTTCCACGTGAATCGCCCCCGCCGCGTCTGCGTTGGACGATGACGGCACGACACCCCTCCCACATCCGGCTCCGGCCCGGTCAAATTCGTTCCAGCAGAATTTTAATGTACTCGTATGCTAGAAAAGCAAGGATTGAATACCACCCTTTATAATCAGATTGCAATATGTCACTTGCTTGGACCGTTTAATTTTTTCTATATATATTATAATTTGCCAACACGGTTGTTGTAACATCCCAAAAAATCCGGACACCAAAAATACGAACTTTCAAAAAAAATTTCTTAAGTATCCCATTCTGGTGAGTGGCATATAGGAAAACACCCGATAAGTTGCACAAGTAACACCAAAGTTAGTTAGAGCATTTGTATTTTATTTTACAAGAGCATGATTTGCCTTTTATTTGATTTTATATGATGATCAATGAAATCAAATAACTTATTATTACATGTATATATATCTGCCTACTAACCTTGGAAATGGATCCATCATGACCATAAGAGCCTAGGGAACCCACCATGGTGTACACACCATGGTCACTAACCTCTCTAACATAGGATCATGGCTTGTTTAGTTGCTAGACAAGAAATAGAAATAGAAAAGGGATAAGAAAAAGAGGGAAAAAGAAACGAGGCAAAGCAGCCCAAGCCGCCCGGCTGGCCCAACATGGCCACCAGGCGCAGCTTGCTCCACCCGCGCGCGGATCAGCCCAACCGGCCTGCAGGCCAGCCGGCCCAGCCATCCAACCGCGCGCCCGCACACGGCCTAGCTCGGCCAACGGCCCGCAGGACCGTCGCCCACGCTGTCGCGGCCCAGTTGGCCGAGTCGGCCCAACATGGGCCTGTCACCGCCACTCGCCCGCTCCATCTCACTGACGCGTGGAACCGAGCTGTCAGCTCCTTCCTCTTCCCTTTTCTGTCCGCCGTGTCCTTGCCGCTCGGCGCCGCCGCCATGCGCGCGTCGACGAGGCCATGCCCCATAAGGCCGCACAGACCCCGTTGCCAGCCACACCTTGGCGTTGTGCACCCAGGGCACTAGACCAAGTTACTCCGAGTGCAACGCCTTGCCTCGCCGTCGGCCGTCGTCAGAATGCGTACGCTGGCAAGCCTAGCCCCGCGAGCGCCACCGCAACCCCGCCAGCACCTTCGCCACGCCCTAGCGCAGCCATAGCCGTCGCCCTAACCAGCCTAGCCGGCCATGCACGCTGTGCTGCTCGTCGCTGGTGAGCCCGACCGCACCGGCCGCACGCGCACGGGAGCCAGAGGAAAGGGGAAAAGTTCCCCAGCCCCTGCACCGCGTCCACCGCCTAGGCCACGGCGCCACGGTGGGCCAACCAGGTTGAGCCACCTATCCCCGCTGCCTTCGATCCACCAGGGACCAGGTCCATGGACCGACCAACCATAGACCGAGCCCAGTACCATCCCACAGTGCCACGTGGCACAGCTCACGTGTCGACACGTGTCCGGGCCGAGCTGGCCCAACCCGGCCTAGATTCAGCAATACCAAGGCCCGTCGAGGCCCGGTCGAGGCCCGGTCGGCGTTGACCGTTGACCGGTCAACGCTGACCGTCGACCTAGCCCCACATGTCATTGACCAGAGCCGTGGGTCCCACCTATCAGTCGCTCAACCGTCGGACCCGCGTTGACGTCAGCATGACGTCAGCCTTGCGTCAGCCCTGCGCCAGCTCCACTGTGCCCGCACGCCACGCGGACCAATCAGAACACGCCACGTGTCACGTCCAGGTTTATCTGCCCTTTTTCTTTTTCAAAAAATAGAATAAACTTCGGAAATTCATAACTAATTCATACGAGCTCCGAAAAATATGAACCAAGTGTCCAAATTTTCATAAAAATGTGCTCTACGTCATAGGCTTATGTATGAGTGCATTTAGTGTTATTGAATTTTATTCATTCTTTATATTGATTCTATAGGAGGAGCAGTTTGAGGAGGACGACTACGAGTACGAGGAGGAGCTCGGTGATGACTTCGCAGGTGCCACTGATGAGGACATCACTCCATTGGATGCACAAGATGATCCTCCGCTAGACATTCAAGGTCCAATCACAAGAGCTCACGCACGACAATTAAATTTACAGGTGAGCTCGTTCTTAAGGAAGTCTTTTTATGATTTTGAGAATAGATTGCTACCTAATAAGTATTGTACTTAGGAATCATGGAGATGACCAAGGGATGCATAAGGGACGGCTTGGAGGCGTGGAGGACCAGCAAGGGCGCCCAAGTCAAGGTGGAGACCCAAACCGAGTCGACTTCGAGCTTGTTTCAGAGTCCAAGACTAGTGTGGAGTAAAGCGGACGCCCAGGACGCATCCGGATTTCGTTTTTTGATGATCCACCTATGGATGGAAAGATAATTTCATAAGGAAGCCAATGACATTGGTTTGAGGTCAAAATTCCTTCGGAGTCATCGGAAAACATCGAAACAAGTTAGCGTCCAGAATCTGTTCCGGTGCTACATCACCATTTTTGGTCTGTTGGGCCGTGTATCGTTGTTGAGCCCATTAGGGGGCGCATCCAGGGGTGGCGATGACCCTTAGACCTCTATAACCAGCCACCGCCTCTCTCGTTAGGTTTTGGATTTTGCTTAAATTATTCTGTTCATAACAGTTTCGCCGCGCCCTCGGTTTGTGAGACCCCAACTCGTGAGATTAATCATTCATCTGCAATTGGTTGCATTCTTTCGTGTTCTTGCTTGTGTTCTTCGATTAGCAGGCAAAGGACTCAGCCTTCTTGGCGAGGTCGACTGTGCTTCGACGGTCGATAACCAGAGGAGACGTGGTGCTGCGATTGCGGGGTTCAGAGCCGAGTTATTCGAAAGCCGGATCGAATTGTGTCGCGATTTCACCAAATCGAGAGTTATTAGAACCTTTTGGAAGATCGGGAACCCTAGTTCACATCAAGTTGGTGCCAATTATGACTTGTCTTTTTGGTACCATTGGGTTGAGTGGTACTCTTTTTGTGTCTTCGCATGGTTGTGCTTTTTCTTGTGGCTTGACATTTTCGGTTTCAAGCTCATCTTCCTCTTCTTCTTCTATGACATGAATATTCTTCAAAGCTGGGCTTGAATCTCTTTCTATATTTCTTGCTTCTATTTGGTCACCGAAGATAGTTATGATGTCATTGATTGCGGGCATTTTCAAGCACAAGTACGAATATTGCCTCAAAAGCATTTAGACTTCCTCTTCCGAAAATTACATTGTATTGACTATGCATTTCAACTACGTCAAATGCGATTTGCTCTATTCTTGCATTGTTCACTATTTCGAAAGATACTGGTAGGTTTATTCTGCCAACTGAATTTATTCTTTTTCCGCCGAAGCCGACTAGTGGATGTTCTGCTCTTCCCAGATTTTTCCTATCAATTTCCATTGCATCTAGAGTTGATGTGAATATGATATCAGTGGAGCTGCCACCGTCTACTAGAATTTTTGAAACTGCCCATCCTTCAATGTTTGCCTCTATTACCATTGCATCCATGTGTGGGTAATCTTTTAATTTTAAGTCTTGTCCTGAAAATGCGATGGGGAGGTGAGACCATCTTGTTTTCTTGAATGGACCTTGGATTGCGATTGAATTGACTCTCCTAAAATAGTTTCTTCTTTCATTTCTTGTGTCAAGTTCCATATTGTTTCCTCCGGATATTGTTAGGATTCTGCCTTTGCTTGGAATGACTGCATTTCCATTGCTTGTTGATGCTGCAGGGGAGTTGTTGATATGCTGACTTTGGTGATTGTTGTTTGCCACTAAAATTTCTGGATGAAAATTTTGCTACTGACTTTGGCTCCACTGGTTTTGTGGATGCATTGCTAGTGGTTAGTAGTTGTAGATGTGCGAAGGTGATGGTAACATTTGTTGAGGATAAGCGATTGGCATGCAATTTGTCCTTTGTGGAGCTAGATGATTGACAACTTTCAACTGCGAAGTAGCTCTACTTTTTTCTTTCATTTCTTCAATACTTTTCTTTACTCTAGAACACATTTTTGATGTGTGGCCAGCCCCTTTGCTGTGTATGATGCAATACATTTCTTCGGGCTTCAGAATTTTCCTTTCAAAGCTCCTGCCTTGGTTGTTATAATTTCCCCTTTGCTGATGGTTTTCTCTATAGTTCCTGTTGTTTTGGAAGTTTCTTTGATTGTTTGAGTGTTGGCCTGAATTGTTGACTTCGCTTGTATTGTTGATGTGATTTACCCTCTAGAATGGTCTTCGCTCGTCATTTGTCATTCTTGCATGTTGGAAGTTGTTGTTTATCCTCGGCATGTTTCTCTCTCTATTTTCTTCTTCTATTCTTTTTCTATAATATTCCTTAGATTCATAATACTTCCTCATTTCTTCGTACAATTTTTCCACTATGGATGGTCTTTCTCTTTTGAAGTGTGAAGAAAGTTGACCTGCTCGCAGTCCTTTGATTGCTATTATAATGATGACTTCGTCTGGAATATTTGGTATTTGTGCTTTTGCTTGTACAAATATCTTGTAATATTGACTTAGGTGTTTCTTTTGGTTGTTGTTTGATGTTAAAGAGGTCATCACTTGTGAGTTCAATTCTTTGTAGTCCTTGAAAGTCAAGGAGCAAAGTTGTACAAAGTTGATCCCAGGATTTGATTGATCTTGGCTTTAATGAAGAGTACCAATGTTGTGCTAGCCCTCTTATTGCCATGATAAGTGACTTTGCTAATGTATTTGTGTCTCCTCTACTTGATGTGACTGCTGCTTCGAAACTCATCAGGAATTGTCTTGGGTGTGACATGCCGTTGTAAGTTGGGATGATGTTCAATTTGAACCCTGCTAGCCATTTTGCTAGTTGAATGTCAATTGACAGGGGTGGCTCTGTATCAATTGTTGTAATCTGATTGTGATTTTCTTTGTGTTGGGTGCTTTTGTTTGCTGAATTTCGATATTGTATCATGACTTCGCTTTCGTTCTCGATTTCTTCATTGAGCTTTCTTATTTCAGCCTCTGCTTCTTCGATTCTTTATCTTTGGGACTTCTCTTTTATTTTTCTCTTGCCTCTTCTAGCTGCTTCTTTTTAATAATGAATTGGTCTTCGAGTTCCTTGAGTCTTCTTTCTTCATTCTGGACTTCTTTATTTTCTTGTATGTGTTTGTTTTCGGCTTCTGTTTCATCTTCTAGAACTGGATCTTTATCTTAAATTGTGTTGTCTTCAGTCGAAGCTGTCTTTTTGCTGGGTCTTCCTATTTTAAGTTTGTGTGGTGGTCGTGGGTGTCTTCGATCACACAAATGGATGGCGCCAGATGTTGGGTGATGAAACCACACAAACATAAATGAGATGTTAATAAACTATTGATCGTGATGTATTTCAATCTGAACCAAATCTTTTACAATTCAGGGGGTATTTATAGGGACCCCCGACTTCGCGGTCACAACAAAATTACAATTGTAACCTCGACTCTCCTATACATTCGACTAGAAAAGACGATACGCGATGTGTCAGAATACACTTCGCCCCTATATTACGCTCCTTCCAAACTATCCTGGTCTTGCTGTTGTTTCTTGACCCGGTAGATGTCATGAATAAACTTTTCGGACGAAGTCGTCACGTCGTCTTCGCTGAGCTTAAAATGTTAAGTGAAGCCGCTTTTGTCTCTTAACCTAAAAAGGATAAAGTTAGTGTGCGAAGCCCAAGATGAAATGTGCGAAGTTGCCATACCACCTTCGCTGGTCGTTGTTCTCTTTTTTACATTGTTCAACCAAAAGTTTATTTTTCACTCCAAAGTTTGGGCATGATGTTGCCATGTCAAAGTTGTTCCCCAACATCTCATGTGCAATGAGCTCCTCCATCATCACATGCTGTCAGCCTTATAACATCTCCAAGCCCACCACCATGGCATATGTTGCTCACACACATGTACTTGTGGACTAATCCTGTGTATTTCAACCATAAACACATTAGTACACCTAAATTTTTCACTCAATTATCAAAACCAAACTAGGGACCTTTCACCTGCGCACGCAAGGGCAACAATGCGGGGCCGCCGCCACCGTGGTGGGAGGCGGCATCGGCACCGCTGTCACCAGGCGCATCATGCCGTCACTCAAGAATTCCCGACGACGAGTACGCCATGGTGTGCATGGCCAACAGGACCACCACGGTTGATGACTCGGTGCCGTTGAGCGCGGAGATCAGGGACGGCGATGGGATGCCCATCCTAGCTGCGAGGAGGATCGGGAGGCAGCGACGTGCCACGAGGAAGAAGAGGCAGAGCACGCCTGGTTCACACGGTGCTAGAAGAGGGTGTTATTGATAAATAGCGCGGGCCCAGTTCAGGGTGGACTTTGTCATATCAGTACAACCGAGCTAGTTTAGCATCTGGACCTAGAGTGAACCGGTATACAAGTTCAGTGGCCCAGACACCTGATTTTGTAGTTGGCCTACGGTGCGTTTTACCCGCCAAATATTGTAATGACCGGAGGAGGTGGTGGGTTGCAGGCTGGGATGGGCACCCAGCTGCTGCCACCTGCTTTTAATGGGCCGTTGCCAGCAAGCAGGCTACGAGAGGGGCCTCAGGTAAAAAAAAATTTGAGCCGAGACAATTTTTAACAATTAAAAAAAATTAGAAGAACTTGTTTACGCAAATTAAACCGAATTCTACTCACCATTGATGAATGATTTATTATAGTTTAGAAAAACTCATTTTTACGCATATACAAACGTGTTGCTATGGTAAGAATGCATCAAACATACCATCCATGACTGACTTATTTTAGTTTAGAAAATAATTATTTATTGCACCAAATATTCATTAGAACCACTAAAATTAGATAAATTCTAAAATTATTATAACAATGTTGAATTAAGTTGTACTTTATTCACATCCCAAATTAAATATTTTGAGGGTTTATACATTCCTTTTCACCATGGACCATGATAGCAACATGCTAGCACAAGGCATCAGATAGATCATCATTGTTAAAAGATATTTATATCCTCAATTATCACCGTAGAAATGGCTTTTAAAAACATATTTATGAGCTCTTGACATTTTTCTGCGAGAAGAAAGGGACCAAAACTCCTGCAATGTTAAGTCACCTTTGCTTGTTTTTTTACTAAATATTACTGGAAAATTTCATCTTCTTTTTCAGGTGATGGTTATTGCATATATTGTATACTAGAATTGCAACTTTATCCATTACAATATATGTAAGCATATTCTGCAATTTTGGTTCAAGAACAAAAAAGTAGTTAGACAAAATCACAAACCCGACAAAATTGGATCTGAGATGGCACAAGGACGATTAATCATTTGCAATTATTTCTATAGTTAAACAAGAACAACACATTGATAGGTTACGAGGGCAAATAACAAATCATAAAAAGTAATAATTTACTCTACTTGTCTGAAATCATCTTAAAATCCATACATCTGGATGTAATACTCGTACTAATTTTTGTCCCCATTTATCAGTTCGCTGACCACCCATAAAATCTATAAATCCTTGAGCAAAACATTATTTGGATCACAAGAAAATTGACGTTGTGTAATAGAATTTATCCCAATAACTCTAATGATATTCTCGACTAGATTTCATCCCTAAACTGGACAAATCTGACAAAATGAGATCCCAACGGTGATAGAAATGCGGATAAACCAAGAATTGAATGCGGACAGATCAAGACGATCAGCTAAAAAATTTGAATCGATCATGTCCAGGAGACGTGTCGTTTATTCCTATATAAACACATCAAGGAGTATCGTTAGTTAATTATTATTAAAGCAAGCCGTGAAAATTAACTTGAGCTACCTTTGGTGTTGTCGTCTCCATCGATCCTTCACATATCGCGAGCCGCCGACGCTTTTAGAAGCAGAGGTGGATTGGAGTGATGCTACCCATGGTGGAGGGACATGTGGCCGTGATATGTGTCGCAGTAGCTGCGCTCGCGCTGACCGCCGCCGCGCTGGGGATCGTCGGCGAGGCAACAACCAAGTCCAAGGCAACCCGCCGATGCAACCTCTTCCGTTTGATTTGCCAGTGGCATGGCTATAACTGATAGATCGACACACTAACACCGGTGGTGGTGCAGTCTTTTGTCAGGTACGACGGGGCGAACGGCGTGTACCGGAGGACGCCGGCGTTCGGGTGCGGCGTCGCGGCGGCCGCCTCGCTGCTGACGGGCCAGGCCGGTCGTCCTGACCGCCGCCGCCGGGTGCTGGGGCCACTACAGGGCGAGGTCCGACCACCGACGCGCCGGGGTCGTCTTATCGCTACTGTCATGGTAAGCACCACTGACTGAAAAACACACAACCTCAGTTATGGTGGTTCCTCGAAGCCTGTAAATTGAAACAGGCGTCGTCGCTGGACGCGCTGAGCGGCCGTGCGCAGGTTTCTGGCAATACTGGCAGCGTGCGCGTTCCTCGTCGGCGCTCTCAAGAACCAAAGCGGAGAGCGGCGGCCCAAGGAGGGCGTCACAACGCTCTACAGGTGCACCGTTCTCGTGGCCGGCGTATTCGCCGGCGGCTCATTCTTCTCTGTCGCCGCGGCAGTAGTCGGGATCGCCTCCTATGTCGCCCATGAGACGGCGGCCGGCTTCGGCCCACCGCAACCACCCCTACCGGCGACGTCCGAGACCGATGGCCGTCGTCAAGTAAGTCATCGTGCTTGTGATTCGTGTGGATCAACCTAGGCTCAGGCTGGAACAGTATGCTCTGAAGGAACTTTTTTTTTGGCGACAAATGCTTAATAGAACTTGCCAACTTGGGCTCTTTATTTTTTGTTAGGAAGATGAATTCAATCAATTCTGTAACAGCTCAAATATTTATAGAATGTCACATGGATCATACAGCACCAGCATCATCCTTGCATTCATGAAAAAGTTTGAGCATGCTTCGAATGATTTTGAATTTAATTTCAGGTTTAAACTCTATCTTTTATATGTGCCTCCGAATGATCTTTGGATTTCATCATAAACATATGCTATTAAATTACATGATAAAAAAATACTATTTTCCAAATCAAGAATTTACATATTTTTTCTGAATTTTTAGAAAATGTTTTGGTGGCCAAACAGCTTAGCCGGAAGCTTTAAAATATACTCTCAAGAAGAATTTTAATTTCAAAACTACAAATCCTATTTGATGCAAGATTTAAACAAAATATGTAGCACTTGATTTATGGCATCTACTTAAAAATTTGTTGTGCTATGTGGTGGCCGTCACCGCGGGTGTACCTGAAAGAATGAAGCATGTGCTATTTTAAGAAACTTGATAGTGAAAATAATATAGAGCAGTATGGAAGAGACCACGAGGTGTATTTGCGGGATCAACGGGCTATCCACAGAGTTATGTGACTGGAAGCATGACTATTTCGAGGGATCTTTATTGACTCTATCGCAAATTAGAAGAAAATTGTGAGTTTTTTATTCCTTTACATTTTGTAACTCATTTAATCTTCATTTACTTTCTTTCTTGGCTTGTGTGCTTTATCTTTACTAGTCTAACTTACTAGGCTAGTTGATCTGGTTGAAACTGTGCAAAACTTCGTTAAAATAGAGAAAACTTGACTTACACATATCTTATAACCACTTATATTATGGAACCGATGGAGTAAGTTTTAGTTAACCACTATTTTTTTAGGCGTTATGGTTCTTTCAAACTGAATTGTGTGCCATTAGACTACCCGCACCGGGCACATCCGCATGTGGTATCCCGCATAGCGCACGGAAAACGCCACACCGGGGTACCGTAACCGGTGTAGTAGGATGGATAGAATACGAATATAGAGCTTCATGAATGCGGATAATCTCAAGACCTGCGTAATGAGCTTGGCCCATGTTAAACAATATATTTTTCCAGCTTTTTATATTTTTTTTGTTTGTGTAAAATATGCTTGGCAACACGTGTTATGTAGGTCCGGAAACGTCAGAAATGCAAATCTAGCTCGAAAAACTTTTATTAAGCAGCATCCCCAGCCTTGGCCCGGCTTCGGCTCCTTGCTAGAGAAGAGAGAAACGGAAAAGAAAAAGAAGAAAAAAAAGGTCATCGAAAACCTGCCGCCGCCACCGCCGCCGATGCTCTCCGCTGTGCGATCTGGTGCCATTGGCCGGTGGCGATCGCCGCCGCACCTCCTCCCACGCCTCTCCTCCTCCTCCTCCTCCTCCTCCTTCGGCACGTCTCCCGCGCGGCCGCAGGCGGCGGCGCTGCTGGAGCTCCCGGAGGTGGAGAAGGTGCTGCGCGACGTCAGGGCGGGCGACGTGCGCGTCTTCCCCGTCGGCGAGGGCGGGCTGCACGGGGGTGCCTGCGCCGACTACATGGTCGTCGCCACAGGCCGCTCCGACTGGCACGTCCGCAACATCGCGCAGGCGCTCCTCTACAAGGCGCGTACTCCCCTGAATTTCCCCTTTCTATGCATTCCTCGAGAGGAGCGAAATGAAGGTTTCCTGTTTTTTTTTTCCCCGGGTGCATCCGAACCAGCCATTTTCTTGGTGATTATCCTGCCTTGGACTGTTAGAGGGCGTTTGGTTTGGGAAACTCATCCATTCTAAAAGATAAACAAAAAAAGTAAGTGAAGATGATGGACTATTTCATTCCTCAATCCAGACACCCTATAGATTTCTAGCCTGCAAGGTTCTTGCTCAATTTCCTACTGATCATCCTACCATTTCCTGGATTAATAACATCTGCGATTTGACAAAGCTTTCATTCGGCAACTGAATTGAGATGTGTGTTCTTCGAATTGAGTGCTTCACATTTGTGGGTAAGTTGGAAGTCAAGCTAACCAAACAGGCCAGGAGCCAAGAATGCCCTACGATTCAGTAACTAGGAAGTCTGTTTGCATGTTTGTTGGTCTCTGTGCTGGAAATTATTCAGAAACTATACTGGTACATTCAGCAATCAAACTAGACTTAAGAACTATACCGCGCTCTGGATGCATCGGTATTGTACCAGTGAGTTTATGTACTGATTTATGTAGGACACATGCCTTTTGGGGTATGATACTCTTATATCTGGGGTCTGAAGATGGATTTATTTGTTACTTCGATTGGCACTGATAAAATTCAATTGATTGATGTGCATTCATGGGCAAGTTGGAAATGTTTCTTATTAAGTAATTGGAGCACCTGGACAATTTGGCTCATAGATGATTTTTTTTTTTCTGTTGATTCAATAAATTCATGTTTGTTAGTATTATCTGCTAGAGATTCGAAAACCACAAATCCTAGACTTCGATATATAATATTCCCTGATCCATGGATACTATACATTCACAGTTATGTAATTGATTTGTCTTGGATACTTGTCTTAGATGTGTAATTATTATTATTTTCCATCTTTCAAATTAAGAATGTTGCACCCCAATGTCCGCTCTGGTATGGTCTACATACATCATAGCACCAATCCTTGATCGTGTCCAGGCTCCAGTTTGATTTTTTTGCAATTGTAGTCAGACAACTCCCTTGGCACATTAAATCAACCTGAGCCTTGTTTTATTCTGGGGAAGGTATGGTAAAGTCAATAAGAATCATTATAGTTTTTTTTCTCAAAAAACGCAGGAGAGCTGCGCTATAGAATCATTATGGTTTTTGTGTTAGCAGTTTATTTGACTACACCTTTGACTTAATCCAATAGCAGAAGAGAAATGCAACCAGATAGATACATATGGTGATTTTGAATGACAGAAACACATTGCAAGTGTCTGAAGGGCAGAAACAAAAATCAATATAAAGTATTCTTCTCCACAGCCTCATCTTTCAGTTTTGACTACTTATAATGATTATTTATTTTTTCCTGGTAATGTTTTTAAATATTTTTGTTATTATGGACATGTAGTGTATGTTTATTTTAAGTCTCCCCTTTAGTTGCTGGAACATGGTGTGAAATTCTACTTGTTACAGATAAAGCAAAAGCAGAAGGGCTCTGATAGAATATTGATGCCAAGTGTAGAAGGTCAGCAAGCAGGAAAATGGGTCGTCATTGATTCAGGTACTCTCTGCATCTCATATTTTCATCCTTCCCACTGTGATTTAATTATGGCTATTTATTTGTTAAAGCTGTGTGGTTTTGACAATAATCTTGTGGTGTTGAAAATAATCTTAAGTATTGTCATCTAATTGATGGCATAAAGCATGTTTTTTCTTCCAATTTATTGTGTTGTGCTCCTATAATTATTGCATTTCTTAGTATTTGGTAGAATTGAGAACCAGTGTGCATACAAAGTTGTTAACTGGAATGCAGTTTGGATAAAATGCTCCACGTTGAACCTTTTCTCTTATCATTAATGCCGTAAGTGTGATGATTATGTGTACATCTAGTAATATTTGATAGTTTTCCTTATTTAGCGAGTGAACTTAACTTTAGTCGAGTCGAGTTGTTTGTTAACTTGATGATTTTCTTTTACTTCCTATTTGTTTTCAAAGATCAACAATATTTGAGTTCCGGTTAAGTTGTTAACATATATCTGACTTTTGGGGTTATTAGGCTGGTGCACTCTAGTCATCGTCAGACAATTCAAAGTGGAATTGCGATTATATTGTTTAACTACAGATTCTTTTCCCTTTTATATGAATCTTCATAAGCTGATCATTAAATTGTTTATGGAGTTTGAAAACATTTTCTGAGAATCTAATTACATTTAAGGGTACATTGATCTAAAAACTGAATTGAACATGTGAATCCCAGGTGTATCCTGAGTATTGGCTAATATGATTATGAAAGCAATGCCACATTGCTGATGCTTGTTGTCTGTAATATACATCAACAATGGAATAGATCAGATAATTTTATAGTAATAATCTATGGAATTTCATGGCGTTACAGGAATTATAGGCCAAATTTGATGTTAGTAACAGACTATCCACAAAATAGAGCATATTGGATTCCAAACTCCAGTTTCATGTCTTGTATCTCTACCATTTTCAGTTTCACGGTATCTGGAGTTTTTCTGGATGATTGCTTTATGGTGAAGTATTTTGCCCTATCCATGTAATGACACCTTTTGTTATCTCAGGAAGCATAATCATCCACGCACTTGAAGAAAGGGCAAGAGAATATTATGATTTAGAAAGCATTTGGTCAAAAGAGGTGTCCCATAACACTTCCATCGAGGTTAGGGCCCTTATAATTGTGTTTTATTGTTGTTTCCATTTCCACATATAAGTGATATCATAAGTCTCTTATTAATGATAGCTGGTATTTTATGTTGTTAATTGCTTCTATGGATAAATCGATTGAGCACAATACTTCTATGAATATTTATGTGGTTTTTTTATGGTCTGATAAGCAAAAAAACATGACAGTAGTCTGTCATTCTATAACCTGATTTTAACTCTAGTGGCCTTAAAGCCTGATAGTGTTTAAATATCAATAAAATCTGCTGCTGTTGGTCATTCCAATCTGCCTAGATTGCATGCATTCTATGTAAAATTGTGTGTGTTTGGTGTCCATTTTGCTTTTTTATAGTGTGCAAATGAGCTCTGTGTAGAAGCATATTTGTTTCATGTTTGTTTAATTAAGTATACTTTTCGGTATTTAGGATCGATGCTATAAAAGGATGGCGATATTGATTAAGATGTTAGGCATAGAATTTCAGTCGGTTGGTTGAAATGGCGTCAGGCTTCAGGCGTCCTCTGTGACAAAAGGGTGCATCAGAAGTTAAAAGGTAAGTTTTATAGAACAGCGATTCGTCCGGCGATGTTATACGGTGCTGAATGTTGGCCTACAAAAAGGCGATATATCCAGCAATTGAGTGTTGCAGAGATGCATATGTTACGATGGTGTTGTGGGTACACAAGAAGGGATAGAGTCCGGAACAACGATATTCGGGATAGGGTTAGGGTGGCATCAATTGAGGAGAAATTGATTCAACACCGGTTGAGATGGTTCGGCCATGTCCAACGGAGGCCTCCTGAGGCGCCGGTGCGTAATGGGATTCTAAAGCGGGTCGATAATGTAAAGCGCGGTAGAGGTTGACCTAAACTGACTTGGGATGAGTCGGTTAAGAGAGACCTTAAGGAGTGGAATATCTCTAAGGATTTAGCCATGGATAGGAGCGCTTGGAGACTAGCAATTAACGTGCCTGAACCGTAATCTTTCTCTTATACATTTTATGTGTTCTTTGTTACATGTCTCTTTTGGGTTTCATCTCTTAGCCTACCCCAACTTGCTTAGGATAAAAGGCTATATTGTTGTTGTTGTTGTTTGCTTCAACTAATGGGAAGATATGGCTTTTCTCTGCATGTCCACAGAAAAACTTTCTAGTAAAAATGAGGATGTATACAGAAATATTGTGATTAAATAAACAATTTAATATAAGAAATAGGTAGATGGTCTTTTCAAGCATATCTAATTATCAAAGCATGAATGTTCTCTATTTCTGTTATAATTGTTATATTGTAGATACCACACATTGTTTGCTTAGTGAACTGAGTTGGTAGTAAGCTGATTAGCTGAAGGGGTCACACTATGTGATAAATGTATTTCCACAAACTTTGAGCTCCTTAGGGTCCTTGATCTTACAAGCTTTCAATGGGAGCTTGATGTTACCTAGTGATTACACAACAAATGTTCATCCGGCAGGGTTTCAAATACCTTTAGATGAAATGTGACTGTTTCAAGGTAATTAGTGAAAGTGTAACAAAAGACATTACTGGGTTCACCTCAAAACCCACTGGTTACTGATCTCCCATTTAGTAATAGTTTAGCTGATTCTGTAGATTTGATCCTGGATACCAACAATTTAGTAAACAAAACTGAAATATAATAACAAAAATTGTATTCAGAACACAAAGCACACCATAAACAGACATCTCTTTTATGAACACAATTCAATGTCATTGATCATCATGGAATACTTACAATTTTGGAGATGGATTTGTAGAGTTGTGTATAGGCAAGCTGTGACTTCTACAGTTTTTTTGGGCTATATATGTCTATCATTTAATTAAGTTCGATTAGTCTATCCTTTCCGTCGAGTCACAGTCCTTTTAAACCTCCGCAGGAGTTGGAGACCTCGCTGGTGAAGACACGTCGCCGGAACCTGTCACAGAAACCCATGAAGAGCCTCTGAACTAGGGGATCTGTTACCATGATCCGTGAACCATTATAAATTACGGGAGGTCGAGCTTTTTTCTCTTTCCATTTTGTAGCATCTTTTATACTTACCAAACTAGTTTTACTATATTATGGTGGGTTTGTATATGGACTAAAATCGTGTTAATGTAAGATCCATGGTAAACATTACTGATGGGTTCACCATAGGGATAATGGGACTGACGAGCCAGTCAGATATGAGTCATACACTGATACACACTTGCGCGCAAACTTGAACTGTAGGAGATCTTTCTTATACATTGTTTAAAGGCGCTTTTTTTTTTAACTCCCAGATTTTTCTTTCCCCCTCTTTGCCTGTCTTCCATTTCCGCTGAGCTAGACCTACCTAGTTTATTTTCTCTACTAGTTTAAATATGAACATGTTGTTAAAAAAGATATTTTGAGTGTAGCCAATTGTTGCCATGACAAACATGCGCATTTGGCATATATAATTTAAAACGTGCGTTGTAGCAGAAACAAAAAGGGCTTTAAATGTTTGTGCCCTTGTTTTGAAGTGAAATAGTGGTTTAACTCTTGTGTTTTAACTTTGTGATTTCATCTCTGTAATTTCAAAACAGAGGTTGATTTTGCCCCTATTTTGTCCATATAGTTTTACCCCTGTTTTATTTTGCCGTTTGTGTTTTTATCGCTATTTTTAGATCAGTGGTTTGGCAATTTGATGCAGATTAGTCAATTCAATTCAATCGGTATCAATTTTTTTGGCAAAAATTCGACAACATTTCAACTAACAATGTACAAATTAATATCAACAGAAACTTTGGTTTAATGTATCCATCTTGTCCAAAGTTTTTTTTTTTTGACAAGATCATCTTGTCCAAAGTTGACTCGCGGGCACTAGAACGCCGATGTGGCATGTCCAGCTAGACTGGGCAGGACTGGTCGCTGGGACCATGAGTGCAAGTAAATTTTTCTCAGCGGAGCGACGAAGCTCGACTGTATTCAGGCTTGTTCTACAGAATGTCCTACCGCGCCTCGTTGGTCGAGCGGATGGGTTGAGCAGCCAACCAAGCATTGCTCGGGTGCATTACGGAAGCCTGGTTGGGGCCTAAGCCACCCACCAAAGGGTGCGAGCAGCACCGGATCCCGCCGTCCACTTCCCAGCATAATACCCACTACGCCATAAATTATGATTTGGTTAGTTTGGGGGCTGCTTATTTTTCCAACAGTAAATTGTACCGTGAGCAGGTTTAGTATACCGTCAAGTATCGTCAGGTTATTTGTTTCCTATGTAGGCTCACTGTCAGCGATAATCGTAACATGATATTAAAACTATATATATATATATATATATATATATATGGAGCCTTGGGCTCCCAATAACTAGCGGAGGCCCTGACCAAATTGTTTCACGAATTTTTTTATAAATAAACGTATTTTTAAAAAAATTACAAAATTAGTCTTTGTTTTTAAAAATTTACAGGAATAGGCCACCAGTCGCTCGTTGGAAGGACGAAGATGGGCCTTGTCGCCCGACTGGCGGGCTACCTAGGCCATGTCGCCCGACCAACAGGCGACGTGGAGCTCGTCGCCCGGCCGATGGGCGACGTGTCCCCCACGTGTCGCGGCGGGCCCCATGTCGCCCGACCAGGGGGCGACTTGGCCGTGCTCGCCCGCTAAATGGGCGACGTGGTCCCACGTCGCCCGACCAGGGACCGACTAGCCCCTGTCGCCCGAACAGGGGGCGACGTGGCGGCTTTATATAAGGCGCCCGGCGGCTGGCGGCTGGCGCGCACAGTTGAAGGGGAGAAGAGAAGAGAAGGAGAGGGAAAGAGAAAAGAAGAGAAGAGAAGAGAAGAGAAGAGAAGAGAAGAAGAAGAGGAAGAAGGAGAAGAGAGGAAGAGAAAAATTTTCGGTAAGTAAAAAAATAATTTTATATATAATTATTTAATGTATGTTATATTAATTGTTAGATAATGTAATGAGCAGTTGAGCGATTAATATTATATTTCGGTAGTATTACTTATATTCTTATTTTATATATATTGTTAAATTAAAT